>JACEFZ010008042.1:50000-491220 GCA_014155875.1 Cepaea nemoralis | reverse complement strand
CTTTTACATGAATCTTTGTTGTTTTTCCTTCTTCGGTTATGGTCATTACTTCTCTTTTACTGACGCTAATTTTCATACTATGTTCCTTACTTTAGACTATTTATATGGACTTGTAATTCTGCTTATTATATTGCTATTAGTGCTTGATGGTCCGCAAATAGGAGTTCTTTAATGGTGTACTTTGACGTTGGTTCTTATTCTATGTTCTGTTCACATGGCCAGATAAACTAGGCATTCGTGTTTGGTCTTCTTACATAACCGAATGTTCTTTACCTTCTGTCTTGTGTTTTCCAAGTGAATCCCAGTCTCTTCTATCTTCTATCAGGACCATCCCTTTAGACCAGTGGTTCTCAACCGATGGGGAATCCCCCCCCCCCCAGGGGGGAATTTTAGTGTTTCCGGGGGGGGGGGGGGAATTAAGATCATTTCAAGAACCCGTTAATACAAGAACCGATTACTTGATATTGCTTTTCCCTTCATACTTTACAGTTATGCACGTCTCATTCTTCTAAAATTCATTTTATAAAGTAAGTAGACCCACAAATCACGTTTTATGTGGATGTCTAGACCTGTTGTAACATATTTACCTTCAGTTTTTACGTATACTGTGTAGAGGTGGGGGGATTTTTAGGTAGGAAATATGAAAAGGGGGGGGGGGGGGTAAATGACGCTCTGAAAATATGGAGAAGGGGGGCACGGACCAAATTTGGGATAGGAATGGGGGGGGGGGGGATGACGTTCTGAAAATATGGTGAAGGGGGGCACGGGCCAAAAAAGGTTGAGAACCACTGCTTTAGACAATCTTCTTATAAAGAGCCACAATTTACAGAGACTGCCGGCTAAATCTTTGTTAGAGTTTTCTGGCTATTAGTATTATGGTTAGACATATCATCGCGGTCAAGATAACCGCAGCAAATCGTGAGGTATACCGATATAAAACTATAAAATATGTTAAAATTGGTTCTACGTAACACGCAAGAACTCTTTTAAAAACTTTCAAGGACAAGGATTTATTGCACAAAAATGTTCTCAATTTAATAGGATACCGTGTTTTGCTTGTCCTACTCTGATCTTTATCACTGTGATGCATCTTCCATCTGATGTTATCCATGCGCCTAGAAATCTGAATTTCTGCACTTGCCTCAAAATAACGTCATATACTTTAACTGAACAATTAGGTACAATCTAATGAAAGTTGATCACTATTAACAACTATAACCAACAAAAAGAGTTATTTAGTCATTAATTAAAAGAAAGGCTTTGCAAAATAGCATGACGACTGGAAAGATTAATGAGAGACAGGCAGGCCGAAAGAAATGAGCCCGGATAGACTGAGACAATGGTATTCCACTAGTCCTTATGTTCAGCAATACATAAGTAAATATGGCAATGAGAAGCATGTCTACTCTTCAATATAAATGTGGCAATGAGGTGACATGTCCACTGATACATGATTCTTCTTCTTTTGTTCGCCTGAAATTTATTGTCTACTAGCTGACCCGGCCCGGCTTCGCCCAGGTCCTGGCGGGGATCTAGCTATCTATCTATCTATCTATCTATCTATCTATCTATCTATCTATCTATCTATCTATCTATCTATCTATCTATCTATCTATCTATCTATCTATCTATCTATCTATCTATCTATCTATCTATTTATCTATCTATCTATCTATCTATCTATCTATCTATCTATCTATCTATCTGTCTGTCTATCTGTCTGTCTGTCTGTCTATCTGCCTATCTATCTATCTATCTATCTATCTATCTATCTATCTATCTATCTATCTATCTATCTATCTATCTATCTATCTATCTATCTATCTCTGTCTGTCTGTCTGTCTGTCTGTCTGTCTGTCTGTCTGTCTGTCTGTGTCTGTCTGTCTGTCTGTCTATCTATCTGCTTGTTTGTCTGTCTGTCTGACCCGGCCCGGCTTCGCCCAGCTCCTGGTGGGGAGCATCTAATTTAATTCATATAAGTAGTCATATAAGCTCCCGTTCCCGACTATCTGTCTATCTGTCTGTCTATCTGTCTGACCCGGCTTCACCCAGTCCCTGGTGGGGAGCATCTCATTTAATTCATATAAGTAGTCATATAAGTTCCCGTTCCCGACTGTCTGTCGACACGGCTGTCTGTCTGTCTGTCTGTCTGACCCGGCCCGGCTTCACCCAGTCCCTGGTGGGGAGCATCTAATTTAATTCATATAAGTAGTCATATAAGTTCCCGTTCCCGACTGTCTGTCTGTCTGTCTGTCTGTCTGTCTGTCTGTCTGTCGATGCGGCTGTCTGTCTATCTATATGTCTATCTATCTGTCTGTCTGCCTGCCTGCCCTTCCGTCTCTCACTCCGTCTATCCCACCCTCTCTATCTATCGGGTCAGATCTATCTATGTATGTATCTATTTATTTATATATCTATCTATAGCCAGGGGACTTAACCTAAGATATATCAATGCTACTAAAAGTTATGTCCCTTTATAGAATATTTCTTATGGTAAGTCATGTAATTACAAAATGAAATTTTAGTAAGTAAGTAGCCGATTTTACACTAAGAAACTATTACAGTCGGTTGCACAGGAATGAAAGGAAGACGTGTAGAAAATTTCATCTCAATCGGATGTACCGTTCGCGAACGCAGCAAATACATCCCCAACCACAAACATAGTCTCTTTTATAGATATAGATATCTGCAATCTTGTCTCTGTTGTGGACATCTTTTTTTTAATTAAGGTTCACTCAGTGGTCCACAGAGTCCAGCTTCCACTGTTGCTTCTCTAGGCTAGAAGGTTTATCTAGAAATGTGGTCTTCGGGCCAATCTTTGCTCATGTCTTTATACGAGGACTACAAGGAGAAATTGCTGGCAGGTCTAAATAAATATGGATCTAGCACCATATGACCTCATGGTGTGTACACATATCCTATTCTTATTCTTGAATTAACACTTACAATACCAATATACTTTTGCTAACCACGGAAATAACGACGCCTTATTCTTTAACTGTAAACTGAAGTTTAAAGAGGATATACAAAGATAAAGAACAGAATAGGGCAAGCAAAAGCTGCATTTCAGAAAATGAAAAGTATCTTATGCAATAAGTCACTATCATTGATGTAAGAAAGAGAGTACTGAAATGTTTCTGTCTCGACCAGTCACGTGGCCAAGCCATCCAGGCATTAAATTCTTGGTCTTCCCTTTGGTCTCTTCCCTTCGATCTTGCCAGTTGTCACCAAGTTCTCCAAATCATTTCTTCTCATAACATGTCCAAAAAATTTTGACTGTCTACGTCTAATGTCTCTGACCAATTTACGTCTTCATTTCTTTCCCGAAGGACTTGTTCATTGGTTTTTCTGTCTGCCCATGGTATTCTTTGCATTTTCATCAGAAACCACATTTCGACAGCCATCAGATGTTTTTCAGCTTGTCTGCTCATTGTCCACGCTTCACATCCATACAAAAGTACAGGTTCTATGTAGCACTTCAACACTCTTTTTCTCGTTTCAATTGATATTTTTTAATTGGTCAGTATGTTTTTAATCTTGCAAAAGGCTACATTCGCAATGGCAATTCTTGTTCTAATATCTTCAAGGCATCTCCCATCAGATGTAATGACTGTTCAGAGATAGCTGTACCGATTCACACACACACATACACACACACACACACACACGCACGCACGCACACACACATGTACGGAAAAGGATTTCACAAGTAAAAGGATTTCACGAATAACGTTTGTAAAACAACAGTGCGAACTATAATAGAAAATTGTGTGTGTGTGTGTGTTATTTCTTCCGATTGTTAGTTTTCACTCAATCTTGCCAGTTGTCTTCATTGTATTTCTTCACATAACGTGCCCAAAACATTTTGACTGCATCTACTTTCTTTAATCAGTTTCATGTTTCACTAGACAGACAGGCAGGCAGACAGACAGGTAGCTAGATAGATAGGTAGATAGATAGATAGATAGATAGATAGATAGATAGATAGATAGATAGATAGATTCAGTCGAATCTGAGAAGCACGTGTATGTCATTTAATAAGTCAAGGTATCCTTTTCAACGTGTATTATTTTATTATTTATTTTCTATCGTGACTCGTGTCCACTAATATCGACCGATATCCTATTACCTTCTCGCTCTCTAACTGCCGATCAATACCCATTAATGTATTTATCCATGATTGTGTGTAGTTAATTCTCACAAGGTCAACCAATCATGATTGGAGGAACTAGGCGAACCCGTGACGTCACGGCAGCAGCCAAAAATCAAGATGGCTCAACATCTCGCAACGTTCTTCAGTTTGGATATTTCAGTGTAGTGTTTTAGGTCCGTGCAAAGCTGTGCGCCTCTGTTTGTATAATTTAATGAGATTGTCCGTTAATAAGATCAAAAGTTTCGTGTTATGGATAACGAGAGCTTCATTACGACTGGATTTTAGTCAATATACTTATTTCAGTGGTTCTTGTTTGGTACAAAACGGCAGTGTACAAGATTTCTCATTCTCATTTCACGTTCAGCGCAGAGCCGATCTCGGCTTCTGGATTTAGGCAAAGTGTGCTAGAACGGTAAATATTTCAGCATACACGTGTAGGAGAGCGTTTTTAACTTAGAATATGAAAAGCTGTAAAGTGTGTGTGATTTGGTAATGTGATTGCTTTGTTGTTTTAGTTGATTTCGACAGCTGCTCAACAAATTACAAACACGCTTTGATCCGGCTTTGTGCTTGAGTGAGAGGAAAGCACATCAAAGCCGTGCTGTAGACAAGTTGATTTCCCTTTCTCAGAGTGGATTATTCAGTAAATGCGTGTTCATTGAGTCTGTTCTGACTCTCTACCAATATTGGTATTATGTATTTATTTAATAATATAATTATAATAATATTAATATTACTGATTTGATTTAGTTTTGCAGGGGATAATGGGTAGTAATGAAAATAATCAAATAATAAAATGATATCCTATATATAATATATTATTATTTTATTATTATATTCATTTTGTGTTATTTATTGTACAACAAAGTATCATTATCAATCAGTATCATGTACGTTAATAATAAATAAAGTAGTATCATTATTAACAAGAAACATACATGGGAATAACATGCTTTTAAAAAAAAAATCATTATTGTTTATTTTATTGAAATTTTCTACGTATCATACAATTTCATTGTTTCAAAAATAATTTTTCAGCATTCACATGTTTTGTTGAGGTAGTAGTAGTGCAGTTTGGGAATAATTACCTATCAAAGTTTGCTTACACATTCATGAATTTATTTCTTGTAAAATGATGTTTGGTAATTAGTGTTGCGTTACTTATATTCTTGCTATTACAATTTACATATATTTTAATATATGTATTTACATATAGTCAAAATTCAGGCACTTGTATTGTTTCAGTTACAAACTTGAAGATTTTACTTTCTTGAGCCTTAAAAAAAATAAATTTGCAACCTCTGTTGAGTTTTACATTATTGTTTTTCTTTGTTAAAGCAAAGATGACAGTAAGGATATACCATAATACTCTGTGTATTCTTTAAGTGATTGTCAGTTCCGTTACAATGTTGGTGTTTATTTATGGAGATATAACCATATGACATGTGCAGAGAAAGTGATCTTGTACAAACCCGAACCAGTTTTAGTAATTGACATGGCATATGATGAAGAAGACCACTCATGGCATTAATTCAGTGTATTCCCAAATTCTCTAATGAGTACACCTAGAAATGTTTGTTACTTCACTAAAGTAAACCTAAATAAAATAATTAACACATCTGCAGTCATATCATCAGATTCAGTTGATAACAAGTAATCACCTAAACTCATAATATGAGGTGCAGGTCAGCATGGTCGAATGGATAAGAACGTATGCTCTTAAACATCTGGTGTGCTGAAGCCGAAGTAAGGGGTTCAGTCCCTAAACCAGACAGTTGGACTAAAATGTTGACTTGTCATCCTTGAATTGTGGACGTAAATTACAAGTACCTGAAATTGGAGTGGGTTCGCCTAATGGCGAGGGACACTATTAATAGGTAAAAGCTAATCCACATGCAAAATTCAGTCCAGCACTACTAGAAGTAGTGTGTATGGACTAAGTTTGAGTTCAAAGCAAGCAAGCACAAAACAAAATTACTATCAGGTTACCAGGTCCTTTAACTGATTAAGTGCCATGGGATGATTAATTGTCTTAAGCAACTTCCCATACCTGCCATGGGCTTATATATCTCCATCCCAAATCTTCACCATCCATGTCTAATTTCTCTGTTTAATTTTGGTTTTCCATGAATGTGATAAATTAATATAGAATTTTAAAATTAGTTACATGTGATAATATGTACAATATATATCTGAAATTTGTCAGGTTTGGTGCACTACCACATGACTGAGCTTTAATGTTACCAAATCAATTATTATTTAATGTATTTTACCTCCATTAAAATTTAGTCAAAGACAAGTGTAAACTTGTTTCCCAGTGAAAATGTTTATATATTTATACATGAGTAATAATGGTTATTTTCTCAGTTCTAGATACATTTATAAATGAGCAATAAAAGTGATTTTCTCTGTTCTAGATACATTTATACATGAGTAAAAAGGTAACTTTTTCAATTCTTGATTATTTTCAATCAATTATGTACCATCTCTGAAATAAGGTTGGCGGTAATGGATCTCCAACACTGACTGTCTCTTGCCTTGATTGTACATTCTCCCGGACTGCTGTATGTCCATCTCTTGATATTTTCCCCACTTGTATCATTGTCTTCCTCTTGCTTGCTTTCCTTTGTCCTAACCTTCAAATATGGTTTTTATAAGAGTGTTATTTTATGTTTTTTAGTGTGGCCAAAATATTTCACTTGCCTCTTTGTTATTTCTTTCACCAGCTCTATTTTCACTTACCAGTTTTAATAGTACTTCTGCATTTGATTGTTTTTGTGTCCATGAAATACGACATATTCTTCTGTATATCTTCAGGGCCTCTATTCTATTTTCTTATTGTCCAAGCTTCGGCATCATATATTAGTGTCGAAAGTACATAACATTTGACAATTATAATTTTTAATCTCTCTAGATGTTAATACTGATTCCATGTTGTTGAAAACATTTTTGGCCATTTCTGTTCTCTTTTTGATTTCTGTTTCACTTCTGCTGTCAAATTTTATTACATGTCCAAGATAGGAGAAACTTTATACTTGTTCTAGTATCTTCCTTTAGTTTGATGGCTTCTCCTTTCCACTGCTTGTTATGAGCTTTTGTTTTGTTTTAATATTATCAAAGCCACATTCTGCACTATGCCTGTTTACTTGTTCCACCAAGTTTTGTAACTCTTGCTCGCTTTCTGCTAGAAACACTGTATCATTAGCATAACTAAGATTATTTATGATTCTTCCATTGATATTAAGTCCCCACTGTGTTTTTCATTTAGGACTTTTGTGTTGGCATTCTGGTAGCAGCATTATGCATAATGTACCTGTGCGGGCTGTTGGTTTGTCGAGACTCCTGTTTGTTCCGTTTTTCACATTGGACAGTGAGGAGCAACTAATGACTACTGTTAAGTCCTGGAAGTATTCCAGCTTGTTTAAAAATTCTTTGATTTGAAGAGGCTTGAGGAAACACATGTATAACACTTTTTATCTCTATGGGCTATCAATAATTATTTCCGTATCTAATTATCGCCACTTGTTCCCAGTACACATTACTAATTGTTATTACTAAGTGTGATGTCCTTTGTGTCTAATCCTATATCTTGACGGCATGTGATTAATCATTCATGCTGTACTCTGTCAAAAGCCTTCTTGTAGTCTGTAAAAAAATACATATATATTTTTCTGAACTTTAGTTAAGAATCACTTTCATTGCTCACAGCTATCTCCATAAGTGCGTCATCTCCTATGGATCACACAAGAAGAGTCTCAGCACAATATGGCCTGAGTAGTGTCCTGTTTAGCTTGTTCTTTTAGATTTCCTGTTGCTGATGGGTTTTGAATGTGTACATGGGCATCCTTGTTTTTTCATCCCTACCCACGAAGGCTATATGTCCAGCAGTTCACTTCCCCAGGATCAGGAGGGAGTATATAATCCTAGGATTTATAATTTTCTAAAAGATATACTGTCGCCACCATGAATCATTCCCAGTCTGCCCAAGTTTGAGGCGGATGTTATACCTCAATGCCACTTAAGCAGTGTTAAATTAAAATGTGTTAGTGCACTGTTCAATACCTTAATTGTTTATCATAAACTTTGTGTACCAGTTAATACTTTTGTTCTTTATTGTAAGTTGTGTTAGTAGACTGGTTGATGCCACTACTTTTTACCAGATTCATGGTAAGAACCATTGAAATGTGTTAGTCACTATTACTGGTGTTATGACTATTGGTCATATTCACCGTAGATTGTGGTAAAATTGCTAGTATACCATACACTGGTGTTATGACTGATTCAGCATAGATTGTGGTAAAATGTGTTGGTACACCATTACTGGTGTTATGATTATTGGTCAGATTCAGTATAGATTGTGGTAAAATGGGTTAGTACACTATTACTGGTGTTACAACTATTAGTCATATTCACCGTATATTGTGGTGAGTTGTGTTAGTACAATATTACTGGTGCTTCAACTCTTGTAATTTCCATAACAGACTGGTAATATGTGTTAGTACACCATTACTGGTGCTTCAACTCTTGGTAATTTTCATAACAGACTGTGGTAATATGTGTTAGTACACCATTACTGGTGCTTCAACTCTTGGTAATTTTCACAACAGACTGGTAATATGTGTTAGTACACTTACTGGTGCTTTGATTGTACATCAGGTTCACCGCAGGCAGTGGCAAAATGTGTTAGTACACTAATACTGGTGCTTCAACTGTTGGTCAGATTCACCATAGATTGCGTTAAACTGTGTTATTACACTATTACTAGTGCTTCAACTGTTGGTCAGATTCACAATCGACTGTGGTAGCATGTGTTAGTACACTCGTTTTGATGTTTCTATCACCAGCATCACTATCAGCTGTGTTAAATTATGCTAAAGGATTCATTGATGCCTTCTGCAGTTCCTCAAATTCAGTGTTAAAATGACAGAGTTTTTGACATCTGTTGGTGGTCAGACAGACTGCCAGCTATTACAAACTGTGTGTTACTATGATAGTTCGAAAGCTTCATGAGTGTGGGGAGGAATGTACCTTTCATCATGGAAGTACCTGCCTACATAGGACACTTGCTGACGTTGCTTTTCATCACGTCTATTCTGATACGACATTGCTGTGGATGTGTAACAGGCTGCCAGTGTTCAATGGCTGGGCCCTCAAAGAGACAGAATGGACGCAAGGTGAACTGTGTACAGCATGCTGCACCATTTAGGACTTTAGTAGACGTTACCTTCCCTCCAGATACCATTCAGTTGTAAGTATCACTTATGTTATGTGTTAGAAACAGTTAAAAACATAGTTGCATGTCCTTTACAGGACTTTTGGCTGTTTGTGATTTTATAGGCAAGTTTACATTCATTAGTTTGCCATTGCTTTCTGAATGACAAACACTCATACCATTGTGAAAATCAGTGCAAGGCAGTTTGCTTCCATATTGTCTGCAGCTGATTTCATGCCCAGTATGAAATTCACTTCCCTTAAATCACGGACACCGACAAGAAACATAGCACAGGTAAACTACAAAGGAATGGAGATTAGCATGGTCGATGGATACGGTTGCTCACTTTTAAACTTAGGTGTGCAGATGCCAAGGTAGCAGGTCAGTTAGCTTCTCATCCTTGACTTGGGGACGTAAATTACTAGTATCTCAGAAGTCGGAGTGGGTTTGCCCGACGGTGAGGGACAGAGATGATAGGGAACGCTAATCCACATGCAGAATTCAGTCAGATACATTAGAAGTAGTAGCACATGTATGGACTACAATTAAGTTCAAAGTGAGCGGTCGAAAAAAATAAACAAATTACGCATGAATTATAGTGGCATACACACAAGTTACTCTTTTTGTGTGTGTGTGTGTGGCTTAGATGATTGACTACAAATAACATTTGTTTTTAACAGATAGTTCCATTGTATTAATTTGGCACATCTTCTAATGTACTGGCACATTTTCTAAAGTAGTGGCACTTTTTATGTTTTTTCAAATGATCCATATATGCTATGAATAAGTAGGGAAGTGCACACTTTGTTCACACTTCTCTGAGAGATTTTCGTTAGTTTTTTTTTACCAAATGGTTTTATTATATTCATTTGCCAAATTTTCTGAAGTATTGGCAATTTTTATACATAATTCATGTATGCTATGGATTGTAAAAAGAATAGTGCTTACTTTATTCATACTTCTGATTTTATGTCACACTTCTCTGAGAAATCTCCAGTTGTTCCTATCAAATGCTTGCTTATAATATGTAAACATTTATAAATGTGCACATACTCTGATCATGCGTTTGCTTAAAGTATATACATATTTATAAATGTTCAGTCTCTGATCATACTCTTGTTTAGAGTATATAAACATTTATAAATGTGCACACATTTAATATTTCTATTTCTTTCACAATATCCGTCTGTCAGAAGCCACCAAAGTGTATGTAGTTTCTTCGGCTTCTTCATACACCTTCAGATATCAACCTGAATAAACATGAAGAAAGCAGCAGTTAACTTAAGCTTCTTGACATCTCCATAGAATTTGTCTTAAGATGGATCAGTTCCAGGCCAAAATATTCTCTTTGTGTGCAGACAATACGGGTTTCATTCCACAAGACAGAAAATCATCAATATTCATAACAATCCCCACCAAAGGCAATTAAGTGCTAAGATTTTAGAATAATCAGTCTTTCTTACTTACACACTGAGAATACAGCATTATACCAACATTTGTGTACTAAGTTGCTTGCTTGCTTGTGTTCGCTGGCTATAAACTCCAGCGTGAAGTCCTGTATGTCGGATAAAGACATCCTGTTGTCCAACATCAGTGATGTCATACAAGACCTGAGGTTTGCGTGAGTCTGGCTTATTATGTGCAGACTGTAGTTCCTCGCCGTGCAGGCAGACACACTCCGACTTCGGAGGAATCAACGATCCTACTGACTTTAGCCAGGACCCCAATGGGACCTGTTGCCCAGGACGCTCGGCGAGAACGCATCAGTAGGTCTTGGCCAGTATAGAACTCAGTCTTCCCGGGAAGGTTAACCTGGTTAACAAATGCCAGCAGAAGTCGGATGTGTCGGCCTAACGGCGCAAGAACGCAGCTCAGCTGTAAACAGGCACAACGCAATCACGTCCGAAAAAAAAACTCCGGATGAACGCAGAAGGAGTAGAAGAAGAACTCAGTCCTGGTGCCTTGGAAACACCTCTGTGTCCCTTGTACTAAGTGATTCAATGAGCATGATCCTAAAGGTCGAGGCAGGTTCTGTACATAGACAGTGGACTGAATCACTATGGAGGTCTGTCCATAGTTACCTTCATCTTCTTTCTGGGACTTGCAGAAGTTGAGGGAAATGAACGAGCAGATGGCCAGCTCATGGATCGTGCCAATGTTATTAACACCCTTAGAGAGATGTCAAAATCGGAGGACTTTAATGTCAGTTAATCCACATCATTGTCCAGAATGAGAGACTCAGGGGTAAGAATTGGCATGGCCAGACATGAGAGGTACATTGGGAGAACGAGGCAAACCAACACAGAACTGGTGCTTCTAGCTGCCGGAGGCATATGCAAATGTTAGGGTGAAGGGAGGATCTGAGCACCTATGGATTTGTCGAAGTGCATAGATGATACCCCAACAGATAATTGTTCAAAATCACACATGAGAGAATATAAAATCAATTTGGTTTTCAACAGAAAAACATGCAAATGCATATGCAAATGTTAGGGTGGAGGGAGGATCTGAGCACCTATGGATTTGTCGAAGAGCATAGATGATACCCCAACAGATAATTGTTCAAAATCACATGAGAGAATATAAAATCAATTTGGTTTTCAACAGAAAAGTTGAATACAAGAAGCCAAAATTGTTTGTGAACACTGACAGAAAAGTATGTTTAGGCTAAAAAGAATATTTATGTGTACTTCATAGACTAAATTGTCATTTGAAAGAGATACCCATGACAAATTAATGAAATCAATGGACACATTTTTATGCCACCGGGGGGGAATGAATGTATGGTACTGCTCCAATCAGCACTCATTGGGTGATGTGATAAGTATAAGTAATACGCCTGTCGCCTTTACTTTCTAGGAAATATTCTGGTACCTATTTAGGCTAAGCCAACATAGAGCTCAGGTCAGTGAACAATGTCTCGGAAATTAATTAAATACCCAGATGAAATAGTATTGATGGCAAGGACAGAAGATAATAAACATACTGGAAACAAAAAGCAGCAGTGTTATAACTAATGGTTATATCACTTTTAGATGAAAAGATAGGTGCAAAACAAGGGTGTGTCTTATCCACATGCGTGGTTAGTATTTATAAAGAGAATATATTCAGAAATATAGAGAGAAGACCAGGACTCAACATTGGAAGAAAATAAATAAACAAATTGAATCTTTCAAAATGTTGTTATATAGGAAGTATGACGGGTGAAGAAAACAAAACCTGGGATTTAGAAAACACTGAATAAATTAAGTTACAGTAAGACAATTAAGGTACTTTGACCACATACAAGGGGCACAACACCTCATTAACAGATGTACTGGAGAGAAATGTAGAGGGGAATCGTGCAAGAGGAAGACGTTACAGATCCATGGACAACATCAAGAGATAGATTGGAAGTTTTATGTGCATGCACCATTAAGACACATGACTGAGGGTGTGGAAGACTCAACACAGTTAACATTTATGCAGAAATGACACTTGATTAACTGGGTTGTTGCTCACGCTTGCAGCAAATGTTTGGCTGTCGTGTTAGCAATACCGCAGTTACATTCATTACCTCCTACATTTATCTCGTCGAACAATTGAGTATTCTAGTCTGTTATAGCTAAATATATAATTTAAACGTGCCTCGCCTGAACATAATTTCATTTGTTTATGCACGTGTATATTCAATCTGCCCCATCTGCATAAACCATGTAACTTGACTTCTAAATTATTGCATTCTGGGCATTCCTACACATGTTCTATCCCCTTCTTTAGTTAATGAAGAGCTCCCATGTTGATGGTATCAGTGGCAGTCTGACTGAACGTCCACTTACATTTTTCTCACTGCCCTGAACTAACCAAGATAGTTTTTTAAATGGGTGTAATCATGCTTATACATATTAGCATGATTATTCTTATACAGGTTTCAAACTGAAAACATCCCCCATTCAGGCTCAACACTACTACCACAAAATTCACAATAATAGAATAAAAGTGGCTACACAGAATAAAGGAAATCTAATGAGTAGTAAACAATGCTAGGTATAGATGTAATCCAACAGAATCAACTAGCATAAAACACCTTTTATTCTCAGACTGAGCTGAAGAATGGGATGTTTATTGTACTCATTCTATAGAATCTGTTTGATACTTGTTATTGTTGTTGTTCACACCTAACCCACACTGCCTTCCCAAAATAGCTAAACAATTCATGCAATTAATCTGCCTCCAACATTCTTGTATGCCACTCTTACATGCTGCCATCAACTGAACACACAGCAAGCTGTTACGAACACTAAGATCACTTACAGACAAGACAAAAGCTTTAAACACTTACTAGTTGCAAACTGCCATTGAGTGAAGCCTAATCCTCTTATAGTTTGTACACATACCTGTAAGTCTCGGTGCGGCCACGAGGTTTCTGGCACTTGTGCTTATACTTTCTGTGCGCCGGTGACTTCATAGCGGATTCATTCCACACACAGGTCAGATGGACTTCTTATTTAGAAAGCAATGGCAAACTACTGAACGTAAACTTTCCCAGAAAATCCACCTGGGGTTGATGACATTGTACTGCAAAGAACCTGCAACATGTTTTAGCCTGTAGACACACAAGCATATGTACACGCACGCACGCACGCGTGCGTGCGCATGCACACACACAATTATTTCCACCACCTGCTGCAAGAACCCCAATTATAAAATCTCACCGCAACCATTTCTGTGACCTTTGTAATTACCTCCTTTCATATACAGAAAGAAAGCTTTCGCAACTGACTGCAATTTTTATGTCTGTCAAGAACTGTCTCTGTTGGTTCTGTGTCTGTTTATCCATATTTCTGTTCACACCTCACCCATTCCAAACATTGACTGCTCTGTAGATTTTCTTTAATTGGTCTTGCCTTTCCATTTCTGTCCTGTCTGTCAACTACCCGTGAACCTCATCCACGGAGATAGGAAGATAGTGGTGAGTTCCAGCACAGATCTGCAGTTTGGATCTCTTCTTTGTCAATCACATGTTTATCTGTGTGGGTAGATTTGCTTATTTGGGTATGTGTATAGGTATTCATATGGTAGTTACTGCTAAAGGTATCCCAAGTGGTAGGACTACACATATACTAGGTAACAGTAATATGAGATAGATTGGCTGCATGATTCATTACCATCTTTCCTGCCAAGTTAAATCACTGCTGCCTAGTTTACAAGACATGGATAGGCCTCCATGTCCATAGTGTTTGGAATAAAAATCCTCACCAGCTGGGCATTGAACCCAGTCCTCCAGGGAAGGTTAACCCGGTCAACAAATGCCCGCAGAAGTCAGATGTGTCGGCCTAACGGCGCAAGAATGCAGCTTTGGTGTAAACAGGCACAAAGTAATCACGTCTGAAAAAAAAACTCCGGATGAATGCAGCAGAAGAAGAAGAAGAACCCAGTCCAGGTAGGGTAGTGCACTATCCACCATGCTGCCACAATTCTTGAGACAAGTGGTCTTCAAATATAGTTTGCTTCACTGTTTTATTTACTAGGGTAAATTTAAAACGTTTTCCCGTCGTGAATTAGAATAACGAAGACAAACAGTATTTTTGTACAATTTGTTGCCCAACATATTTCGCTCCATCTAATCAGGTGCATGCTGCAGAATGTTAAACACGGCAGAAGCCATTGCTATTATGTATAAAAACCAACTTTGTGCAAACAAAAAGACATAGTAGTTTAAAATTACTGTGGTAGACAATTCAAAGTACTGTGGGAATGTGTGTTATATAATTGATCTTGAAGAATTTATCCATCTTACTGCTTTAGTGTATGTTGTGTTAATTCTGCAATATGCATCTGACAAAATGCCATGAAATTACAAACAAATGTGAAGTCATGTTATTACATTCATATGACCCTTGCTTTTCTTCCCCTGTTGTCTTTATACACACTTGTCTACTTTCCACTACTTAAAAATGTATTATTAATACATCCTGTTGTTATTGTTAATATTTCAAATTAGTAAAATATGGCAAAAGACGGTACTACCTGCTCTCTGTTAGCGCCAAATGTTGGACAGTGCTCACCAAACCTGATACCCCACATTTTGCCAATAGCTTTCAGGTGGAGGAGTGCAATTGGGAGGGTACAAGCCTTATCCTAGTGTGAGGAAATGCAACCTAAAGACTAAATGTCATGGCGGGACAGACCTGCACTAAGCCGTGGTCGGCAACTGGTCTAGGAGCATTGCTTGGCTGATTCTGCAGCTTGTCTTGTTCCAGTTGTATTGGTGTTACCTTTTCTCTAGTAAACAAGGCAGGCCAAAAGAGGGATCATGCTTCATGGGCAACACATGGTCTCTACAATTCAGCCCAGGCTTTGTGCCATGGAGAGGTTATTATGCCTTTTTTTCTTAAAGCACAGTAGCTATGTCTGTAAAAACAATAAGGTGCCAGTAGTGGTGGTGGTGCTGGTGGTGGTTTAAACTCTTCACATTTTGCATTAATATAACAGAGCCGGAGGTAATGGAGATGATGTATAAACAAAGCAAACGCCAATTCACTGCAGTTATTTCTGGAGGTCCCACTTTATTTGTCCATTACAGTTGACGTTATCAAATAAAACAGCGGTCTAACTAACTTTCATTCCAGATGTTAACATCACGTCTTGCCGCTAGGATGTATCGGTAGTAACTAAACGTTCCCTACCCCGTCGTCACAGCATGACAAATCCCTAG
Source organism: Cepaea nemoralis (assembly GCA_014155875.1). NCBI lineage: Eukaryota > Metazoa > Mollusca > Gastropoda > Stylommatophora > Helicidae > Cepaea > Cepaea nemoralis. The sequence goes on along the minus strand of JACEFZ010008042.1, from coordinate 475,158 downwards.
CTACCCCCAGCAGAGTGCTCAGCCCTGCAATACTGAATAATCTTCCCACTGCACACCAGCCAACACTCCCCTACAAACCTACTCTGTTATATTAACTTATTCTTTGCTTTTCTTATTAGAAACTGAAGTATAGTTGAACATGTTGTTTTCTGGTTATTAGCAAACTATAAGTGCTTTTACTTGATAATGGTTATTTGTGCATGATGTTTAATTAAACATTTTCAAAAATGATTTCCACATATTTTATGTCTGACAGAAATTTGGCACACAATGCACTTGTCGTACTGAAACAGGGATCATTTATTCAACTGTCTGGCCTTCAAAAACTGTAAGTTGTTATAGCTATTAAATGATAAATTAATGCTTGCTTGTGTTCGTTGGCTTGAGCTCCAACGCGAAGTCCTATATGTCGGATGAAGACATCCTGTTGTCCAACATCAGTGTGATGTCATACAGGACCTGAATTGTGCGTGAGTATCCGTTGTCCCATGTCTGGCTTATTGGTGTGCAGACTGGTGGTTCCTCGCCGTACAGGCAGACACTCTCCGACTTCGGAGGAATCGGCGATCCTACTGACTTTAGCAAGGACCCCGAAGGGACCTGTTACCCAGGACGCTCGACGAGGACGCGTCAATAGGTCTTGGCCAGTATATAACCCGGCCCTGGTGATTTTAATGATGGGCTGTTGATTAACATATTTTTACAATAATCAGGTTGCACTTACAATTGCCATATTTTACTGGTTCAGCAAGTATTACAGATGTCCCGAGTTTCCTCTTTCAGAATTAGAAGAAATCTTTTAAAATTTTAATGCTGCATATTATTTTCCCTCTTTAAACCTGAAAATTATGAACAGTCAAAGCGTATGCTCACATAGCATCAAGTTGGAGATAGTTATACAACTGTTTCTATTTCTCATTTTGTCTCTCACCCTCTCCTTGAGCCTCACTCTCTCACCCTCTTCACCCTCCCCAATCCCTTACATTTACCTTCCTTGATGTTATGTTTAAAAAAAAAAAAGCATTCTTCGGGTTGTGTTCTGGGTCTGTGCTGTTCCTAAAAAATGTATCTCCAGGTACCTGTAAGTTTACTGTTTGTCAGTTCACCTGTGGAGTTGTAGTTGAGTCTGGGTGTCTGAGGTCTGGAGTTATCTTCTCTCTCAGCTTTCTTAAGTCTTCCAGGCTGCAAGCACATTGCCATGTCAGTTATATATATATATATTTTAAAAAGCGTAAACAGAAAAGGTGAAAAATAACATTCCCAGAAGTTATCATTTTGAAAACTTAATATTACTGTCTTTCCTCTTTGACTGTTCATTCTGTAAACATATCATGTCTGGGTCATATGTATCTCTCTCTCTCTCTCTCTCTCTCTCTCTCTCTCTCTCTCTCTCTCTCTCTCTCTCTCTCTCTCTCTCTCTCTCTCTCTCTCTCCTCTCTCTCTCTCCCTCTCTCTCTCTCTCTCTCTCTCTCTCTCTGGGTGGGTGGGTGGGTTTGGGGGCGGAGGGGGGGGGAGTGGTAAGTAAAACTGGCACTAATGTTAGCTTTAGTGGTCTCACACACACTTTAATACCTGTCTGTCAGTCTGTCTGTCTGTCTCTTACATGTGCACGCACACATGCAGTTTTGATAAATAGCCGATTTGTCATACTATGCAGTTTTGCCTAAGAATACGCCATATCTTACTAGTAATTTTTGTAAGAATTTATATTCTCTTCTTTGTTAATCTTTGATCATAAAATGCATTATGTTGCACAAACAGTCATGTCACAACCATCATCTTCAGAATTGCTGATAAATGTCTCTAAAAACCACTCACCATATTCCCTCAACTAGGGTCTAGTTTGAATCTTTCTCTGTACCCGTGTATGTGTCCTCCAGAATACTGTGTATGATGGGAGTACTTGTCAGACTTTGTTTTGTCCACCTATATCTCGACTTTACTTAACCCAAGTCTACCTCCCTGCATCCTTTCAGATTCTCATTTAATGCTATCTAAATATCTTTTGTTCATTGGTGGAAATAAAAACACAATTAATTTAACATTGATAATAATTCTTTATCATTGTTTCCCCTTACAAATAATTTGATTACTCGCCCACTTATTAAACCATGGTAATGGGCATATCTCTAGATAATAACATATTTCAATCATTTCCCTGGTGGCCGACGTCAGAAATAATTAGATACATCCTTTGTGTTTTAGCACTGTTTGTGACACACTTGATTGATCTTGACTATTTGTTGCTTACATGTTATATGTGGGGATACGTTTGTCCGTCTTTGATTGTTACATTAATGCATAGTTTACATAGAAGGAACTAACTAACAAAACTCTATTTTCTAAGGGTTAAGAATTGGGCCTGCAGGCCAGTCTAACATTCTGTTGTTTCATATCTCTGTCCTTTCATATATTATTTCATCTATGCATCACTTAGAATAGAACTGTAGCCTTGTTACTGTCTCTGTGTGAATCTTGTTATTGGTATTTGACTAATCTTTCTATATGCGACATGTATACGATCTTGGCCGTTACCAACTGTGTTAATACGTACCAGAGATTTGAATGTGTGAACCACTAAGTGTGTTAAAGTACTTGATCAACTAAATTAGAAGTGTTCCTACTGGCCAAGCTGTTCACACGTTCAGGTCAACAGTGGCTGCACAACAATAGAATTCTATCCCCTCTAAGTTATAGGAACTGTTCATAAATTAACACACATTCGTTTGTTTATGAACTGTCTTGGATGCCGCAAAGGGTTCCCCAAATGATTTCCCGTGTTATAGGAACAGTAGATTTCAGGCGGTCTAATTTCCCAACTGGAAGGGTGCAACAATGGGGCTTCAGCAAACAACACACTTTCATGAAAAGAGCCCATGTAAAGTTAAAGTGCGATGCGGACCCCTGCAACCACAATGGTACAAGCAAATATATGTAGCAACGTGAGGGATGCTTCTGGTTCCGTTTTCAGACTCTCTCATATGTTACCACGACCCCACGCATAAATGATGTAAATTAGAAAACAATCTGGAGGTTATCTTTTAATCTACGGTTTTTGCGTTCTGTGCAGTGATTTCGCCTCTCCGTCTTAGGAGATAAATCTCATTTTAAAGAAGCCGACCCTCTCCCCTTTAAACATTGGGGTTTACATTACAAGTTATAATTTCAGGAAGAGGTATAGGCTTCTTTGTGTAGTGAGAGTGGAAGTGCTGTATGTTTCATCAGAAAATAATACTTATTTTTAGACAAAGCTCCCCATTATTTAGAGCGTTTTCATTGGTCTTATTCGCACTAGCCAAGTCTTTAGCGAACAGCGCTGGTCATATCATAAGCGCCATCGAATGCGGGTGCGACGCCCAGGCTTGTCGCTTGCCATAGTTAAACCATAAACCACCTGTTCCTCATTAGTCACAGGCCTACAAAATGTGGAGGAGCTATCAAATCACAGGTCCATAGAAAACTACTGCTTCAGGACAAAAAATGCTCAAATCAAATTTTTCTTTGCGTTGTTTAGGGACATCCCAATTAGTATAACAATTAAAAACAGAACACGGAACTCGTACGTGCGCGTTTTAGATCACTTAGATGTTTTAATTTGTATTCTCCATGTATCTTCAACCCCTTTACACTTACATCGTTGGTCTGACTCCACCCATCGTTCACCATAATCTATCGAGAGATGCATAAAAACATTCATAGGAAACGATTATGAAGCGACGCATCTGCTAATCAGACCTGTTTGTCTATGTAATAATTCCCGTATCTGGCACGCGTTGCTTATTTCATCTATCACACACTTTTTAAATGCAGAGGCTCGGGCAGTGTAACCAACACTCAATGGGAAACAGATAACTGTCTGGTTACATTATATGCTAGTCTGCGTTTAGTCTAGTTTCTGCCCACGTTCGTTTCTAGGCTGATAAAAAGGGAAATTGTGTCATTCATAATATCTCTTCTAGCTTGACATTCAGGGTAAGTATCAAAAGATGTTAAACGATTATACTATACGTGCGCACGCACGCGCGCGCGCACACACACACGAGGGGGCTTCAAATGAAAACCTTAACTGCTTTATTTTGGGTGAATATATTCTGAAACAGTACAAAACCAATGTATAATGTTTCGTTATAGTTACACAGCGTTCACGGCAAGTCCGCCTGCGCTGATTAGAAAAATCGACTCTGGGGGTCATTACTCACGGTCGTGAACAGTCTGTCACAGAAGTCTCGATGTTTTGAAACTTCCTACTCCACTCACACACTTGCTGGACTGACTGGCATGCATCACCAAGCTGGACCTTCATTCTCCATGAATGTCTGTAGGTTTCATCTCCTCGTTGATTAAAAAAACATGGATTAACATAACGCCGCTCCTCTTTAGTGCATGTCAAAAGTGGGGCGGCCATCTTTAAACTGTCCTTGTGACGTCACAGTGTTCATCTGCACCGTAGTTGTCCCGTGCTTAACACTCTTGACGTCCTTAGCAACAATATTGACATGTTAAAAGACTGGCACGGTTATTGTAATTTCTATCACAGAAGACACAGATTATGGTCGTCACTGGGAAGAAGGAAATACCACAATGTGAAATACGAGTAAATGGGCATATTCTTACTCAAGTGAATCGGTACAGTTATCTCGGCACAGTCATAACATCTGATGGGAGATGCCTTGAAGAGATTAGAACAAGAATTGCCATTGTGAAGGTAGCCTTTTGCAAGATGAAAAACATACTGATCAATAACAAGATATCAGTTGAAATGAGAAAAAGAGTGTTGAAGTGCTACATAGAACCTATACTTTTGTATGGATGTGAGCGTGGACAATAAGCAGTCAAGCTGAAAACTAGTTAATGGCATGTGGAAATGTGGTTTCTGAGGAAAATGCAAAGAATACCATGTACAGACAGAAAAACCAATGAACAAGTCCTTCAAGAAACAAATGAAGATCGTAAACTGATTAGAGATATTAGACGTAGACAGTCAAAATTTGTTGGGCTTGTTATGAGAAGAAATGAATTGGAGAATTTGGTGATGACTGACAAGATCGAAGGGAAGAGACCACGGGAAGACCGAGAAGTAAATACCTGGATGGCTTGGCCACTTGGCATGGTCGAGACAGGAACACTGAGCTGATCTACGACTCTGGTGATCGAGTGACATGGCAGTACATGACCGCCCACGCTTATCGGCATGGCACATGATGGATGGATGGATCACACTTTTAAGGTTTTCATTTGAAGCCCCCCTCGTAACACCCACACACACACACACTAGCGCGCGGGCACACACACACACACACACACTAGCGCGCGGACACACACATGACGTTATCACATGCAGTGAAGGACAGGAAATGAACTCGTCAGTGGTAACCAGGTAGCCGCGCGTGCTGTCGCGTGTGTGTGTACACCAGCAAGTGTGAAGAACTAGAGTTGCACACGCTGAGAGCCAAATTGCCTTCACAGCAATCACCCTCGTTAGTGTTTCCTCCTGATAGTGCTGGGGCTTGAGATAAACACGATTTGCTTGTTTTGTGAAACACCACAACTAAAAACACACGTGCAAATGTAAAGGGACTGCCTTTTAACGATGTGCACCTCCGTGAAGTACTTGGTGTAGACACGACTCACGAAAAGTTCGGTGATAACCAAATATCTGTACACACATGAGAGAGGGAGAGAGAGAGAGAGAGAGAGAGAGAGAGAGAGAGAGAGAGAGAGAGAGAGAGAGAGAGAGAGAGAGAGAGAGAGAGAGAGAGTCACCGTTCTATACAATATAGACGGTTAATAAATAACAATACATGTATTGTTTGGCGCTCACAGAAGTGAGAAGACGGAAGTAGAGACTGGAGAACGCACTTTTTTTTTGTTTCTTCGCATATCTTTTTTACAGGACACCGCTGTCAACATCAGTATCTTTCAGCTGATTGTTGATTCCTTGGCAAGATTGCGCTCAGTAGTTTACCATTGCTTTCTGAGCGACCGGCTCACATACCCCGTAAGTTACCGAGGCGGTGAGAACCGCTACCGATTCTCGCGCACGTTCACGTTACTCACGAGAGTATACGGGATTACGGAGAAAGACATTACCCGCCTAGGCCAGGGAGACTGGCAGAGAACGCACTTGAGAACATAACATTGAAAGCTATAGTTACCGACCGTGACTCGAACCTGTCACCTCCAGATGACGACCGCACCTCGCTGCAGCAACAAGTGTACTTCGATGCACGACCAGCGAGACTTAGTTATCCTCAAAGCGTTCCCCAATTGGTATTTCTGTGTTATACAATATAGACTTCATTATCATCATCTACCCTGTCGATTGGTGTCGGTGTTCATGCCTCTGCAATAGAACTCTGTCCTTGGTGTTGTGGATCTATTCGGTGCTGTTGATATTCTCCCATGCCACCTTTTCAGTTCATCCAGCATCATTTGTCTCTGTCTGCCGCAGTCTCTTCTCCAACTAATCTGTCAAGTCGTTGTGATGTTTTCCAGTGCCTTTAATCTCGTTATGTATTCAAAGAACTCGTTTGTCTCTTTCTTATATTTGTATGTAACGTTCTACTTTGATTAGTCCTCTTCCAAGCAGTTGTTGTTATTTACTCTGTCAGTTCAAGGTATTTGCAATATCCGTCTCAGGAACCACACCTTTTACTAATTTATTCATTCAGTTCCATAATTCATTGCCACACAGCAAGACGTGTACTATACAAGTGCACATTTATTTTCAAATTTTGTTGCTTCGATAGAAAAATCTAAAAGTTTCAGGACTTAATGTTAGCTCGATTTGCTTGTGTTGTTGATTGATTGAAGAATCACTATCGTAGTACACCGGATAGACCCATAGGTGTTTCGTCTCGCGTGGGAAATGACGAAGCATATTTTTAATTAAATGTTGCTACTGAAACTAAGACAGAACGCGAGAAATGTTCTGCCTTTTAAACAATATATGAATCGGGAAGCAGACGAGGGGACGATGGAAGGGATAATACATTTACATGCTCGAGAGAACAAACGAAGAAGCTTTATTTTAAAAGGATTGAGAATTGAGCATGCGGGCGCGTTTAACATACTGCTGCCCTTCTTGTCTCTCTCCTTACATACATTGTCTTTCATACATCATTTATGAGAGATACTCAAATAGATAGGGAGGCAGGTAGGTAGATAGATGCATTGATGGATGGATGCAGACAGACGAATAGATAGACAGATTGATTGATTGATTGATTTTTCGTGGACACAGATTAACTTTCTGCACAGACTGATTATTGTTGCTTTCTAAGCGTGCAGACGATTCTAAAACAAGAAACAAATGGTAGTAATTACAGGTGGGAAGCGGAGAAGGTCTCATCACCACGTAGCAAGCTCTTTGCAGAACGTCTCTCTATCACGGCCCGCGAAAAGACTCGATCTCTGGCCACCTCCCCTGCCTCGTGCACACCACTTAGGAGAAGATACGCTACACGCTGTGGCTTAGGTGCAGTCAGCGCGTTTCACAGTTCCGCAAGGTACTCATTCGAAGGTTCCAAATAAGTTGCAGGCTAGTTGGAAGTAGATCGCCTTGTGTTGATATAGATGGCATGTACGCCGGTCGTTCAGAAAAACAGCGTCAACTATTCAACGTAAAAGAATGCCCTGTATATCACAAACGGCCGACAAATGCTGAGGTCGAATCCGTCGTCCTGTAAAGGACATGCTATTAAATTAAATAAAGAAGAAATCAGGAACTGAATGAAATCAATAACACAAGTCCGGTGACTGCTAGCTAGTCAGCAGAAGCGAAAGTGAGATCATGAACCGGCTATTGTAAATGGAACAATCCGCAGCCATAAACTTGTGTCTACCTTCTTTGTGCGTGCTTTTCCAATTACCCGTGATGTTGGGATTAGGTAGGCTGAGTTGGAGGTTCTTTTGATGCCACGTTGCGTACGATAGGAAAATAGTGGGTAGCGTGATTAGTTCTCCCTACCTCAGAACGTTGCCTGCGACAGACGGTCTGAAGGTAGCTAGAAATCGGACAGTTAATTGTCCTAATGGTTCTCTGCTTATTGATGGCTGCCCGGGTTTCATCAATACCGTCTGATGCTAGCTACTCATTTAGTCTCGAGTCATAGAGACCGCAACGGCTCTTTGATGTCGGCAATTCCCTTTGGAGTGATCCGTTCTTTGTTTACCAGATGTTGGCAGTTGTCGCAGTGCTGGCATTATCCACTATTTGCCATGTTATTTGCGAGTCAGCACGTGTCGTCTGCTTGTATGTTAGTTACCCAATTCATTCATGTCATTTACCTGGTCTCTAGACGTTTCTTCTCTCTCTCTCTCTCTCTCCCTCTCTCCCCCCCCCCCTCTCTCTCTCTCTCTCTTTCTCTCTCTCTCTCTGTCTCTCTCTCTCTCTCTCTCACTACACATTCTCCTAACTGGTACGATAAATCTAAAGCTAATTATAATTGCCATGTCAAAAATTAATTTTAGTGACTCATGTATTATTGATTGTTGCACATTTCCCATGCGCTTATAATGCATGTTGTTTCTACTGTTGTCTAAGATTAGTTTCACAAGTGATGATTGAATGAAATAATGTATGAGAGCAGAGAGATAAGATGGGCAGAATGTCAGACGGGCCTCTTGCCCAATTCTTATCCCTTTGTAAATAAAGTTCGCATTCTCTCTCTCTCTCTCTCTCTCTCTCTCTCTCTCTCTCTCTCTCTCTCTCTCTCTCTCTCTCTCTCTCTCCCCCTCTCTCCTTCTCTCTGCCTGTCTCCTGTGTATGTGTGTTTTCTACATTAGATCACTGTATTAAATCAGTCCTGTTTCACAATGCAAATATATTTCCCCCCGGCGGGTTGCAATGAGGGCGACGTTCTGCAAAGGATTTGCTACGTGAAGAAGATAGTGTCGTCTACATTAAGTCTTGTATGTACACAGTGATTGTTGAGATGGATGGCGGAATGCAAGACAATTCTGCCGATACTCTACTTAACGCCTACATAATGCTCCCCATTGACACCAATTAATAGTTGTGCTTGTCATAAACTCCCCCACCACAGTAACCCAACTCTTGCCCTCTGCACTTGTAAAGTACACGATGTCCCATGTGTTCATGCTGCATTATGCCGTTGCCTACTTTCTGACCAAGTTTGGGAGTCATTGTAGTGTTAGCATAGCTTGCCTACCAGACGTTACCAGGCGTTGCCTTGTGTTCGAATCCTCCTTATATCGGGGTTTGCTTTCCCTCATTGATCTGAGCTCCAGGTCGATCCAGCCTAATATGGGTGCGAGAACATTTCCTTCAAAGTAAAGGCGTCCGGCGTGATCTTGACCACAACACACATCGAGTGCAGATTGCTCTTAAAACTTATACCCAAATACACCCCCTGCCGTTAGAATAGATCCTGTGCTTTGCCTTTATGTGATCTAGTTTTTATTTAACATGGTTGAATCTTCAGGATATCTGTGATCCAGATTCCATTTTCAGTCCGCAATCTTCTTAGCCTCTTCCCTGACTATGCCGTATACTGAATGTATGGCAGCCTGGCGTGTCACTCAGCTCCCGGTTTTTGTTTCTTTATTTACTTTTCACAGACTTCTGGTTATTTTTATCAAATGCGATGTTTAAACTTTCACGGTTAAGCTTCCATATCTGCATCGCAATCTTTGCGTTTTTGCTACTTGTTTCGTACATTGTGAGTGTATGAATGCTTGCTGCATGGTGAATTCTTGCTTCTTTTGTATGTTCACTGGTGGTAGGTTTAAGGAATATCAAATTCGTATTGTGTTTTGTTGGCGTGCTAATTGTTTGGTTGATATGTTACAATTTTAATCTAGTTTTTTATGCTAGCTTGTTGTATTTTCGTTTAATAAATACGTTTGTTGGATACTCGCTCTATCAACATATCTTAATTTGGTTTGCTCATTTTTCATTTCTACCGTTGTGTTTTCTTTTTGTTTTTAACCTGTTGCTGTATTCTCATTTCGTCTCTCATTCTGATCTTGACATACATTACACAAATTTAAGCTGCCTAGAACTGTCATTTTATGTAAAATTAAATATTTACCAGTTTTAAAAGAAAACTGCGGCGTGAATACAGTTTCTTTCTTCTCTTGGCCTTGTCTCTCGACCTTCATATTTCTGTTTCATTTGTGTTGTGAAGCTGCTTCAAAGCTCAAATAATTACAAGTTGTATACTGAGGTTAAAGCAAGGGGTATTACATTTCCGAAAAGTAATTTAGACGTAGGAAGGAAGGGGCTGTCGGCTTCTGATCAACTTGCAGGAAAACAAAGAATTCGACCTGAATTTTACTTGTGGCGCCAGGGAACGAAACAACAGAGGTCGCGCTGATTTACCTGTTACAGGTGAGACTTTACACAACACACGGTTAATTGCCGCAGAAGGCGATGTGAAAACAGTGTTAATATGTAGTAATAGAGAGACGAAAATAAGACCACGATGTTAAAAAAAGTTAGTTGCATATCCTTTACAGGGCGTAGCAATCAATTCCAGCATTTTTTTTAACCCTTTGTGATTCCTGGGCAAGGTTACATTCAGTAATTTGCCATTGCTTTCTGAACGACCTGTACTCATACCATTGTATAGAAACCAACGCAAGGCGGCCTGCTTCCAACTCAGACTTCAGATGTACTTGTAATTTACGTCTCCAAAGTCATGGACGAGAAATCAACATTTTAGTCCAACCAACCCGTGTGGGGGTCGAACCTGCTACCTCGGCATCAACAGATCGGAAGTTGAAGAGCGAGCTCTCTTTTCCATTCGGCCATGGCTGACCTATGTCGCCCCGTTTGACTGGGTGTTCTTGCAATCTGGTCAAGTTGCAGAATCACACCCGGCCTTCGAGTCAAGTATTCGCCTGCCGCACTGAAGGCGTCCACGATGACAGCCTGTCCATTGCTGGTCCGCTCCCCACAAGCCTATCTGCGTGTCCATTTTTCTCTTCCACTGGCATGCCGTTGGACAAAAATAAGATGCTGTGTTGTGTAGTGTTGACCTCTTCAGCTATTCAAACCATTGCCTTCTGATTCAGCCCTTCTCAGCCTTCGTGAGCATATCGCAGAGTCGCCGAGAAAACATGCGCGGATGCCATCTGTGTCTCCAGCCAGGTTTATTGCCTTTGTTACTGCCATGGCTTCCATGGTTAGACTGCTCGTAGTCACGGCAAAACTCCGCTGTCTTCTTTAACAGTTCTCTCCCCAACTGGGCCTTGGAAGGCCGTGAGCTCCGCGCGAGACGCACAGCTGACTCATACGTGGACGGATTTTCAGAAATCTGCGCCTGTACTTTTGCTTCTGTTCATAAATAACTCATACCTTACAGATTTATGTGAACTATGTTGAACATTCAGCCACTTGAAGTGGCCCCAAAGTGCCACCCACCTGTTTCACTTAGAAGAAACAGGGGTCGTTGACCAGCACGGAGATGATGGACACGCGGCAGCCTGGTCATGCAGGTGCATGCGGAAATACAGTATGCAAGAGTGGAGAACTATTTCCTCCCACTGACGACATCCACATTCTACACAGTTCTGACTACATAATGATGGCTTAGAGTGGCTTTAGGAGTTGACACTCTACAAGTCCTTGGTCAGTTATATAGAGGGCTCTTATTACATTCCAGTTTAACAAGTCACCGGGATTACTTACGGTTTCACGCCTCTATACCTGCCATTGTATTAACATCCGGTAGGATTGTTACATTTCTGTTAATAATTGTATTAACAACATCTGGTAGGATTGTCACATTTCTGTTAATCATTGTATTAACAACATCTGGTAGGATTGTCACATTTCTGTTAATCATTGTATTAACAACTGGTAGGATTGTCACATTTCTGTTAATCATTGTATTAGCAACATCTGGTGGGATTCTCACACATCTATTAATCCAAAGTTGATCTGAATAAACGAGTTTCAAATAACTGTTACCAACCATGCCCCGAAAGTTACTCACAAGAACGAGTTTATAAAATCATGCGGCTTTTAGTTAGCGCGCCTACGAAGAGTTAAAGACAATTGGGTTTTATGGTTCTGAAGGTGTGACGCCATCAGCGCGTGTGGATTTATGCTGTGCTGGATACATGAGTTAATATTCCAAACTGTCAGCATGATAAGCGCATATTTGAAACGTGCGTTCAGTTGTTGCTGTTGTTTTAGTGTTGAGATGTCTACCTGACAGGCGTCGTTGAACATTGAACTGCTAATGTCGACGTGAGTACTGTGTTAGCTTAGTGTCTAGTGAGTGCCTGGGCTCGTGGGGATGGCAGATCGGCTCAATTTTCAGACAACAGTCTGTTGTCGACCCGGTCTCCTTAAAATGGGCCCTGGAAATTCATCTAATAAGGAACAGGCGGCGAGGACAGGAGCTGGTCACCCGATGGTATAGTTCCATGACCTGGTGTATGTAGATTCCTGTCACTTTACACCCGAAAAACAGTATCTGCCTCGTATATATTCTGGTAAGGTTATACTTGCTATTATGTTTATTATTTGGCTTGTTAGCTCAAGCGTTCTCTGCCAGCTCTCGTTGTTCGCTACACGAGGGAAAGCCCAGCCCATTCCCCCCGTGCACCCAGGCCTACAAAAGTGGGATAGTCCTAAAACATACCAACAAAAGGTTCCTGCTGTGGGGCTTATGTTTGTTGTTGTTGTCTTTGGTTTGTTTTTTTAGTTCTTGGCCCAGTGCGTGTTTGTTCCAGACACTAGTCATCTTCAGCAAGAACCATAAGAGAAGCGCGAAGTTGCCAACTTTGCGTAGATAAGAAGCTCTTGAAGAGTTTGCAAAACTCATCTCTTCTGACTCATCTTCAATATGGTGCCTGGCCGTCTGGGCATTACCTGTCCTCACGCTCCATATTCAACCACGTTTTGCTTGGAGCGCCAGTCGGATTTCTTCAGAACTGAGGTCGCCGTCTTGGGGCTAATTTTAGTTTCCGTTAACACCGGTTAGGGGTCTCCGTGGTTACGCCGCCTGTCTCGCGCCCCGGACTGCAACATTCGGTTCACGAGTGCAGTTTTCTCGGAGACTCCTGGGGGTCGTCGCTGGAGCTGCGGAGTTCGTGCTCTGTGTGACGCCTTCGGCGGATCGCCCTGCGGAAAGAGACCGGGCCATATGGGATGAAACCCGATGCAGTGACATCGATCCTCTTTCTTGCCTGTTTAACACCGGTTAGAAAGCATGGTAGCTTAGTGGTTACTTCACTCGTTCACCAACTCCGTGATCTGGGCACTGTGTGTACTTTGCCGAACCCACTTAAATTCTGATAAGCGTCTCCGCATAGGTAAAGTTACAATACCAGTACCAGTACACCCTACTTATTTGTGGTCTTGAAGAGGGGAAGAAGAACAACTCGACCCCGTAGAGGTGGTATTGTCTTACCAGGTCGGGGCGAAAGTCTCTACATTAAACTCACTCCGATAGAAGGGATCCTTTTTTTAGGGCCCTAAACGATCCGAACATAAATGAATCCAGTATAAGAGTTACAACTCAATCCAGTATAAGAGTTACAACTCAGACTCCCAGAGGATTCGCCAACAAACCTCAGCCCAGTCGTGTCAGGATTGGGTCACCCCTGGACCAGTTCGCGCCGCGGAGACCCAGTCTAATGAAATGAGTACCGGATATTGACTAAAATGTTCCAGGAAGGAAAGGTCATATGGAATGAAGCTGCACGCCTTATGCCTTGATACATTGATTGATTGATTGATTTAGGAATCGACATCACAGCATTCGGGGCATTCCCATAAGTGCTCCGTCCCCATCCTCAGCAGCCAGCGAAGAGTTCCAACACTAATAGTACCAGTAGCAATCTGATTATAAGTCCGTCTCGCCTTTCCTCTGAGCATTGAGCGTCGGCCAGATCCCTTCTTCACTCTTCGTTGTCTCATTCTTGCCAGACCATGGTAATCCATTTGCTCCTCCGAGGTGTGCACGTGCTCCCACAAGGCCGCAACCACGTCTGCCTTGTCATGTATCAATACTCCACCAAGTTCTGCAGAGCCAGTCAATCTGTCCGCCTGTTCATTGCCCAACACGCCGGCAAGCCCCGGAGAAAAGATCCAGGTGATGCTTGTCACCCGTGACCTCTGAAGCGAAGCAAGCCACTCCGCACGAAGTCTGCCCGTCCTCACCCTCGTCAGCATGCTTTCTGAGTCAGTTACAATCATGATGTGTGTGTGTGTCGTATTCTCCATCCAGCGGAGAGCCGCAGTGACTTCCTCCACTTCCATTCTTAAGCTGGATGTTGTGGTATCATATGCCAGGCTCTCCTGCCCCCAAACATCGACCATTAGCTTTGGCTATGAACCCCCAGCCACTTCTCTCACCTCTTGATACCGAACCATCTGTGTAGATAATCACATCACTCGAGTGAGCATTGTCCTGAATTAGTTGTGCCTTGATACAGTATATTTTGTAACAGTACAGATGCAGGGATGATACAAAACAAGTCCTGGTGTGATTCTTTCAGAAGGTTTATTGAATCACAATAGGCCGATAATACTACAGAGACCACGAGATATGATGTTGCCTTCTCTCGACATTAGCTGTAACTAACCCCACCAAAACAACCTACGTCACGACTTGAGCATCCTTATTACTGTTCTTATAGGATGCTCAACCGTGCCCTAAGTTTGCACATTGAACCTAATGACAGAGATGGTACTCATTCTGTTATACCTCCCTTTCTTTAAAAAGACTTTTCTTCTTCAAAAGTCTTAACTCCCAACCCCCTTATCCTAAACATTCTTTCCCCCATCTACACTTAACCCCCAATATTATTTTTCTAAGCCGTCCCAAACTTTAAAAACTCAGTTCACAAAGAAATCCACATATATCATTTACATATCCTATCACAAAAACCCCTTCTTATATAGGTATCTATTATACCTCATAAAATCTCAGCTTTATACAACACTTCATAATATATATGTGTACCTTTTTGAAATACTTTTTCTTCTCTTCATAAGCGATCCGCTTAAACCTTTTCATCACGAGCATACATACCAATATCTGGTCTCAACTAAAAACGCCGCACCCTTCTGATACTACCTCAAACTCTCTATCGTTATCACTAACCGTATTACTTCTACTTCTTCACTTTCAACCAACCTGAAATCACTTGCACACGATAGGAAGACAAAGAATCGGTGGCCACCGGAATTTAAAAGAACCAGAACTATTTCTCACAAAAACTACACTCATACTTACCCCCCTATGTTACCTGAGACTTTATGTAATAAAGTCTAAAACAATTATATATCTTCTACAGTTCACTTATACCACTTATTATGGCTATTTTACCGTTTGCGCTGCTATCTACAGCATCAACCATCAAAAGTATTATTCACTCCTATTAAAAAGGTCAGAACCTATATATTATCTCTCGCAAACTATATCTCTTTTACACACTAACCAGTATTATCAACGATTTCTCAGAACCAACCTCATTCCGCTGAGCCACTAACCTCGTAACCATCATTCTATACTTCTCCACACAACAACTTTCTCAGATTTAATCACCTCTTCTTTCTCCGCAGGCATCATGTAATTACGTCATCCCCCTCACCAGGAACTCTTATTCTTCAAGCTTCCACAGTCTTTTACTCTTAATACTCTTGCGCTCCACTGGCTATTTTACACATGATACTCAATTCCTCCTCAATCTATATCTCCTCATCAGACACTCTCGGTTCATCTGCCAATGCTACTATACCTACTTCTCAAATTACCAAGCGAAACTATCTCAGACATCACGTCATAGCCCTGCGTCGAACCAATTCTAGTACGAGCATTCATACTTAGTTTATCTCTCTCTCTCTCTGCTAATTCTGTGCTGAATCTACCCTACTTTAATCACAGCAGTTATACATCACTCAACGTGATCAGCTCTCTCTATCTAGCCATTCTGGACAAGGGACATTTCAATTTCTACATTGTTTACTCTCCGCACACCAAAACCAAACACAAGATATTCTTTATAACGTATCCACGTAGAATATTCTATCAGTTGCCATGACTCTCTATCCTCAACAACACTATTGCCTACCCTGTACCATGTGATGCTACACCAAAAAAATTCATCTGCCTATTTTACACAGCCCATATGTATATGCTCAAACCGCAATTCCTCTCATAAGCTAAAACAATACCATCTGTCATTCCTCACCCTCGGAATTCTAACAGTTATAGAGTGCATCTAAGCCAAATATTTTATTGTCTCCTAGTACTAATGTGCGTCTCTCTTCAATTATGTCATCTTCACTATCCGTACTTGTTAATCCGTTGTTAAAGTACTCAGGTCTTAATTCTCTGAGTTTTCTTATGTTATTTTCTGTCGTCGAGTACATTTCCGCTATCTTACTATTCTTCTTCTTAAGTGCTTTCTTTCTGTTTCTTTTATTTGTTACTCCCGTCTTTACTGCGCCGATCTGCTCACTGTTTTCTGTATACCTTACATAACGCTTACATCTCCCCATCTCGTCTTCAGATGATACACTGATGATAGTTCCCTCATCAGACTCATAGTAGTTTACTGCAGACACGTCGATAAAAAAAAACCACGCATAGAAAGAACAGATGGTTCAATTAAAAATGTGAAGAAGCAGTCATTAGGAAGAAGAATGCCAGACATGTATGGTTAAATGACATCAATAACATCCAAAAGAAAGAGCATTATAGAAATGAATGTAAAGAGGCTACTAAAATAGTCAGACAGCAGAAGCGAGAATATATGAGTAATATAATCAAAGATATGGAAACTAATCACCAGAAAAATGAATCCAGAAAATTTTTTAAAGAACTGAAGTCAATGAAACGAGGGCACCAACAAAACACATATGGTTTAAAAGACAAAAATGGGAATATGATAAATACCAATGAGGAAATGTGCAACACATGGAAAGAATATTTTATTGAATTACTAAATTGTGAAGCTCCAAGTAACATTTTCTCACAGGAAGAGGTTCTAACATGCGAACCACAAATTGAAGAACCTACATTTGAAGAAATCCTATATGTAATCACACGACTTAAAAACAATAAGGCAACTGGGACTGATGGAATTGCTGCTGAATTTATAAAGGCAGGTGGCCATGCATTACATCTAAAGCTATACGAACTAATAATAAAAATCTGGAGGACAGAAGAATTACCCCATGATTGGAAAGAGTCATTATTGATACCTATCTTTAAGAAAGGAGACAAGTTCCAATGTGGAAATTATAGAGGAATATCACTACTGTCCACAAGCTATAAGATACTATCCGCAGTATTACTAAATAGACTAAAACCATATTCAGAAGACATATTAGGTGACTACCAGGCGGGTTTTAGACAAAACAGATCAACAATAGATCAGATATTTATCTTACGACAAATAGCCGAGAAACATTGGGAATATAAAAGAGATCTCCATAACATTTTTGTGGATATTAAAAAGGCTTATGATAGTGTCCATAGGAATAGTCTATGGAATGCTATGCAGGAATTTGGAATACCAAGGAAGTTAATCAACATGACCAGACTATGCATGGAAGATACTTATAATATAGTAACATATAAAGGCAGGAAATCAGACCCCTTCCAAATAACATCTGGCTTGAAACAGGCTCTAGAGAAAGTTGTAAGGAAGGTAAAGGAGGAATGTGATATTGGAGGAACATCCAAGCTGCTTGGTTATGCAGATGATATAGATATTATAGGGCAAAGTGAACAAAAGACATTGGAAATATTGACTCACTTAAAGGAAAAAGCCCAACAGATGGGGCTGGTTATCAACCAAGATAAGACAGAATATATGGTAATTTCAAGAGACGGAATGGCTAGAAACTCTGGCCACATACAAATAGATAATATGACCATTAAAAGAACGGAAACATACAAATACCTGGGTACGATCTTCAACTGCTCCAACATCATAAGGGAAGAAATACAAACTAGAATCAACTCTGGAAATAAGATATACTATGCACTACAATATCTACTAAAATCAAAGGCGCTATCTCGTAACACCAAAATCACAATATACAAAACACTGATCAGACCAGTTGTGCTGTATGGCTCTGAAACCTGGAGTACAACGAAAGGAGACGAAGCCTTGTTACAAACCTTTGAGAACAAAACTTTAAGACGCATCTTTGGACCCATTAGGGATACACAAAGTGGAGAGTGGAAAAGAAGAAGTAACAAAGACATTTATGATCTGTTTAAGTCCCCGCTAATCACTGGTATCATGAAGGCTAATAGACTACAATGGCTGGGGCATATAGAAAGAATGGAAGATAATAGGGAAACAAAACTCGCTTACACTCAGGAAATAAATGACCGTAGACCCCGAGGTAGACCAAGAAGGCGGTGGAGAGATAATACATGTACAGACCTACAAGCACTTGGAATCAACGACTGGCAAGAGAAGGCCCACCAGAGAGACGAATGGAGACGGATTGTATTTGCAGCAAAGAACCTCAATGGCTCG
Source organism: Cepaea nemoralis (assembly GCA_014155875.1). Lineage (NCBI taxonomy): Eukaryota > Metazoa > Mollusca > Gastropoda > Stylommatophora > Helicidae > Cepaea > Cepaea nemoralis. The sequence continues at coordinate 456,675 of JACEFZ010008042.1, read as the reverse complement.
GAACGCTGAAGAAGAAGAAGAACGGCTCCTTCGAAACAAAATCTCCAGACATATTGACGTTCAAAAAGAAACAACAGCAGCCAGGTTCTCAAGGGTGTAGCATGACAATGGCAGTTCTGTCTCAGCAAATTGTACTTTGTGTGGCGGTTGTTTTCAAATTTTTAACGAACGTCAGCCAACTCCATCGTAAAAAACTTGCCGATTCCTTGTTGAGTTCTTAACAACACGACTTCAAGTGTCCAGACATCATCTATCGTTCTGCCTTGTCATGATGACTTGTGTCCGCGACAACTCGGATCCTGGCACCAGGCATAAAAAATCCCTCCTGTAACAGTACAGATGCAGGGATGATACAAAACAAGTCCTGGTGTGTTTCTTTCAGAAGGTTTATTGAATCATAATAGGCCGATAATAATACAGAGACCACGAGATATGATGTTGCCTTCTCTCGACATTAGCTGTAACTAACCCCACCAAAACAACCTACGTCACGACTTGAGCATCCTTATTACTGTTCTTATAGGATGCTCAACCGTGCCCTAAGTTTGCACATCGAACCTAATGACAGAGATGGTACTCATTCTGTTATAATTTGGTTAGGGCCCAACACTTCCCAGCCTTTGGGAGTGTCTGCATGGGTTTGTCTTCACCCTACGCTGTGACAGTACAAGCCACCAAGTAAGTGGGTGTGGGCGGGAGGGTATAAAGTACGCCTGTAACTCAAGGATACCTGGTTCGATTTACAGGGTAAATACCAGTTTCAAGGTCAGTCGCAGAAATCCTTTTGATTTTCACGATGTTATGAGCACCGGCCGTGCAGAAAGCAATGGCAAACCACTAAACGTAAAATTAGAAAGTCATAAACTTTTTGTTAAAAAAACCTGGGAGTTTATTGCGACTTTCCGTAAAGAACATGCGACTTACTAACTTGTGTTGCATAGCATCTTCTACCAGTCCACCAATACTTTTTCAGTGAGCGCGGACAGTAAGAGTTAAATACACTGTGTGTTGGTCTAAAGGTGGCAGGTGATCAACGTGTGTTGAAGCGCTGGGTAAATGATGGGTTAATCCTCCTAACTGTTGGCATCAGGAGAGGAAATTTAACATTCACGATCAGTTAGTCTCAGTGTTAACACGTCTACCTGGGAACACAGTCTTCATCTACAGTTGAACTTCTGCTGCCCGTTTGGAAGCAATGTTGGCAGAGCCGCTGCACTAAAGTGCATTGGCATAACTGAGACTGTTCAATACTAGGGGATTTTGACTGTTGATGCTCTCAGTGAGAGCCTCTCACTATGGCGCCCTTACAATCCACGACTAGTGTTATTGGTTAATCTCCTAGGTTAATGTGATGGATTGGACCAAGTAAAGAATATAGGCTCTGTAAAGTTTTCAATTCAAGCTGTAATTGTTGCTTTCAAAAGTTAATGTATATTCCGTGTCTTTGTGTTGCTGTTATCGTGGCTGTTGGTTTAAATTCACGTCAGATAATTTAATATCGTGCACATTGACAATTGGGAGCCGCGGTATTGCAGTTGTTAGCATGCTTGCCTGTCGGCCTGGTGCTCCTGTGTTCAAATTCCTATTACTGCGGGTGATTTCACGTTTAGGCCGACCCAGCTTAATATGGGCATCGGGAAATGTATGGGATGTAAAGGCGGCTTGCGAGACATTGACCACACCATGCCACACGGCGTTTAAATGAGCTATTCACGTATTCTACTACTTGCATTGACAATGGAACTGCTACCGTCGATGTGAAAGTTGCCTTGACATAGGCGGAGAACCTCCGGCCCGCAGGCCTCATAAGCACAGGAAATTAGTTGGTCTGGCCCTGCAGACCTATCTATCTATCTATCTATCTATCTATCTATCTATCTATCTATCTATCTATCTATCTATCTATCTATCTATCTGTCTGTCTCTCTGTTTGTCTGTCTCTCTGTCTGTTTGTTTGACCCGGCCCAGCTTCGCCCAGCTTCTGGTGGGGAGCATCTAATTTAATTCATATAAGTAGTCATATAAGTTCCCGTTCCCGACTATCTATCTGTCTGTCTGACCCGGCTCGGCTTCGCCCAGCTCCTGGTGGGGAGCATCTCATTTAATTCATATAAGTAGTCATATAAGCTCCCGTTCCCGACTATCTGTCTGTCTGTCTGACCCGGCCCGGCTTCACCCAGTCCCTGGTGGGGAGCATCTAATTTAATTCATATAAGTAGTCATATAAGTTCCCGTTCCCGACTGTCTGTCTGTCGACCCGGCTGTCTGTCTGTCTGTCTATCTGTCTATCTGCCTGCCCGTCCATCCCACCCTCTCTATCTATCGGGTCAGATCTATCTATCTGTGTATCTATTTATTTATATAGCTATCTATAGCCAGGGGACTTAACCTAAGATATATCAATGCTACTAAAAGTTATGTCCCTTTATAGAATATTTCTTATTAGTCATGTAATTACAAAATGAAATTTTAGTAAGTAAGTAGCCGATTTTATACTAAGAAACTATTACAGTCGGTTGCACAGGAATGAAAGGAAGACGTGTAGAAAATTTCATCTCAATCGGATGTACCGTTATCGAACGCATCCAATACATCCCCCCCCCCCCCAACCACACACACATACAGTCTCTTTTATATATATATAGATAATAGTAGCAACATCATCAATGTTCATTAAATGTTTGACCAATTATAGCAGGCCAGTGCTTAAGTTGATAATTGTATGTGGCTCGCGAATGGTGCTATAAATATTCAAATTATTCTTAGCAGAAAAAAAAGGTACCACACGCCTAACATAGTGACCTGGCTTTCCATGAAGTTTTCTGGTCTTGGATTTAGAGGAAAATAAGACTTTACTACAAAGGGGGTACCGATATCAACTACAATCCTCGCCTTCCAAGGACACGTTATTAGAAAGTGAGGTGATGATGGTGGAAGGAGTTAGAGAGAGAGAGAGAGAGAGAGAGAGAGAGAGAGAGAGAGAGAGAGAGAGAGAGAGAGAGAGAGAGAGAGAGAACGAATGAACGAAAATCTTTATTTTCAAAGGTTTAAGAATTGGGCACGCAGGCCCGTCTGACATTCTGCCCTTCTTCTATATTTCCTCATACATTTTTTTCATTCAACATCTCTTATGAAGTAATTCTTTGACAACAAAAGAACAATAAGCATTAAAACGCATGAAAAATAATCAATAATACATGACTCGTTGAGGCAATGTTTAACACGGGCATCATGAATACCCAAGGTGGACGTAACGTGCCATACATATGGGAATGTTTTTTTGTTTTTTTTGGCTAGTTGTCGTTCGAGATAATTTACCATTATTATTGTCTTTGCTGCTGCTGTTGTTGTTTTGTTTTTTTTAAGGGGGCATGTAGTCTGTCCTGAGGTAGTGTTCAAACAGGTTGCGACTGTATGGAGAGAGATTGTTTTCAACAAAAGGGCGCGGAAAACATAGTAAACAGTCGCTGTTAGCGACCTCTGTATTGACACGGCACTTCATCACCAACTTTGTACTGAACACAGAGCGAGAAGGGAGTTAGACTTTGATAACTGGCACCCAGGTTCACTGAATCTTTCAGTGAAGAAAGGAAAATTCTGTCGCACAGCAAGCTTATTGTTGACAATGATACTGCTTTTGTCCACACGTCCTTTGATTGTCGTTAACTTATACATGACTTTTCACTTGCCTTTATATAAGTAACCGTTTGGTAATTTCAGACCTGAAAACACACATTTCAACACACGAGTTAGTTAGTTGCCGCTCTATATATTTGCTTTTCATATCTGAAATTGAGTCTGGGCAGCGGCATTGTTGGTATAATCTGTTCAGTCACTAACTAGTCGAGGGGTATTTCACGTGTTCATCATGCATTCGGAGCCTCCTAGTTTTTCTGCCCCTGTCCGAGAAGACTAGGCGTCCTATCCACGTCCCCGTTCTTGGGAGGATTGTACATTTCTCATGTTCATTATTTTATAAACATCCTATTATAACTCGTACCCGTCTTCTCGTGTTAGAGGTGGACGCCGTATATCATAGCCACTCCGTACTATGTAGGATATTTACCTTTGTTGTTCCTACTGTTGTTCATTTACTTCTTGTGTTTGTTCATGTACTTCTTGTGTTTGTTCATGTACAAGCTGTGCTGCAGTAAATGATGCATGCTTGTTATCTTGTATATTCCATATATACCACGATGTTTATTCTTGCTGCAACTGCCGAATCCTACTTTCTAGTTCTCGTTTTCTCACACATTGAAATTAACTGCAGCCAGAAATCTGAGTGAGTACTTTCACAAACATTGAGCGGTGCTCACGACAAGCAGCACGGCTTTTCTTCGAAGCTCAGGTGTGCTGGATACCGCGTGCTGCTTCAGCGCACGGCGAAAGTGAAGTGTACTGAAATATACCGTGCACTTTTCCTGACTTCACCGGCCTGGAAAACCAGGTATCTTTCCTGAATACCCCCCGAAAGAGAGGAGGAATAGAGAGAGGGATATTTCTCGCCCTGATAACTCCTGATGCCTATAGCAGTCCTAGTTGTCGATCAGCATCCTATAGGATACACACTTCAGAATAGTTTGATAAGCCTGTACAACAGCTTTGACAGATTCGTTCTAGAACATAGATGTACACACCGTTGTTATTTTATACTAAAATTATTGTTAGCTAACAATCGCACATGGGGGTTACAGTTAGATGGATAGCCTTTACGGAATGTTGCAATCAGCGTCATTATTTATTGGCTGTTTGTGATATTCTAGGCAATTTTAAGGTTCAATAGCTTGCCATTTATTTTTGAACGGTAGTGAAATATATGGGTGCCGATTGTTCAGAAATCAAGGGTAAACTACTGAATGTAAACTTGCCCAGGAATCACGAACAGCAAAATATGCTGGCTGGAGTTGACTGCTACGCCCGTAAAGGATATGCAACTAATTTTTTTAAGTTAATATATATGCTATTTTTTTTTGTTTTCAAAATACAAAGTGCACGCACACACGCACTATCTTGATTATCTGAACAAACTCAGGTAGATCTCATTGTAGACGGAACCTGAGACTGTAATACTAGGGCATGCCATCTCACTCCCGCTGTGTCGTTTTACCAGTTAATATCTACAACAATGCTAGTCATTAGGAACACTGTAGGTTACACATGTTTAATTCCTAGATTCATTAGACAGCCTGTATGGAGTTGCTTGTATATTCCCCCCCCCCCCCCCCCCACTATATTTCACTCTCTGCTCGTCTACACTGTGGTCTCGTGTATCCTGTAGTGTGCGGTCTCGTACTTTTCGCACCAGAAAACAAGCCGTATTGTATCGGCAGGTCCCAAATTGCTGTTTTAGCAGGGTGCGCAGAGTTGATGGTGAGCTTGCAAAATACCCCGGTGGCTTGAGCATTCATTACCTCTGATTGCAATAGTCCAACTCCTGGCCTTCACGTTGTAGAGCTGTTTTAACTAACAGACTGTTCTAGATATGTATGCACACGCATACATGTGCAGACACGCGTGTACAGACATGCATGTACAACTCGAGTAAGACCACAATCCACCCTATCAAAAGAAAGGTGCTGAAGACAGTCAACCAATCAGGCGGCACACCACAGCAATCAGGATGATTCGCAAACACGCCATGGGCAGACGAAAGAAGAAAACTTCTATAGTCAGAGCAAGATCATCGACTCGTATGTTTGGCAACAAATATGTCCAACCATGCGTATGACAAAATAGAAGGCAGCCCATGAAAACCTCTCAAGAGAAACCAGAAGGATGGCAACATAAGTCAGGATGCGATTCCTACAAGACCAGTGTGCAGCGATGTGCACAGATAACAAGCGAGATCACGGAATGTTCACAGAACTATGAATAAAAACCCGAAATTTTAGAACCATGACGAATACTGTAAAAGACACGAGTGGAACATTCCTAACAGAATATAAATAAATTCTTAATAAGACAGAATTATACAGCGAAATATATACAAGTAAAGAGAGTAGAGACAAACATGTAAACAGTGAAATGCCAACAGCGAAAGAGCCAGAACCAACACTTGACGAAGTCGAGTGGGCGATAAACAACCTCAAAAAGAGGTGAACTCGCCAAGATGTGATAATGTCACAGCAGTTTATGAAAGCTGGTAGAGAACAAAGAGTTAAAACATATCACGCCATATCTAAACAGATGTAGGAGTCGGGAGTTTGGCCAAAGGATTGTATATATATATATATATATATATATATATATATATATATTATATATATATATATATATATATATATATATATATATCACACTCGACTATCCTCACTCGTTCCACTCGAAATTATACATTACTAGCTGACCCGGCCCGGCTTCGCCCAGCTCCTGGTGGGGAGCATCTCATTTAATTTATATAAGTAGTCATATAAGTTCCCGTTCCCGACTATCTATCTGTCTGTCTGCCTGTCTGACCCGGCCCGGCTTCGCCCAGATGGGGAGCATCTCATTTAATTCATATAAGTAGTCGGTACTTTTGCTTTCTTTCACCCCAAACAAAAGGGAATCCCAGGGTATGACGTCACATCCAGGGGTTCCCTGTGTTGCGCCGAACATCCAGGGGTTTCCGTGTGTTGCGCCGTAGCTCGGTGCACAATTCTATGCGGCGGTGGTGCGCTATTCTTGCGGTGATAGCCAGAATCCAACAATGTCCGCAAAATGGTGTTGAACACATCTAGACCAGCGCATTTAGTCTGTCGGCGCCACATGAATTCGCACATGTAGGACTCTAGTAGATGCCTTCGTGTTCCATTCTGCCTCTTGTTTCTCTCCTTGGCCGTTCTCCACATGTGCTCGATACATTGAGTATGTGCACCGGCGGTAGGGTCCACAAAGTTGTAGGAGTGGTTGACTGTGAGATGGGTCAATTCGGGAATACTTCCAATTCCGTTGTACGCACGCCAGAGGTCGGAGACTACAGTTGTGCCAGGCCGAATGTGTGTCCTGATCAGCGGCAGAAGCGTTGCTGCTGTTCTGTCTGGAACACAGAACATGAAGCAGTCGGCTGTTTCACGACAGATGCCACCAAATACCCCACTGTTGTGGCAACACTCGTCCGACATTATGTTTGCGCCTTGTAAATAGGCTCTCATCTATCTCGACAGTGGTATTTGGTCCTCCGATTACTACCGGATTGACTAACAGTTCGTGGGCACAAACCTCTCGTAGGTAATTACTCCAGTCAACAGTTGCTCTCGGCGACATCCCCAACTGTAACTGGCAAAATGAAATGCTTGTCAACTCTTGAGACCAGCAGTATATGAAAAGAATTATCTGTCTGTACGGGAGACACGAGCCTTGCAGCCATGTGCCTTGTTTCAGCGGGATGTCCTGCCTACATTCATCATGTCGGCATCTCCATCTGTCCTGACGCTCAGTCAGCGATAGCACCATGACGTGATTATGAGAACAGCGTCTTGCAGAATGTAAGATGCCATGATGCTGCAGAAAAGCCACGCTACTCTGCTTGTCTGGACAGCTGCTGCCAGTTCCAGAAAACTCATGATGAGACAGACACTCACACAGAAACGGTTGCCACAGCCAAAGAAACACTGTGGTGTGGGGCAATTGAAACGCACTGACACGCACTCCAGCCGAACACAGAGGAGATCACCGTCGGCGCTAAATATAGCTGGTGACTCTAAGTATAGCTCGCGAAGTTTGTTTGGGGTAAAAGAAAGCAAAAGTACCAAGTAGTCATATAAGTTCCCGTTCCCGACTATCTGTCTGTCTGTCTGTCTGACCCGGCCCGGCTTCTCCCAGCTCCTGGTGGGGAGCATCTCATTTAATAAATATAAGTAGTCATATACGCTCCCGTTCCCAACTATCTATCTGTCTGTCTGTCTGTCTGCCTATTATTGGAAAGAGCACTTGAAAGATCTTTACATCTTCCCCCAACAATTAACTTGGGTAAATTGAGCGGCAGCAGCAGCAGCAGAAAAAGGAAGGAGGAGGAAGGGAGTGGGGAAGATTAGGGGGAAGGGGGAGGTTTGGGGGAAAAGGGGGAGGAGTGGGGAGGAGGAGGATTATAACGCATATGCCTGTAGATAACTAGTGAAAAGGTCCACCTATTTGAGAAATATGCAACAATTTTACATACATACACAGCAGTGCTATTAAAAGTTATGTCCCCTCGCTATATATAAATTATAATGTAAATTGAAATATTAAATAATATTAAGTAAATAACTGTTTGTACACTAACAAACTATGACTGTTGGCAGCACGGGAATGAGAAGAAGACGTGTAGAAAATTTCATCTCAATCGGATGGACCGTTCGCGAACGCATAAATAACATACATACAGACATACTTACAGACATAATTCTATTTTATATATATAGATGTACAGAACATTTGCCTTGATAAGTCAAGAAAGCACATTTTCAGAAATATTAAAATGATCGTGCGAAGACATAATAATAAACTCGAAAGAAACGTAGATCGTAAACATGGTACAAGCTGACTATCATCATCATCATCATCATCATCATCATCATCATCATCATCTTCTTCATCTTCCACTTCTGCCGTCAAGCGTCGTGGGAAGGAATAATTTGCGTTCCAGCGCCCGGTGGACGGCACTGGATAGTTTTTGACTAGACGGGCTAAATAGAGGTTCACGTTACAACATTTTTAACAGGAATGCAATGAAGATATCTACTATTGCTTAACGATAGAACATGAATTATTATGGAACATTATGAAAGACATTGACTTCCCTTGGCACTTATAAATCATGAAAACGCTGTAGTGAACACGATGTAGCAGTGAAAGCGTATGAGGATTCAACAGATTGGTGTGATATAGAGCTGGGAATAGACATGATTGCATTTTGTCCCCTTATGTCTTTAACCTGGATACTAAAAACATCATGAGGAAAATATTGGCAAGGAACTATATTATCCCTTTGTAGTCAGAGGAATATATAGCAAATATCTTAACTTTGTTATGCTAACGACAGAGTATTATTAGCGTCACCACAGTTGGCAAATGAGAAACTAATAAATTCAGCCAAGGGCAGCGTGGAAGACAAACTATATATCTGAAGGCCGCCAAAATAACAACCGATACAACATGTATGTCAACAAGTATTTACTTCACTGAAAAGAAATTACAGAAAGTGAACAGTTTTAAATATCTGGGTTCACTGCTGGCGGGCGATGAAGATGCGAAGACGGAAATAAATAGAACAACAAGCATTGCTTGCTCTGAAGAAACTTCTGCAATAAAACCAAAAAAAAAACTATAAAAGGAATAAATAGAACCACAAAAACTAGAGTGCTGAGCGAATACGCATGTCCTATGGCAGCACACGTTACAATTTCCTCAGCATTATGAAATCAACAAAAGTGGAACAGAAAAAGAGAGTTGTAAGGTGTGTGGTTCTTGCAAAAACACACATTTGTGTCTTCGCCCAAGCTACAGAGCATTGCGGTGTGAAACTGGGATATTTGACAGAGAGACCATAGAATGGGGGCTTAATGTCTCAAATAGATGTTCTTTCATTCTTTAGTCAGGCTGTGCTCAGACTGGCCTTGAAGTCGTCCGATCAGTCCCTCCAATGTCTTCTATTCTCAGCAGCTCTCTACTGCTCACCTTAAGTCTGTGCCCTAATGATGTTATATTCTTGTGTGACGTCCTCTTTTTGCTCATGCCCTCCGGTATTTTCAGCAATAAACACTCATGTCTCCTATTGTGACTAGCTAATATAGAATTCATTTTTATGATGTTCACTTGTTGTCTATGTTCTCCCAATGTCTTTATAAATGTGTTCATATGATCTCTTTTCTATCCTGCTATTCTTTTCTTTTGCATTTTGCAATAAGACCACATCTAAGAAGTCTCCAAGTTCTTGTAATCTCTGTTCATGTAAATATAATGCACATATAATGAAGTCTATGTGCTATGCTGTTGACACTGTTTTGAATTAGTTGTTTGGAGTCTTAAATAAATAGTGTTATGAGAATAATATATAGTGATAGTAAAACCATATACCCTACAAGTATTGGTGAGTCGGAGAGTGAGAAAGGAAACGTAATGCTGGATTAAACTAAATATGACACAATCCCAATGTGGCATTTACTCGAAACACCAAAGAGCATTGTGGGCATGCTGCAGGATTATGTTTGGAGTGACTGACAGCGAGACGTGAGGAGAAAGTTCACAGGCTGGGGTTGAGAGTGCCTACATGTCATGTTTTGAAAGGGTGGGAAATCAGTAGGATGAGTCATTCTAGTAAAGATCGCTTCTTGGCCTTTTGGCTCAAAGTGTGGTCTATGCACTTGATCTAGTCTAGGCCACCAACAGAGGCGGACATCCCAATGACACACGGGGACTTGTAACATCATGGGGCTGCTCTTGCCCCTGAGAAACCTTGAGCACTTAAAAAAAATATTACAAAATTGTAATAAATAGGAGATGCCCCCCCCCCCCCCCCCCCCCCAAAAAAAAAAAAAGAGAAGACAAACAGATTGAGGGGTTTATAAATATTAGAGGGGAAAAAAAGAATGATAGTCATTCAGACATTTAGGGCGGAGACAACCCATCTTAAGAATTATGGGATTTTCCAGTTTAAAGAGTAGAGCTATCAGCTGAGCATACAAACGTCAAGAGAATTGCACACACTTACTGATATATCTGTAATTTACAGTGCAAGGAAAGACTGACTTAATTAGTGAATTGGTAGGCGTAATCATTATGTAAAAACACCGAGCTACCCTCATACGCACAGTTAAGAGTATGCGGTACTGGATCAAGACAAGTCCAGAAATGCAACTATTTTGGTACATTTATAAGATAAGGTGGGAGATGTAGCACACCAGCCAGAAATATAACAGACCAAGCAACAACGGTCCGTACAATTGGTAAAATAACAAGAACATTCGGTTTTGGAAGAATCACTGTAATTGCACAGACATGCTAATAAATGGATACTCCGGTTTCCTTTCATTGATCACACAAGGTGATCCTCACCACGGTATACGAATTCTGTAGTTTGGACGAAGCCACATATGTGTGTATGCGAGAATCACACACCTTAGAACTATACTATTTCTAGGCAAGTTTTCTACTTTTGAAATGTAGGCTGGTAGCTACTTATTCAGCCTACTTTTGTTTGATTTCCTCATGATGTGATTGTAACAGATTGTTCAGGCAAGTAACGGCGGTCGACGTCATGTTAACCACATCACCCGCCCAGTGTACATTGGTCTATACCAGTGGTTCTCAATCTTTTTTGGCCCGTGCCCCCCTTCACCATATTTTCAGAACGTCATTCCCTCCCCCCCCCCTTCCTATCAAAAATTTGGCCCGTGCCCCCCTTCACCGTATTTTCAGAACGTCACCCCCCCCCCTTTCATATTTCCTATCTAAAATCCCCCACCCCTATACAGTATACGTAAAAATGGAAGGTAAATTTAATAGCATATACTAAAACAAGTCTAGACATCCACATGAAACATGATTTGTGGGTCTACTTGCTTTATAAAATGAATTTTAGAAAGATGAGATGTGCATAACTGTAAAGTATGAAGGAAAAAACAATATCAAGTAATCGGTTCTTGTATTAACGCGATCTTGAAATGGTCTTCATCCCCCCCCCCCTGGAAACCCTAAAATTCCCCCCCCCCCCCCGGTGGGGGAGGGGAGTTCCCCACCGGTTGAGAACCACTGGTCTATACAATTGTGGGGCTGTCACCATATACCCAATATAATCTCGCTCGCTTCTTCTACTTTGAAGGACGTCTCCCCGTGGTTTCCCTCCTGCCCCGCTCCGCTTTGTGACATGCTTGACCATAGTGCCTAACTGTACCGATAATTTATTTTCATTCTTTAGTTCTTGCAAGTCTCTCTCTCTCTCTCTCTCTCTCTCTCTCTCTCTCTCCCCTCTCTCTCTCTCTCTCTCTCTCTCTCTCTCTCTCTCTCTCTCTCTCTCTCTCTCTCCTCTATCTCTCCCCCCCCCCCAAACATATCTGACTGTCTCGGTCTCTCTTATTGTTTCTCCTTCCCCCCCCCCCCCCCCCCCCTCTCTGTGTCTTATCGCCTCGGGCTTTGATTCTGTATCCCACTCACTCTGTTTATCTTATCTTACTTTCCCACTTTCTGCTTATCTCTTACTGCCTGGGTCTCTGCTGTTATTTCGCTCACTCACTCACATTCTCAATTTCTCTCTTATGTCTCTGCCTGTCTGTCTCTGTCCCTCGCTTCCCGTCCTCCTCTGTCTGCCACACACAGTAAAGACATGCTCAGAAACTCTCACCTCCACCAGTAGAGGTCCCCCTCTATCCCGGCCTGGTATTTTAACTGACAGGGTACACGGCTGACAGCGGCGACCTGCGTGGCCACCGCCTCTCAAGTGTTTGAAGTGAAGGAAGCATGTAATCGATGACACGCTGTCACTGGCCCTAGTGTTTGTGTACACACATTAATGCCTCCGTCCAGATTCTGCATGTAGAGAAAGGAAGTGGGTCAAGATGCATGCGTGTAGGGCAAGTGTGACCTCTTCAGTGTTGAGAGAATTAACTACATGGGTTGCAATGTTTTCTCTCCGTTATGAAATAGGAAATAAAACACAAATAATAGGTTGCGCGATATTATGCCTGGCATACTTCCCTATGTCTGGCCATGTGCACACTACCGAATTAGACCAACGTGGAATGAAGCAACACGGTGAACCCTTAAAGCCTAAATACAGACCGATGTTTTACGTGTACCGCAGTGGTCAAACACCTGCTCGCTCGTCCACCCCACCGCCACTCCCTCCCCCATAGGACTATGTATTGTGTTCTTGAGTTGTAAGGATTGATCGTGTCGCTTCATTCAATGCTGTTCTAATTCTGCAGTATGTACACAGGGCCGGATACTAGAACATCTGCCAGGCAACATATAGTCCAACCTCTTGTTTGTGTTTTCATTATTCAAAGGAGGCCTCCGCGACCAAGTGGTTAAGCCTGGTGCTCGGGAGGTCCTGGGTTCCTTTTCGGACTCTGTTATTCAGTTCACCGGTGAAATGTTTTCGGAGACTCGGCTCGTCGCCGGAGCTACGGAGTTCGTTCTCCGTGCGCCGCTTTTGGCTCTGCGGAGAGAGATTGCCCTGTGTGGAACAAAACCTGATGCAGTGCTGTCGAACCTCGGGCTGTCTTTAACACACATACACATAGAGCGGTTTTTTTTCCAACGTTCAAATTAAATGAATTGTTGCCGCGTTTTACAATAGTCCTGAAACCGGCGGCAATCGTCGCCAAGCTTTCGTAAGCAACAACAGGAAGGCAACGTGGAATTACAGTTGAAGATTGCAGGAAGAAAGTTTACTACAATAGTGAGACTGATGATGTTCATATAATTTGTATAGAGGTTGATATGCTACATTGTCTGTGCTCATCTATCTCTTCTCAACTCTTCTGTCCTAGACAGGTGTTACTTTAATAATTAATGTGTGTATAAGAAGGAAATAAATGAATGACTGTCAGATATTTCGGGTAAACAAGAAGCTGTGGGGTGTAGGTGACAAACACGGTATGTGACACGGTTAGTTCAAGTCATTAGTGAGTTGGATCACAATCACATATTAATTCGCCGGGTCGTAGGGAGAAGTCAGCGGGGCTTGATGTACTTGCGCTTATACATTCTTGTCCCCGATGACGGGGTATGGGGTTCATTCCTACATCGGCCAGTTGGATGTCAGCGTTGACTTCTTGTTCAGAAACTACTGAACTTAATATTGCCTAGTAAATCAACCTGGGGTTGGGGTTCATGGCTACTTCCTACAAAGGGCAGGCAACAGTCTTAGGCTGTAGGAAGTTGGCGTATAGCGAGTATTTCACTTTATGTTGTGTGATTTCTGCAGTATGTACCTGACGAGATGCAACGAAATATGCCAGGCAATAAATCGTATAGCGAGGAATTGGGTTGTTAGTTGCATGTCTGTAAAGATCGGTGCATTCAACCCCAGCATAGTTTTTTGTTTTTTTCTTTTGTGAATTACTAGACAATTTCAGCGTTCAGTAGTTTTCCATTGCTTTCTGAAAGACCGACACCTCATACCATAAAAATCAACGCAAAGTGGTCTGCTTCCAAATCAACCGCAGCAGATTTGGAATCCCGATTCAGTTTGACGAGGAATTGTGAAACCGTTACTGCACGTTAGCCACATTGTGTACAGAGGTAAAAGGAATAGTGGGGCGTGGGTAGATTTGTTGTGATCGTCACGTGTCTGTAGACCCGTCACGTGACGCCTTCCTCACCCCGTGAAGAATGGCGCTATATTTTATTTGTGTTGGCTTCATTCAAACTTAATGTCAGAGCCAGTTGACATTTACTCATGGTCGGTAAATGGTGTCACCTTCGTCTGTTGTATTCAGTAGCCGACAGCTTCCTGGCTGTTGCACTAACGATTGAGGGTTAGGGCCCGTGATAACTTGTCATAGAGTCTGGTTTAGAACTGGTGTGGTCCAGGCCTGACCTTGACTTTGTTCTTTCGCCTGTAAGTATAATGGATGAGACACGTTTGACATTTGCTACAACATACCTTCCAGCCACATGACTGTTTTGTCTCTTTAGGGCAGAACCCTTGTGTGGCTTTCATCCTTATAGGTGTATACGTTATAGTCATGTAGTCACAAAAAGTCTCACATTTTTTTCGGAGATTCCTGGGGTCGTCGCTGAAGCTACGGATTTCTTGCTTTGTGCGACGCTTTCGGCAGTTCTCTGCGGAAAGAGACTGAGCCATATGGGGAAAACCCGGTGCAATGAAGTCGACCCTGTTGACTTTTAAACGACTTTAAGTCACAAAGAGAACTGGTTACTCGCATTTAAAAAAAAAAAAAGATAGTCCACATGCTTTGGTATATCGTAGTTTTATACATGAAGTCATGTTGTCACAAATAGAACTGGTTACTCTCATCAGAAGACAGTCCACGTGCTTTAGGCGTGTTATTATCAGGAGAAAGTCGGAGCATGTCCTGGAGCGGAGGAGAGTTAAGGGGAGACGGTGAGGGACGATTCTGGGCAATTTGACATAATAGCGAGAAGGAACATCGATATCAGAAATGATTGACACTACAAAGGAAAGAGGGCTGTGGACAGACATGATCACCGGCGCTGCACGGCGTGGACTATAAGAAGCAATGTAGTCAGTGGAAGGCGACATAAAAGAACCGTCTTCTTAGCATCGACTATATACCCAGAACAAACAAACAAACACATTCTCTATAACAGATGTGGTATTACTGAAAAATGACAAGAACCAGCTGAATTAACCTATTTCCAGAAGTGAGTGCCGCTTTTTCCCCCATATCCTATTTACAGCATTTTACTGCTGTTGTTGATGTCTTGGCAAGTTAACGTTCAGTAGTTTGCCATTGCTTTTGGAACATTGCTTCTTCTTCTTCTTCTTCTTCTTCTTCTTCTTCTTCTTCTTCTTCTTCTTCTTCTTCTTCTTCGTTCATCCGACGTTTCTTTTTTTCGGACGTGACTGCGTTGTGCCTGTTTATAGCAGAGCTGCGTTCTTGCGCTGTTAGGCCGACACATCCGACTTCTGCGGGCATTTGTTGACCGGGTTAACCTTCCCGGTTTTTGCAGTTTACTAAATGTTGCCGATCCTGTTCATTGTCTGCAATCAATACTGTATCATCCGCATATCTAATGTTATTGATGGTATGTGTCTTTCTCTCTCTTCCCCCCCCCCCCCCCCCCCCCCCATGGTGATTCCTCGCATATCTGTCAGGTATGCGATAGGGTCTTTTATTTTACCACCCCAGCGTTTCGGGGGTAGGCTGATCGGACAAGAGAAACAATAGCTCTATAGGACCCATGTGAATTTCTGAATGTTGGAAATCATATACAATAGTCTGTTATCCCTTCCTCGTGTAGTATTTCAGAAGTATAAAAGTTTCCCCCAAAATATCTGTAGCATATGTGGTTCTATATACACATATATTCTATATACATAGTCAAATTCTCACTAGCGCCACGACTTCATGCACTGTGTTGCGATTCTCTTTGTGTGGCCTTTGAGAAAAGCTTGGAAGCACACGTGGATATATCCGTGTGCAATGAAAAGGATCCTTAACCAGAACCAGAGAAGGTCCTAGATATGAGTCACAATTAAGGTCACATGTAGCGGTTCTTTTATCCCTCTTGTGTGTGTTCGTTGTGGGGTTCGTTGTAAAGTATGTACAACTGTGTCTATTTTCTTCCACTTTTTCGCGGGTGTTACCCGCACCTAACTATTTTTATTCCACGCAGAGAGGGCGCGTTTACAGAACTAGTTGAGGGAATTACATAATAGACACACATAGTATTATTTGGCGCTCACAGAAGAAGAAGAAGAAGAAGAAGAAGAAGAAGAAGAAGAAGAAGAAGAAGAAGAAGAAGAAGAAGGAAATAGAGTTTAGAAGACGCACTAGACAACATAAATTTCTGAAAGCTATAATAGTTACCGACCGGGATCGAACCTGTCACCTCCAAATGACGAAGGCGCTTCGCTGCAGGAACAAGTGTACTTCGACGCACGACCAACTAGACACTCCAGACCAGTTGAGGGAAGAACATAGAGATCCGTAAAGGGAGTTGCATCGAATCCACACTGACGTCATTTATTGTACAGAATTAGCTGAGGACACAAGATAGAGGAACCATCTAGGGAACTAAGTCGATAACACACTGATGGAGTGTATTTAACAGAAGAAGTTGATGGAGGGAACTTTGGAAACCCCCGAGTGGATTACACACTAAGTGAACAACGTCTTTTACAGCATTAGTTGAGAGTCATGAGAGTCGGTGAATGATCAGATTGGTCCCAAAGGATGGATGGGTTAGATCCCTCGGGGAAGGACTGGTGAGATGTATGCTTCAGGCAAGACAGAAACATCCACAGTGTTATAACTAAATGTTTCAGTATTGCACGGATTTAAGGATATTGTTGTGTAGTCTCTAGCTAATGGACGCACACATGTTGTTGACAGGGTTTTATGTCTTTATGTATATTTGATGTGTTCTTTGTTATGTGCGTTGGCCTTGTACTACCGTTATATAGTATTTCAATGTGTATTTACGCACATCGGGAAATCCCAAGTAAATGCTAATATCAGTATATTGTTGGACTCACAGTAAGCGTGTCTGTGTGTGTATGGGTATATAGGGAGGCTGATAGACAGCCAGAAAGATAGATAGTTGGATTGATGGATGGGTGCTTTTTGATCGGACGGATGAACGAACATGTATGTAAGCAGATATAAATGGGTGGGGTGGGGGTGGGTGCGTTAATGTACTCTAAAAGTTTGAACTCATCTAGGCCTGAAGTTCTGCAGATGTCGAAAGACTGTCCAGCAAAGCAACTTGTGCCGCAGAGAGAGAGAGAGAGAGAGAGAGAGACAGACAGACAGACAGAGATGTCTGTTTCCTTGGCAAAGGCGACGGACGCTCGTTTACGGTTGTATCTGGACAAAGAGTGCGTGTAACTTTCCAGAAGACGAAACACACACACACACACACTCGCGCACACACATTCATTTTCTAGTACCTCTTTTTATGTTCAGTTAAATCATGTCTGGTCTTCATTTGTTATTCTTAGATACAACTAAAGAATAATGATGGTACATAGTCTCAGTCCTTGTTGATGTCATAACAGAGTCGGGGAGAGGGGTGGCGATACATTTTCGCTGATCAAAACGAGTCGCGAGAGTAACACGTTTGAGAAGCCATGAAAAGCCCCCGCTAGGGGAATCTTTTGGCAGGGCCGACCATCGGTACGGTGTAAAATACTAAGGACTTCATCGATTTACTTCAAGACGTCATCTCTCTGGCAGCATAAATTCCAACCGCCGAAAAGTCTCAAAGACACCCAATGGAAACTTGGTATACCTGTACCAGAAAAAGCTCACAAAGAGTCTCCAAGACACCCAGTGGAAAGTTGGTATACTTGTACCAGAAGAAGCTTGCAAAGACACCAATATGGTTGGGTGACTACAAGACGCAGCTCAGAGGGGTGAAATCTGCGCAGCCGCACAAGCTCAGTGCTTTGGGCAAGCCACAGAAGACAGTTACTCGAAACACAGCTGCGGGCCATTTTGAAGCAGATCTGCTTGCGTTGGTTTTCATACAGTAGTATAAGCGCCGGTTGTTCAGAAAGTAATGGCAAACTTCAGAACGTAAACTTGCCAAGAAATCACAGACTATGCCACAAGACTGTCAGAGAAAGATTCTTTCGTGTTTTCCTCATTGAGGATTAGAAAAGTGTAATCTGAATTCTCAAGGCACAAGAGGATAGCAAGAAACATTAATACATCTGTTGATTCAAAATACCATTTTAAAAATGTTAAATAAAATACAATAAAACTCAACTGGTAAACATCTTTTACAAGTTAAGACTTCTTATCACTAACAAGCCTCTGCCAGTTAGGACTTCGCACCGTTAAAAGCCACAACCAGTTGTAACTTCACACCGCTATAATTTTCAAATCCTAGTTTACTAAACATTGTTCTATCCTGTTGTACGATATATATCCCTTAGCCGTGTGCAATTATCATAATATCAACTAGAATTAATTACTTTTGTTTTGCATTTGGCACATGTCCCATGCATTTACAATGCATTTATTATTGTTGTTTTTATGCGTGATAAGGTAAAGGACGTCCCAAAGCAGTTACTGCCTTTTGGGTGTGACATGTTGGGCCTTCACATATTCTAGGCTACGCTTTGTTATGTGCATTCCTTATCACGTTTTAGTCCCACACAATTGCCAGAACATTATGAAATTGGTCTGGTGCCAATTTTTATTAGGTTGGGTCTGGCCCAGAGCCTTAATAGTCGAAAAAGGTAATTTTTCAATCACTAGAAATAGTCGAAAAAAGGTAATCTTGCAGCCTCTAGGAATAGTCGAAAAAAAGGTAATTTTGCAGCCACTAGGAATGGAACCGGGAACGCTGTCTCGACAGGCAAGCACACTAACTCCCATGTCCCGATTCCTCAATGAAGTGTATGAATGAAATACCGTGAGTAAGGAGAGAGATAACAAGGGTAGAGCGTTCAACGTGTGCACGCCACATTCTTAATCCCTGGACTATCAAGTTACTTCTGTGTGTTCGTCTCATGCTCAAGTGCATAATCATGTGTATAGTTTATTTTACGCATACGTAATAATCATGTGTATAGTTTATTTTACACACGTGTAATAATCATGTGTATAGTTTATTTTACACATGTGTAATAATCATGTGTATAGTTTATTTTATACATGTGTAATAATCATGTGTATAGTTTATTTCACGCATACGTAATAATCATGCGTATAGTTTGTTTGCCAAGAAATCAACAATCAGATGAAAGATGCTGATGTTGACAGCGATGTCCTATAAAGGATATGCGGAAAAAAAATTAATTGATGTCTCTTATATTTGCAATATGTTTATCGTGTAAAGGCAGATAAGTTCATATCAAAATTACAACTGAAAGCCAGACATCAATCAACATTGTATGCATGGTTATGTTACGCATTTATGTATAACACAGCAGTTACTTTGGTAAATCTTATTTGCAAGTTTAATATAATTGCTGAAAATAAGTGGATAGTGTCAGACGGCCGACGTGCCTAATTCCCAACCATTTATAAATACAATTCGTGCGTTATGTATTTCTGTCAGTCTGTTCGTCCATCCGTTTGTGTGCCTTGTCTTCGTCCACATGCGCACACTTGCCCATGCCCTGCCCTACACGCGCACACATAAACAAGCACGCGCGGGGCCATCACTTTTCCCCTCGTAACACTTTTCTTTCTCCAATTGATGATGAAAACCCTCTCCAGATAATTATTTGTATAAATATATGTCTTGAAAGTAAATAGTGTCAGCTGCCGCCAAGGCTTCTAACGTTACAAGTTTCCCCGGAACATAGAATAACACTTAGGTGACATTTGAACTTCACATTCATTCTCTCTGTTTCTCTTTCAACGACTCCTCCTGCACCTCTATATTTCCCTTCCTCATTCATGTGAATGAAATGTGTATGCTAATGTGATGTTGCCGCGGTGACAAGCGAATGCTAACAGCCGCCTGGAGACGCCTCTGTGTACGTGGTGATGAGAGGGGTGATGAACGTTGGCACGTCTGGTGCCCGGCACAATCGCTTGGGTGACCGGCTCGTATATTACCCTCTGGTCAGTACTTAACCAAGCACTAGGGCACGGCCTGATCAGCGGCGTTTATTCGGTGTCTGGCTGACTAGCGCTCCGATTTATTTTGATGTTTTTTGTTCCATCCTATCCCGTGGTTCCTGTTGTTATGAATCATCAGAATCTCTTTCTTTCTTTTTTTCTATCTTGTTTTCTCTCCTCTCTCCGCTTCGCTTTATTTTTCTTTCTCTTATTGTTCCAGATGTTTCTTTCTCCTTCTTTATCTTTCCCCTCGTCTGCCTTCTTAACACGTGTATGTCTTTCTTAATCTCCACAGTGGGTCCTTGCCCTGCCGCTTTATCTTATCCTCGTCTGCCTTCTCAACGCTTTTTTTTTCTTATTGTCAACTTCCTTTACTTTATCTTTCTTCTACTTATCTACCTTTCTGCTACTTCTCATTCTTTCTCCCGGTCTGCATTCTCAATGCGTTTCCTTTTTATGCTCCCCTAGCTGTTCTGTTCTCTCCGCCTCCTAAGCTTCTTGTTCGTTCGTTCGTTTAGCAACCTCAAGTCGACTGCTCCTTGATTGAATATATTAGGGTTGACTTGTGAAAGTGTAGGGAGAAGAAACATGGTACACTGACAGTCATTGTATGGCACACCATACCCTAAACCCTAGATGTTACCAATGCTACTAAATAACCGTTTCTTTCTTTCCCCCTTTTCTGTACTTCTCTAAGCCCTCCTCTTTCAGTCTAACTCTCTTTCTTTCTGTTTCTCTTTTTCTCCGCCATCTCTTCTTCCTTACTCCCCCTCTCAGTCTCTCTCCTCATCCACCGCCTCTTTCCCAACCACCACCACCACTATTTCTCTGCATGTATATATATTTTCAAGTTATTTTGCCCACACGACTTTGGTTTGTCTGGATTTAAAGGTTATCTGTTGTTGCATACCTCAATGTTCTATATTAATTCCCTTTGTGTTGAGCCGACATGATTGATTGATTTGTCTCTAAATTTCATTGTTGACATGATTGATTGATTTGTCTCTAAATTTCATTGTTTAACAGGAACCTGAGCAGCAATCAGATTACCGTCATTGAGTCTGGAGCATTTGATGGGTTGCAGAGTCTTAAGAAGCTGTAAGTACTTCCTCTACACTATAGGACAAATAGTCATCGAATCTGAAACCAGCTCACCCTCCTCTTCTGCTCCTGTCATCTCCCAGTGGAGCATAGAGCCTCAACCAACCCACACCATGCCACGTGTAGGCTTGTTTGTCATTGGTGGGATTTTGCGGCTAGGGTTCTCTACAGGAAACAGTAGTCAGTCTGACCTCAGCCCTCCTTGGTTCCCTCTTACAACTTGCTACAGGATACATTGTTACTGTTCTTTGCTTTCTGTAAGGCCCCAGGTGACACATAGGCAAAGCCAGTTAATCTTCCTTTTCTGCTGCCTTTCATTGACCAGTGGAGCATAGGAGCTCAACCAAGTCATATCAAGCCTTTTGCAGGCTCAATATGGTTGATTACATTTTACAGTTTCTCCATGTTGAGGCAACCAGTCTCACATCAACCCTCCTTACTCTTGGGCTCTTACAACATGCATGACACTTAATGTGTACTTTTATATGGATGTGAAGCTTGGACAATGAGCAGTCAAACTGAAAAAACATCTGATGGCTGTAGAAATGTGGTTTCTGAGGAAAATGCAAAGAATACCATGGACAGCCAGAAAGACCAGTGAACAGGTCCTTCAAGAAACAAACAAAGATCATAAACTGATTAGAGACATTAGACGCAGACAGTCAAAATTTTTTGGGCATGTTATGAGAAGAAATGGATTGGAGAACTTGGTGACAACTGGCAAGATCGAAGGGAACAGACCAAGAGGAAGACCTAGAAGCAAATACCTGGATGGCTTGGCCACGTGGCATGGTTGAGACAAGAACACGGAACTGATCCACGACTCTGGTGATCGAGTGAGATGGCAAAACATGACCGCCCACGCTTATCGGCATGGCACATGATGGATAGATGGATTTTTAGCTTCTCTTATAGGCCAGGGAACACACGGGCGAATGTGTATCTGTTGACACATGTTTATTTTGTGGTAATTAAGCCATCTGACCAATGATCTAGTTTGCTTGATTCATTCATTAAATATTGAGTGGAAACCAGTTAATGCTGATCACACAAAAAATGTGTGTTGGTTGGTTGGTTTGTTAAGAATCATCTTCATTACACATATATACCACCATAAGTGCTCCAGGATAGTGAGAAAGAAGTCATTAGAACCACACACATGAAATTCATAACAAAACATAAATATATTACACCCATCATGACATCACCCATGCATTGCTAATTGGTCTACATATATATGGGGACAACACCATATAGCCAGTCAGCCCTAATGCGTACAAGAAGATCCTTTATGTACTGACATGACCTTACACTAATTGGTTGCACAATGCAAGGGTAGGTCATGACTGGAAGCCAGTTTTGATCAGTAGTAATCCTCCTGGCTGTCGGTTGGACTGTAGAGAATAGGTTGCCTGCTAGAAACCTTGGCCTCTGCCACTGAAGGAACATGCTTCAACATCTAATCATAGGCATCACGTCAAAATCTGAGTGATTAGATGCTAGAGCTGTGGCCAAGGGGTTACGAACACAATTCATAATCCTGCATACCATGTTTGATACACAGCTGCGGTTGAGTTAGCAGCAGACTGTCTTGCATTGGTTTCCATACGAAGGTGTGAGTGCTGGTCGTTCAGAAAGCAATGGCAGAGAACTGAACCAAAACTTGCCAAGGAATTACACATAGCCAAAAAATGTTGAGGTCGACTCCTACATCTTGTAAAGTCTATGCAACTAACTTTAACAGGTATATTTTCATTAAGTTCACATGTTTTGAGTTATAAGTTTTGCTGCTCTCCATTTTAACATCTATAAGAGATTATAGATTGATTGATCTAGGAACCGGCATCACAGCATTTGGGGCATTCCCATAGGCGCTCCTTCCCCATCCTCAGCAGCCAGCGAAGAGTTCCAGCACCAATAGTACCAGTAGCAATCTGATTATATGTCTGTCTCGCTTTTCCTCTGAGCGTCGAGCGTCGGCCAGATCCCCTCGTCACTCCTCGCTGCCTCATTCTTGCCAGACTAAGAGATTATAAAAGCCCGGGAAGGTTAACCCGGTCAACAAATGCCCGCAGAAGAGCGCAAGAACGCAGCTCTGCTGTAAACAGGCACAACGCATTCACGTCCAAAAAACACTTCGGATGAACACAGAAGAAGAAGAAGAAGATTATAAAGTGGAAAGAGAACAAGAGTGAATGATGGGTGATGAGTATAGTCTGTATTATAAATTAATAGTCAGCTAAATGGCTTGACTAATGTTACCAATGGTGACTACCAAGTTAGTAACCACCATTGATCTGTACATTTCATTCTGGAAAAGAAAAACAGAATGCTGGTAATGTGAAGAAAATAGAAGTATAATGATGGTGATTTCAAGCAAAACACAGTTTTCAACATTGAGGTTTTAATTATACATAATGCTACAATTTGAAGGTAGTTTAGTAGTACAATCCTTCATTTAAGTTTTGGTTAATCGTCTCTAAATTGTATGATTGGTAAATTATGTCATTATCATTACTGTTCACAGGGATTTGTCCAGGAAATCTTCTTGCAGCCATCACTAGCAACATGTTCTCCGGTTTGCCCAAGCTGGAAAAACTGTAAGCAGATTAACACTTCACCTTAGTCATCACAACTAGCTTTAATGACACTTTCTTCTTCTTCTTCTTCTTCTTCTTCTTCTTCTTCTTCTTCTTCTTCTTCTTCTTCTTCTTCTAGAGAGAGAGAGAGAGAGAGAGAGAGAGAGTTGAGCCCACGCATGTCATGTAACATGCTATTCCATATTTTTCCATCTTTCATATTACGAGGTATCGTTTAATGCCACCTGATTGTGGATAGAGAGAGAGAGAGAGAGAGAGAGAGAGAGTTGAGCCCACGCATGTCATGTAACATGCTATTCCATATTTTTCCATCTTTCATATTACGAGGTATCGTTTAATGCCACCTGATTGTCCTGTAACATGCCATTCCATTTTTTTTTTCTTTTAATTCTCATCTTATCATTTTGTATACCACTTGATTTTATCATGTATAATATAACATTACTGTGATGTGAGTGAGAGAGAGAGAGAGAGAGAGGAGAGAGAGAGAGAGAGAGAGAGAGAGAGAGAGAGAGAGAGCAAGAGAGAGAGAGAGGGAGAGAGAGAGAAAAAAAAAGAGAGATTTGAATTGCATCACTAATTTTTACGCTACATAATGTATATGTACAATTTTTTCTCCACTTCTTGCAACTGCGAGAATTCTCACGACAATCGTCAGTGTCTAAATTGTGTGTAAAGTGTAGGAGTTTGTTCTTATTAGTTTCAGTAATCATGTGAGGCATCATGTATTTGTCTATATGTGAGGATGTATGTATGGGTGTGTATGTGAGGGATATGTGTGTGTGTGGGGGGGGGGGGATGTGTGTGTGCCTATGTAAGAGAGAGAGAGAGAGAGCGAGAGAGAGAGAGAGAGAGAGAGAGAGAGAGAGAGAGAGAGAGAGAGAGAGAATTCAGTGCTCGCATGTCCTGTAACATGCCATTCCATATTCTTTGTGTATTTTCATCTTTCACATTATCATTTTGTATGTATGACACTTGATTTTATCATGTATAATATAACATTACTGTAATGTGAATGAGAGCGCTAGTGAGTGAGAGAGAAAGAGAGAGAGAGAGAGAGAGAGAGAGAGAGAGAGAGAGAGAGAGAGAGAGAGAGAGAGAGAGAGGGGGGGGGAGAGAGAGTTGAATTGCATCACTAATTTTTAAGTTACAAAATGTATATGTACAATTTTTCTCCATTTTTTTACAATTTTGCGACAATGCTCACGACAATCGTCACTGTATGTGTGTGTAAAAGTGTGGGAGTTTGATCATAATAGTAGGTTGGGGGATCGGGGGATGTGTGTGTGGGTGGATTCGTGATGTGTGTGGGTGGGCGGGGTGGGTTTGTGTGGGTGGGTGGGGGATTTGTGTGTAGGTGCGTGCGAGATGTATGGGTGTATGGGGAGATGTGTTTGTGAGTGGGGATGTGTGTTTGTCTAGGTGGTTGTGGGTGAGTGGGTGGAGGAGGATATGTTGGTGGATGATTGATGGTGGGTTATGGGATGGGTGGGGGTATATGTGTGGGTGGGGAGATGTGGGTGTGGGGATATGTGGTGGGTGGGAGATGTGTGCAGGTGGGGGTGGTTGTGGGTTTGAGGATGTGTATGTGGGTGTGGGATGTTTGGGTGGATGGGTGGGGAGTGTGTGTGGGTGAGAGATGTGTGGGTGAATGTGTGTGGGGGATGTGTGTGGGTTGGGGGAGGGGTGCGTGATGAGTGTGGGTGATGGATTTGGAGATGTGTGTGTGGGTGGGGGATATGTCTGGCTGGGTGGGGGTGTGTGTGGCTGGATGGAGGATGTATGTGTGGGTAGTGAGGGTGACTGTAGTTGGGGGATGTGTGGATGGGTAGGAGATGTGTGGATAGATGTGTGTGTGGGTGAGGGATGTGTCTTTGGGATGTGTGTGGGTGTGGTATTGTGTGGGAGGGGAGCTGGGTGTGGATAAATGATGTTTGTGTGGGTAAGTGAAGGTGTGGTTGGGTTTGTGGGTGGGTGAATGATGTGTGTGAGGGTGGGGGATGTTTGCTTAGATGGGTGGTTGGGATGTGTGAGTGTGGGTGGGTAGATAGGAGATGTATGTGTTGATGAGTGGGTAAGGGACGTGTGGGTGTTAGTGGTTGAGGGATAAGTACGTGTGTCTAGGGATGTGTGAGGGGATGAATGTATGGGTTGTGTGTGCGTGGATGGGAGGTGTGTGTTTGTGAATGGGGAATGTGTTGGTGGGTGGGGATGTGTGTGAGGGATGTTTGTATGGGTGGGGAGATTGTGCGTGGGTGGGGATGTGTGTGTATATGGGTAAGGGTGTGTGGTTAAGGGATGTGTGGCTGGGGGAATGGGTGGATGGAGGATGTGTGGTTGGGTGGAGGATGTGTGGTTGGGTAGAGGATGTGTGGGTGGGTGATTGTATATGAGTAAGGGTGTGTGGTTAAGGGATGTTTGGTTGGGGGATAGGTGGGTAGAGGATGTGTGGGTGGGTAGAGGATATGTGGGTGGGTGAGTGTGTGCAGGTTAGGAGATGGTGGGGGATGTTTGTAGGTGTGGGCTCGGGATAAGTGAGTGGGCTGGGGGAGATGGGAGATTATGTGGGTGAGTGCGGAATTTGTGTGTGGGTAGGTGCGGAATATGTGAGTTGACGGGGAGATGTGTGTGTGGCTGAGGAATGTGTGTTTGGTTGGGTGGTTGGAGGTGTGTGGGTGGAGGAGGATATTGGGTGAGTGATTGTTGGTGGGAAATGGGACGGGTAAAGGATATGTGAGTGGGTGGGGAGATGTGTGTAGGTGGGGGATGTGTGGGTTATTGAATGTATGTGTGCTTGGGGTGTGGGTGGATGGGATGTGTGGTGGATGAGAGGTGTGTGTTGGTGGGGAGATGTATAGGGATGTGGTGGATGGGTGGGGGAATGTATTGTATGTGTGTGTGGTTGGGTGGGGGAGTTGGAGTGAATGGGGGATGTGTGGGTGGGTGGTGGATGTGTCTTATAACATAGTCATATGCATTGTTTATGTTTACAAAATTCATGTGACAATGTTTTTTTTCCTATGCACTGTTCATGAAAGAAAGATGAGTGATTGGAAGGGCCGAATGTAAGACGGGCCTGCGTGCCCAATTTGTTACCCTTTGAAAATAAAGTCTGTTCGTTCGTTCGTTCGTTCTTCTTCTTCTTCTTCTTCTTCTTCTTCTTCTTCTTCTTCTTCTTCTTCTTCTTCTTCTTCTTCTTCTTCTTTGACCTCTTCTTCTTCTTAAGGCGCCTTACTGTGACAACATGTTTTAAAGAATAAAACTATGACATGACTTTTTAAAGTATAAAAAACGCTGACAATTGACTCTCAGTTATCATAAATTACTATAATCTAATGCTGGGACTTCAAGAGCTGAATATTGAAGAAGGTTGGCTATAAAAGACGATAAAACAAAGAAAATTGAAATATTCTGGTCACTTGAAACGCCACAAAAGTTTGGAGAGAATAATAATGGAGGGGTATATGCCTGGGAAGAGAGGAAGGCCAAAGAGAAGATGGGTGCAGGATGTGGCGGATGATCTCCAGATGGATGTCTCGGATGCGGGACTTCTTGCTTATGATCGAGAGGTTTTTCAGAAGGTTGTTATGGGAGTGAGGTTCTGCAAAGGACATGCTATTGAATGAATGAATGAATACTGGCACATTACTTTTTTATTTCTAAATCATGTAACTGGAACATGCCATGGGTATATGATGTGTTAGAACAATCACATTTTGCAGGCATGAGTGCACAGAGGTACAGGTGGCCTGGCATTCTGTCCAGTTGCCAATAGCAAAAGCGGACATGAAACTCTTGCCTGGCCTTGCTCATGCCAGTGTCAGTACAGCAACAGCACTTTCAGTTGTGAATGTCACTGATCAGAACCAAAATTTGCAGAAATAACTATATGACATGATCCCCAATCAAGACGAGCACTGTCGTGAACTAAGTCCATATCATGAAGCTGCACTGTCAGACTCCATTAATTCCATTTCTGGTGGTAGCTGTTAAGTAAAAAAAAAAAAAGCTTAAACCCAGTACAGAACTGAGAATGTTTGACTCTTAACATGACATCAGTACTGCTGTATGAATCAGAAACTTGGAGAATGGCTAACTAAAGCAGTGACTAATAAACTATAAACATCTATTAACTGATGCTGTCACAGAAAAGAGGAATCACCAATGTAGAGCTCATGGAACCATGTCAACAAATCCCAGTGAATCCAGAGACGGGGAGAAGTCACTGTACATGGCACACATTGAGAACATCTGTTAATGTACCATCTAGAAAGTTCTTGAAACCCACAAGGCAAATGTAATAGTTGCATGTCCTTCACAGTACATGGCAGTCAACCCCAAATAGTTTTGTTCTAGAGGGAGATCTAACACCACACGGAGATGAGAATTAGAGAAAGGGATGTATAATATAAAGAGGACATGGGGCTGCAGAAGACAGCAGAGGATATGAGGACTTGATGTGAGTTGGTCTGATGCTCTACTGGGAGATAAAGGCAGCAGATGAAGATATTTAATGATCAGAGTTTCTGTAATGACATCTGTTGCTAGGCAGTCTATCTTTATGAGAAATAATATGTACATGAATTATCTGATTTTTATGAATTCATTTAAGTGTCTGCATCGCTGAATGCTCTGATTGATAATTTAACTAGTAATGCAAAGCTACTTTACTGTATAAAGTGACTGTAACTGTCCTTTATAATGAGTGAAGATTGATCTTAGAAGATGTATAAATGAGAATGTCAATTGTGTTTTCTGTTGCCCCCAGATGTTTGGCCAATAACCGTATTTCTGTCATTCCTGATGGTACTCTGAATGACCTGAGATCTCTTAAGCGCATGTAAGTAGATGCTGAATTAAATTATTTTACATCAAACAATTGTCTCTGCACTTGAATAATTATTCTGGTTAACACATATTTGGAAACTTGCCAGTGCAAGTTCATTCCTCTTATCTGAAATATAAGATAAGACTGGAGACTAATAAAAACTACACCAAACGATCAGTTAAACCTACATGACCAGACATTAATCAATTGCAACCTATGTTACCAAACATTGATCAGTTACAACCTGTGTGACCAAACATTGATCAGTTACAACCTGTGTGACCAGACATTGATCAGTTACAATTTATATGACCAGACATTGATCAGTTACATCCTAGATGACCAGACATTGATCAGTTACATCCTATATGACCAAACATTGATCAGTTACATCCTAGATGACCAGACATTGATCAATTACATCCTATGTGACCAGACATTGATTGATCATTTACAATTTATATGACCAGACATTGATCATTTACAATTTATATGACCAGACATTGATCAGTTACATCTTATATGACCAGTCATTGATCAGTTACATCCTATATGACCAGACATTGATCAGTTACATCCTAGATGACCAGAAATTGATCAGTTACATCCTAGATGACCAGACATTGATCAGTTACATCATATGTGACCAGATATTGATCAGTTACGATTTATATGACCAGACATTGATCAGTTACATCCTAGATGACCAGACATTGATCAGTTACATCCTATATGACCAGACATTGATCAGTTACATCCTATGTGACCAGACATTGATCATGTCACAAAGTAAATGGTGACAGATAGAGTGGCTATGGTTGTGTCTAGGGTATGTCCTTGTAAATGTGATGTTGCACAACAGATTAACCAAGATGCATCACAACCAAACACCAGTCAGTGAACAAGAGTTAATTTGCTCACATAATATTCCTTTAATTCTGAATTAACACAGACACATGTAACATCTAAATCCAGGAACAATAATTCTCTAAGAATATATCTCCATCCCAATGGAACACTTCGAATAACACTGCCTCTCAGGCCTACTAAATCTCGTCCCACACAACAGGTATACTAGCCTCTCTCTAGGTCCGACTCAAAGTAACCCACTCTGGGTCTCGAATTCCACTCACTATCCCTGGAACCCACAGTGCGGAGTCTCCTCCTAACTCCGTCACAATTTTCCACTTTCTCCGACCACGACCTCCTCCTAGTCCGGTCTCAACTCAACTCCCCTCAGCTCGGAGTCCAAACATTAACTGATCTCCGTCAATCTTTGTCCCTCTCTTTTCAACAATTCTATCCCCCACAATGCTTCACACACAACACACAACCTCACTGCTCCAACTGTCTGCCTCACCAGCTGACTTCTTCTCAGCTCCCCCTTTCAATTACTGTCTTCTCATTTTCGCCCTCTGGGGGACTTACTATCCGCCCTATTTTATCTCGTGAACTGTTTATATTGTACGGCCACTCACCTTAATGCCAATGACCACAGGCATGTGTCACTACCCCACCCTCAAAAGAAAACATCGTTTTCAAATGTTGGGAGACTAAAACTTATTAAATATGTGACCCAGACACATTGCCTGGGTAGTCGTAAGTATAAATCCAACTTACTCTAGCTACCACCCTAAATAATACATCAAATGCTCATAGTATACTCCCATATTCCCCACACATAAATACAACCATCTTTCTATCTTGTGTACCAATGCATGAACTAATACATCACATAATAATAATACATCATAGAAAAGCATTATACTTATGTACCCACAGGTCTATTAATATCTTTAAGAAGACACAAGCTATATATCAGGTGGTTCTTTTCTTACATCAACCCACCTCTGATTCCTGTCGATGCTGTGTCTACCTTTCATGTACCCATGACTCATGGTACCTCTACAATTACAACATCTGTTTGCTATCCCTAGCCCTGGGTCAGTAATGTCGCGAACACTCTTTTGACCTGACTCAACTTTCCTATCTGCATATTGCACCGTTACACTTGCGTCTCTGTTTAGTCTGAACTCTTTATTCAATCTTGGCCCATATATCTGGCACCTTTCTTTCTGCTGCATACGCCTTATGCCTATGTGCCCTGCACATGCACTATCCTGAGCTGTTCTAGTATATCGGTCTCTGTGTGCTAAAGGTACTGCTACTTGCCCACGTGCAGTTCCACTATCTGAAAAGCGGCGAGTGAGAACATTGTTCTTCCTCTCGAAGCACCATCTACCTTTCTTTGACTGCCTATGTTCTACTCTCCTACACCCTTGGGAACATTTGTTCAGAGTAGTATCTTGTCTCTGGGAGCCACTAGCACTATATTTGGGATCCATTCTCATCTGCTCAGCTGTACTATCCTTGTCCTGAGTTCCTGTGTCTACTTCAAGTGCCTCTTCTACCTCAGCTATACTCTCTAATTTAGGTTCTCTTGTGGTAACTACCTCATTACTGCTTACACTATATTTTTGGTCCCAATAAACTACTTCCTCTTCTGTACAATCTTTAACTCCTATAACATTTCCTATGATCAAATCAGCCACTGGTGAGTCCAAAACACACGCTGTCACTCTTCCAGTGATATATGGTGTTTTTACTGTTATTATGGCTAATGGGTAGAACTCTACTGTGCCGTTGAATGTTATGCATCTAATCTTTTTCCCTGTATAATCCGAGGGATCTATTAAACTCTTTCTCACCCCGATAGACGTACATCCGGAATCCCTAATTGTTAACGCTGGCCTATCATTAACAAACCCATGATGCATCTTCAGACTTCCTCCTTCATGCACTGCTGATCCTGCTTTAACTGTGTGACCACATATTAAGACTGGCTGACCGTCTTTTTCAAAAAGAGGTTTGCACCCACTACAATCTTCATTGTTCAGCGTCTCAATTACTTGTGCTGCATTTGAGTGCTCTGTTTCTCTCATCCTACATTGATGACTGAGATGCCCCTTCTTTCCACATTTGAAACAGATGATCTCCTTCCTTGCGTAACTTGTTGGCTCACTGGATGGTTGTGCATCACACTGTGCTGCCTTGTGTCTCCAGCTCCCACAATTCCAACATCCGGCATAATTTGGACACCTCTGGAAATTTCCCCTTCTGTATGGGTACCATCCTGTTCTGCCAAAATGGTTGCCCTGGACACCATTATCTTGAAGTTCTTGCTGCTCACCTTTCTGTGCTGAATCCACACTTTTCGCCCTTGGTCTGATGACTGGATTCTGGTCCTGTTTAGTGTGCGCTGCACAGACTATTTCCTCACTCATTAATTACCCAATAGATACGTTAGGATGTTCCGTCATGTAGTTTTGCCCTAACTGAGACATTGTGTCTATGTCCTTTGGCTTACGTTCCTCAAAGAAAGCCACTACATTGGTATTACATGAAGCTAATACTTTGTCTCTTAACACTAAATCTACTAATTTATTAAAATCTTTCCCTACTTCTGCGAGCTCCATCCATTTGTTAAATGTGTTCTTTACTGTGTTAACAAAGTCTGTGAAATCTTGATTTGTCTCTGGCACTAACTGTCTAAACTTTGTTCTATATCCATGTTCAGTTAGTTGGAACTTTGTCAGCAAACGTTGACGTAAGATAGTGTAGTTGTTTCGTTCTTCTACAGGTAAATTGAACATGGTGTCTAGTGCCTTACCCGTAAGAAACTCGCCAAGTCTCATCGCATACTCTTTCTCTGGAATACCTAAAATTTTCACAGATGATTCGAATCTCGAAAGATAGGTCTCAAGACAATCCCGGTCCGTAAAGTATGGCAGTTTTAATCGTTGTGATGACTGTGAAGGTCTTCTGCTTTCCTCACTTTGACCTTTTGATGATATTTCTAATTTTCTGAAAGCAATTTCAGCTTCCATCTTAATCTTCTCTTTCTCAATTTCCATTTTCATTTGTGTCTCTTCCTGTAGACGCTTGTTTTCTATTTCAGCTAACTTTACTTCCTGTAGACGTTTGTTTTCCATTTCAGCTAGTTTTACTTGTGTCTCTTTCTCTTCCTGTAGACTCTTTGCCTCGCGTTCATTATGCCTCTCCTCTCTTTCCGTCTGTTTTTGTTATTTTGCTTCGGCATACTCCTGTAACTCTTTACCTTTCAGGCCTAGTCGTTCACCTGCTTCAATATATTCCATTAAAGTAGGCATCTTGTACTTGTGGACACGTTTCTGTCTGTCAGCCAACTATAAATGTGACGACTCTGCTGTTAGTATTTGTGTCACTTCCCTAAGTTCACCACAACTCCCTGTGTACGTAAATTCGTAGTGCCAAAATATCACTCTGTTCTCACCCAGTCACTCTATAAGCACTAGATAGTGAGGGGGGAATATTAACTATACTCCCTCGTATATATATATCAAATAACTGTAGAACAATTCCTGGAAATAGTTTTAAACATACATATAAATACACAAATGAATGATCCACACAAAGTGCCAACTATTAGACGCATAGGCTGGTGAAACGCAGACGGATGATTACATAGAAATAAAAACCACTGACATAAACATGCCCATGAAAGACCATACCGTGCGCATAATATAAACTGACAGATACCATCTAGATAGAAGCTGTATCCCCTCTGCCGTGCGTCCACCTTGACGAGGTAGAGGGGCTTGAGCGTTCCAATGACCCCAAGAGCTATGCCGACAGTAGCACAGCTACTGGTAGGGTCACCCATGTCGGACAGGTCAAGGGAGAGGGACCAGACGAAGAGACGTACAAACCTGCTGCCTTGTAGGTAGACTGGGGACAGTCAAAGGCTAGGGAAAGCATCCCGAACAAATGCTTGTCGAAATCGGATGTACTGAGCCACAGGCTTGACAAAGAAGTGCAACGTAACTTTATCATTTCATGATGCCACAGATGAAAATTAATCGTTATGGTGCTAATCCCGTGAAGTCCCATCAGGGGGTGATAGTGCCGGGCCCCCTGCCTCGAGGGGGTCCACCCATGACTACTGGTGGTCACCTTCCCCTGTGCTGTGGAGTCAAGGCACAGAGGAGTAGGTTAAGAGCTATTGACCAAACACCCCGGACACTCAACATACTACAATGGAATGCAGAAGGAGTTTATAACAAGAA
This sequence comes from Cepaea nemoralis, assembly GCA_014155875.1. Taxonomy (NCBI): domain Eukaryota; kingdom Metazoa; phylum Mollusca; class Gastropoda; order Stylommatophora; family Helicidae; genus Cepaea; species Cepaea nemoralis. The sequence continues at coordinate 422,849 of JACEFZ010008042.1, read as the reverse complement.
AGCCTCCCTAACACAGCGTCTTCATAAAGATAGAATAGATGTGGCATGCATTCAAGAGACACACCTCAACGCCAATCGCACAGCCCGGCAGATAAGGATCTTACACTCTCAAACATGGAAATAACTGACACAAATTGCATTGTTGTCGGAGACTTTAATAGCCGTTCAGAAAGATGGGGATACCCAGATACTGACAAAAGAGGAGATGAAGTGGAGGACTGGGAAATAGACTCAAATCTCCATCTACTCAACAAAGCGGATGACACACCGAGCTTCTACTCCAGAAGATGGATTACCACTTCTACTCCAGACTTAGCTTTCTGCACAGGAGACATCCTCCACAAAATCGATCGCCATGTGCTTGACCAATTAGCAGGTAGTGACCACAGACCAATCAAGCTTGTAATAAATATGGAGTATGTTCCACAGGAGCAAAAGCCTTTGCCCCGTTGGAATTACAAACGAGCAGATTGGGACAGATTTGCCATACTAACAGACAAATATTGTGAAAACATAAATACACGATATGGCAACATGAAGCAAATGGTGGAAAGTCTAAACAGAGCAATAATACAGGCGGCCACTGAGTCTATTCCAAGAGGAGCGAGGAAAAATTACAAACCATACTGGACTGAAGAACTACAAATTTTGGAGAACAAAGTTGAAGATGCTAGGAAGACCGCAGAGAGAGAACAAACAACTGAAGCGAACATCTCTCTCAAAGCCATCTCAGCAAAATATAAAAGAACAGTAAATCAAACAACAAGAGATTGTTGGAGGAAAAAAACAGAAAACCTGAATTTTGACAGGGATGGAAACAAACTATGGAAACTAGTGAAAGCCATGAACAATGAAGGACCTAGAAACAAACAAATAACAATTAAACAAGGAAATGCCTTGCTTACAGGAAAAAAGGCTGCAAATGCACTAATGGAACACTATGCCAGTGCAAACCACATTGATATTACAGCCGAACAGAAGAAAGCAATCAAAGATAAACAGATACATCATAGATATACAGAGACAGCAGCAGAATATATGATGGCAAATCTAACAATGGAAGAAATGGAACAGGCAATGAATACCCTAAAAAAGAAGACATCACCAGGAAAGGATGGAATCACAAATGAAATGCTAATAGGACTAGGCACTAAGGCAAAAAAGAAACTACTAGCAGTCCTAAATTACAGCTGGAAGAGGGGAATAGTCCCACAGGCATGGAAGGAAGCTATACTAATACCAGTCCCAAAGAAAGGAAAAGACCTGGAAGAACCAAATGGCTATCGACCTATCAGTCTTCTTAGCTGTGTAGGAAAATTAATGGAACGCATTATCAATGGCAGGCTAACATGGCATCTGGAAGAAAACCAACTCTTAACACCTCATCAAGCAGGATTCAGAAAGTACAGATCCACTGAAGATCAAATAACCTATATAGCTCAGGAAATAGAGGATGCCTTCCAAGAGAAAAAGCACACACTAGCGGTCTGGATAGATTTAGAAAAAGCATTTGATAAAGTATGGAAGGAAGGACTGAAAGTAAAACTGCAAAAAATGCATGTTTGTGGGAAAATGTACAAATGGATCAGCCACTACCTTGAGAACAGAACTGCCAGGACAAAAGTACAAGGACAAACCAGCAAAATGATGCTGTTGGAGCAAGGTGTCCCCCAAGGAGGAGTTCTTTCACCAACATTATTCCTAGCATATATAAACGACATCACGGAAAATTTTCCAGCCAGAGTACACACATCATCCTTTGCAGATGACCTAGCCATATGGACATCTGAAGAATATATTAGTACAGCTAACAGCAGAATACAGCAAGCCCTATTAGCGCTAGAGGACTGGTCAAAATCATGGCTAGTGAAGATAAGTGAGGAGAAAACGACATGCACAGTGTTCTCCCTCTCAACTAAATCTCAGCAACCTAAGCTGGTATTGAATGAAAAAATATTGTGCCATGAAGAAAATCCAAACTATCTAGGAGTCACCTTTGATCGTCGCCTGACATGGAAGACACAGGTTGAGAAAAATCGAACAAGAGCAAGGCAAAGAATGGCAATCATGAAAAAGCTTGCTGGTACAACGTGGGGAGCAGATGAGAAAGTTCTCAAGAAGTTATATACTGGACGGGTGAGGCCAGTACTGGAATATGGCATTGCAGCTTGGGCAACAGCAGCTAAGTCAAACTTTAACAAAATAAGTAGAGTCCAAAATCAAGGAATGCGAATCATAACTGGAAGCCTGAAGACAACGCCTATTAATGAATTAGAAAAGATAACTTGTTTACAACCAATGCAGGATAGAAGAGATAGCAGAGCCCAGCAACAAGCTGAAAAATTTAGAAGATTGACAGACCACCCTATGTATAAAAGGTTTAGTGGTTTTGGAAAGGGAAGACTGAAGCGTAGCAACTTTGTAGAAACTGCAAAACGAAAGATTAGGGCAGATCCCATACTTAACATATCAACAGTCAAACCCATTTACAATGCAGACAAGTTCCCAGCTTGGAGACAGCAGCAACTGCCTGAGATGATAGAAAACATTCCTGGTATTGAGAAAAAGAACACTCAGCATGAAACCGAAAGAAGAGAAATAACCCTAAACTACATAAAAGAACATTACCCAAGCAGCAATTGGACCCATGCATATACAGATGGATCAGCCAAAAATTCAGTAGAGAATGGAGGAGGAGGGATTCTCCTAAATTTAAAAAATGGAGTGAAAAAAACACATTCAGTGGCAACTGGAAAGTTTTCAAGTAACTTCAAAGCGGAGGTAGAGGCTCTGAAAACTGCAGCAGAAATGCTCTTGATGGAGGAAAATAAAGAGACGCAAATAGCTATCTTTACAGATGCAAAGTCAGCTGTCTCAATACTGAAGAGCAAAAACAGCACAGAACTAGCTGACCTAAGAGCAGCACTCCATGGTCTATGCCAGAAATCCAAAAAAGTTGTAATACAGTGGATCCCATCACATTGCAGTATACCTGGAAATGAAGAGGCTGACAGACTGGCAAAAGAGGGCGGACGACTACCACAGCCTGACATAGACATAACCTATAATGAGGCAAAGAGGTTGATAAAAAGCACTTATAGAACCAAATGGGAATCAGAGCATCCAGGCCACCAGAAGGATGATGCATATTACAAACTCGACCGAAGAGAACAAGTAGCAATCTTCAGACTCCGCACAGGACATAACAGGCTGAAATACCACTTGTTCAACAAACTAAAGATAGGAGATACAGATGAATGTAATTGTGGAACTGGTAAAATGACAGCTAAACATTTGCTGCAAGAGTGCCCAATATATGCAGAACAGAGAAAGATATTTTGGCCCACACCTGCTTCATTCGAGGACAAGCTTTATGGAGATATCAACAAGCTCAAGTCGACTGCAGCTTACTTTAACTGTATTCAGGTTGACATTTAAATGTACATGAAGAAGTATTTAGACTGCCACACTTCATACCACAGGCATGTCGGTTACACAAGCCTCCCAGAGGCATGAAATGGAATATTGCTTGGATAGCAAATCCATTACGTGGAAAGTCCGAATCGAAAGCTCACTGTGTGGGCTTCATAAAAGGTGGAAAAAGCGTCCTAGTGGCACAAAATGGAATATTGCTTGGATAGCAAATCCATTACGTGGAAAGTCCGAATCGAAAGCTCACTGTGTGGATGTCATCTGCAAACTGCATTCTTCTGGCTTCTGGAAGAACAGCCTATGGTGAACGGAAGGCCCAATATACGGAAGTGAGGCTAAGCAGCCATGTGCAGGACGTGACGATTCCTTGGGTGAGCCCAGTACCAGAGCGCTGTGTGATGGCTCTGCAATTATGGAAGCCTCCTTGGATGGCGGGGAATGCCCATGGTCTGCCCCTGCCTTCCCTTGAGGGCCGACCAGGATGCCTTTGGCTGTTCTATATGGGCCAGCTGGGATGGGAGATAACACCACAACAGTGAGAGTCTAACGTCCTAAGAAACCCCCCGGGAAGGTTAACCCGGTCAACAAATGCCCGCAGAAGTCGGATGTGTTGGCCTAACGGCGCAAGAATGCAGCTCTGCTGTAAACAGGCAATCACGTCCGGAAAAAAAAACTCCGGATGAACGAAGAAGAAGAAGAAGCTGTATTAACATAAGAATTACAACAATACCATATATCCAAAGAAATCAAATATCATATGTAACAGTAAAGAGAAACCAGTAAAAAGAACAAATCTAAAATGAATAATGTACATAGATCTGACGATAGACACTTGGACACCATGTATAAAGTCGAGACGACCCAATGCTCAACCGCACAAAACAAACTGACTCGTCAGCTGCCTCTCAACCACATACAATGTGTACCTAGACAATTTCTCTTTGCTTTGTCTCCCGTATGTCGCGAAACAATGCAAAAATATCCTACTTATTACGACCACTGGACCACATACAAATAATTACGTAACGCACAGCAACAATACTTAGGACAATGAGAGCAAGAGAAACCAAAAAAAAAATCGCCGACAACAATGCAATGGTGAAATCTCATAAAAGTCCTTATTTTGTTTTCAATCGTCTCCGAAAATCGCCTGGAAATGTTTGTCGGTTACCGTTTTGAAAAGATTACGACGTTAGCTTCCCACAATGAATTAGTGTTCTGATGCGTTTTGGGGAGACGAAAATACCTTTAAAGTCAGTGAATGTTTAACTGTGTTGTCGCTGTTGCTTTGAAGTGATGGTATGGCTTCACTGTTGCCGAAAAGGTTAAACCAACGAATGGCAGTAAAATTATCCAGCGCTTTAAATCCGTTTTGCAAGTCTTTTTTGGTAGAGAAATGCGCTCATACTTGCGAAGACGGCACCTGAATGACTGTTGTGGGTTGTTTCCTGATGACCCGATGATGACACACACACAAAGACATTAAACGTAAATCCTCGTTTCAGTAGAAAAACAACGTGTTTATCTCGTTCTACTCTGGACAATTTTTCAGTAACTTTCCATTGTCCACGGCCTTGAACCCGCCGGTCATCTCTGTTTCTCTTTATCACAATAATCCGTGTAGAAACTTTTACTTTTCTGTGGAGCAACGATTGTCACCTTTGTGTGTTCCCCACACTTTACTCCTATAACTCCCCTCCTCCTGGCGAGTTTTTAACCATGAATTACCCTCGTAACTCCCCTGGCGCCCCTTTCCGTCTTATTATCTGCACCGAACTCTGAAGACGCCGTACACACACACACACTCGCTGTCCACAAGTTCACCTGACCTTCACCTTTGGCGTCTGTCTATTTTTCGTGAACAACCTGTCCTAAACAGCGCCGACTTATTGTCCGCTGTCCTCCAGACAGCTCTCTCAGCAGCGCAAAAGCTTGTCTGTGTACTGTGAGTAAACCCCTCTGTCCCCTCTCCCTCTCAGGGTGGGCAATGGTTTTACCTGTGGTGGCTTTGTTTTGAATTAGCTGTGGTTTGTAATCCTGTCTTCGCCTACTGGCTTTTACTGGATTGAACTTGGAAAACCATGTTGTTGCGCTTAATGAACTGATTTGTACTGATGTAAATCCATATACCGAAGTCCAATCCCGGACAGCCCTCACTTCATCGTCTGTCACAAAGTAAATGGTGATAGATAGAGTGGCTATGGTTGTGTCTAGGGTATGTCCTTGTAAATGTGATGTTGCACAACAGATTAACCAAGATGCATCAAAACCAAACACCAGTCAGTGAACAAGAGTTAATTTGCTCACATAAAATTCCTTTAATTCTGAATTAACACAGACACATGTAACATCTAAATCCAGGAACAATAATTCTCTAAGAATATATCTCCATCCCAATGGAACACTTCGAATAACACTGCCTCTCAGGCCTACTAAATCTCGTCCCACACGACAGGTATACTAGCCTCCCTCTAGGCCCGACTCAAAAGTAACACACTCTGGGTCTCGAATTCCACTCACTATCCCTGGAACCCACAGTGCGGAGTCTCCTCCTAACTCCGTCACAATTCTCCACTTTCTCCGACCACGACCTCCTCCTAGTCCGGTCTCAACTCAACTCCCCTCAGCTCGGAGTCCAAACATTAACTGATCTCCGTCAATCTTTGTCCCTCTCTTTTCAACAATTCTATCCCCCACAATGCTTCACACACAACACACCACCTCACTGCTCCAACTTTCTGCCTCACCAGCTGACTTCTTCTCAGCTCCCCCTTTCAATTACTGTCTTCTCATTTTCGCCCTCTGGGGTACTTACTATCCGCCCTATTTTATCTCGTGAACTGTTTATATTGTACGGCCACTCACCTTAATGCCAATGACCACAGGCATGTGTCAGATCAGTTACATCCTATATGACCAGACATTGATCAGTTACATCCTATGTGACCAGACATTGATCAGTTACATCCTATGTGACCAGACATTGATCAGTTACAACCTATGTGACCAGACATTGATCAGTTACAATTTATATGACCAGACATTGATCAGTTACATCCTATATGACCATACATTGATCAGTTGCATCCTATATGACCAGACATTGATCAGTTACATCCTAGATGACCAGACATTGATCAGTTACAATTTATATGACCAGACATGGATCAGTTACATCCTATGTGACCAGACATTGATCAGTTACATCCTAGATGACCAGACATTGATCAGTTACATCCTATGTGACCAGACATTGATCAGTTACAATTTATATGATCAGACATTGATCAGTTACATCCTATGTGACCAGACATTGATCAGTTACATCCTATATGACCAGACATTGATCAGTTACATCCTAGATGACCAGACATTGATCAGTTACATCCTGTATGACCAGACATTGATCAGTTACATCCTATGTGACCAGACATTGATCAGTTACATCCTATATGACCAGACATTGATCAGTTACATCCTATGTGACCAGACATTGATCAGTTACATCCTATATGACCAGACATTGATCAGTTACATCCTATGTGACCAGACATTGATCAGTTACATCCTATATGACCAGACATTGATCAGTTACATCCTATATGACCAGACATTGATCAGTTACATCCTATATGACCAGACATTGATCAGTTACATACTATGTGACCAGACATTGATCAGTTACATCCTATATGACCAGACATTGATCAGTTACATCCTATATGACCAGTCATTGATCAGTTACAATTTATATGACCAGACATTGATCAGTTACAATTTATATGACCAGACATTGATCAGTTACATCTTATATGACCAGACATTGATAAGTTACATCCTATATGACCAGGCATTGATCAGTTACAATTTATATGACCAGACATTGATCAGTTACATCCTAGATGACCAGACATATATCAGTTACATCCTATATGACCAGACATTGATCAGTTACAATTTATATGACCAGACATTGATCAGTTACAATTTATATGACCAGACATTGATCAGTTACAATTTATATGACCAGACATTGATCAGTTACATCTTATATGACCAGACATTGATCAGTTACATCCTATATGACCAGACATTGATCAGTTACAATTTATATGACCAGACATTGATCAGTTACATCCTAGATGACCAGACATTGATCAGTTACATCCTATATGACCAGACATTGATCAGTTACAATTTATATGACAGACATTGATCAGTTACATCCTAGATGACCAGACATTGATCAGTTACATCCTAGATGACCAGACATTGATCAGTTACATCCTATATGACCAGACATTGATCAGTTACATCCTATATGACCAGACATTGATCAGTTACATCCTATATGACCAGACATTGATCAGTTACAATTTATATGACCAGACATTGATCAGTTACATCCTAGATGACCAGACATTGATCAGTTACAATCTATGTGACCAGACATTGATCAGTTACAATTTATATGACCAGACATTGATCAGTTACAATCTATGTGACCAGACATTGATCAGTTACATCCTATATGACCAGACATTGATCAGTTACAATCTATGTGACCAGACATAGATCAATTACAATTTATATGACCAGACATTGATCAGTTACAATCTATGTGACCAGACAATGATCAGTTACATCCTATATGACCAGACATTGTTCATTTACAACATGTGTTATCAGACATTGATCAGTTACAACCTATATGACCAGACATTGATCAGTTACACCCTGCATGGCCAGACACTGATCATTTACATTCAACACCAAAAATTAATCAGTTACAGCATACAACACCAGACATTGATTAGTTACAACCAACATCAAAAATTGATTAGTTTCAACCCACATGGCTAGATAGTGATCAGTTACTACCTATACCACACATTGATCAATTACAACCTATACCACACATTGATCACGTACAGCTTATGTGTCCAGACATTGTTCAGTTGCAACCTACACCACACGTTGATCAGTTAAACCTACACCAGACATATTGATCAGTTACAACTTACGTGACCAATTGATCGGTTACAACAAACACCAGACATTGATAGTTACTAGTTACAGTCTACACCGAACAGTGATCAGTTACAATAAACACCAGGCATTGATCAGTTACAGCCTACACCATGCATATTGATCAGTTATAAATTACACCGGACATTGATAGTTAAACATACACCAGACATTGATCAGTTACAACCTTCATGACAAGACATTGATCCATTGCAATCTGCATGACCAGAAATTGATCAGTTACAACCAACATCAGACATTTATCAGTTAAACCTACATGACCAAAATGTATACATATTTCATTATTTCTTATAATTAATTGCAGTGAATTTGGCTCCGACTACCTCCGCTGTGACTGCCACATGAAATGGATTTTAAAATGGATGAAGAAACGACATGCACGAATATCAGGTTCTACAACATGTGCCATGCCTGCAAAATTGAAGGGACAGTCTTTGCCCAAACTGAAGCCCACAGATTTGCATTGTGGTATGTGAAGATATATTTGTGATGTTCTTGCGAACGGTGTTTTGTTATTCAGGGACTATGTAGTCTCTTTGCAGTTAAGACTTTATGTGGTTTTTAGTATGTGTAGTTTTCTTCATAAGTTCATTGCTATTTTTGGGACTAATAAGCATCTGCGGATTGGTTCATATTAGTATTATATTGTATTGTCTGTCCCAAGAAAACCTGTATTCTACTGCCTATAGTACCTTGCATTATATGACAAGGAGGTCTTGAGCCTGAGGAATGAAGGCGGCCTAGCTAGTGCAGTCGCCATAAACTGTAGGTTCGGGTTCTCTTTTTGTCCCCTGACATTAAAAAATCCACACCTTACCGAGGATTCAAACCTGGGTCTCCTGAAGGAGAACGCGGTGTTCTAGCCACTTGGCCTGCTGCTCCAGAGGGAGAACACAGTGTTCTAGCCACTTGGCCTGCTGCTCCAGAGGGAGAACACAGTGTTCTAGCCACTTGGCCTTCTGCTCCTCATGATATTGACATTAGACCCTTGTCTGCTTCTCATGTATTAAACTTCATCATTCCCCAACATACCCAATTGAGGGTTTTGAATCAGCCAAGGGCAATTTGCAAGCAGTCCAGTTTGCACTGATATCGATAGCATGAGATGCCTACCGTTCAGAAAGAAATGGCACAACTACTAAACTAAGATTGCCTAGTAAATTAACAACAGCCAATAACTGCTGGGGCTGATTACATTACTCTGTAAAGGACATGCAGCTAACTAACTGTATTAAACTAGTTTCTTTTTAACATGAGGATGACATGCCTTTCATCGCAGAATGCCACTCTTGTAATATCAGTACACTGTGGCACAGAGTTGAATGTTTAATGATGATGATGATTAATGTTTGTTAGTGTTTGGTTATGTTTGCTTGTAATGGAGTCGGACAGCATCGTGAAGTAGAACAGCTAGAAACTAGATGGAGCATTGACAGTACTTAATGCTGATTGACGGCTGATCTCTGGGGATAGAGAAAGGTGGAAACAGGTTGTGCTTTCAGCAAAGTATTTGTTTTGGGGGTTTATGATGGGTTGGAAGTATGGCATTCTGTTCCATCTCACAAAGTGCTGTGTTTGTCTTCAGTTGGACACCCACTGCCCACCCAGTCTGATGATGTCACTTTCCCATCTCATGATCTCTTGGTGGATTGTATGGATGGCCATCTTGGATCAGAGTGCAAATAGGTTGATCCATCAGTAATCATTAAGAGCAGCTTTAAATGAAAATAAGAAAACGAATCACAGAATATTTGTAGTGATGCTGAGGACAGACAATGCTGGTACACAAAGTTTAATGTGTCCACAGAAAGGTACACATATTACAGTTTTCCTGTAGACAGAAACAACACCATCAAGTATTTCAGGCTGTGGGCTGATGGTCAAGTTTCCTAATCATTTTTTCTTGGCGCTCACTCACTTTGAACTCAAGCACAGTCCATGCACACAATTTTGTAGTAGCGTTGGACTGAATTTTGCTTGTGGATTAGCTTTACCTATTAACAGTGTCCCTTGCCATCAGGAGAACTCACTCCGACTTCAGAGGTACTTGTAATTTACGTGCTCAAGTTAAGGACGACAGGTCAAAATTTTAGTCCAGCTGTCCGGTGTAGGGGTTGAACTGCTTACCTTGGCATCAGCACAATGGATGGTTAAGAAGGTTTAAGAACACTCGTTCTTACCCATTTGACCATGCTGACCTGCTCCTAATCATTCCATTCCATTGTTGTCTGCCTTGTACCACTCTCTTTTATTCCATGTTTGTCTACATTGATAGATGTGTACAGCATATTTTGTATATGACAGAGCTATGAGAGGTTTTGCTGTAACAGAGAGGACTGAGTGCAAGGAATTAGCATATCTAGGTCAGTGTGGCCCTTAGTTCTCCAAACTAACAGACCAGTGCTTTCGGGTCAGGTCGAAGCACTTATAACAATCACACAGTTGAGTAGAAGAGTACAGGAGGTCAACTAAATTTATCACGTTTAGTCGGTAGAACTAAATAAATTAGTACATGGGAAACTCAAAAAATGGGACGTGGGAAAAATGTGGGAAAAACACAAATGACAGGTTCCAGAACTGCAGTTCGTTGCTGGAATATTCTGCAAGAAGTGAGTTGCGTAAGTCACATTCTATCGCAATGATATTTAAGACATGAGGGATAGTTGTGTTTGGTTGAACTGGGTTGTTGTTGTTGAGCTGAGTTGTTGACCAGAGAAGCCTACGAGATATAGATAAAGTCAGCAGTTTGGCTGGAACTCTTATGGCGAGGATAGGTGCCAAAACCAGCTGTAGAATGTACCCAGTTATTAGTCATTATAAGATATGTACTGACATTCATATTTCAATATGTCACAGGTGTCAAGATGGTTGTAATTGTTGTGTCGGACCAACAGAGTACTACCAAATTCACACTATCACATTAATAAAGACTGAAACAACAGAACTGGTGGTGTTCACTTTTTAGTTAACCGTGGCCAACCACGGGTCATTCATAGAGGCTGATAATACTTGCACCCTCACACATTGTAGTTGTCCTGTGTGTAGTAGCTAGTTGTGCATGAACTGTATTATTCCCTAAACCGTCTAACATTGCTTTTTCTTCTTCTTCTTCTTCTTCGTTCATCCGGAGTTTTTTTTTCCGGATGTGATTGCGTTGTGCCTGTTTACAGCAGAGCTGCGTTCTTGCGCCGTTAGGCCGACACACCCGACTTCTGCGGGCATTTGTTGACCGGGTTAACCTTCCCGGTCATTGCTTTTTGATTACTTTGAGAAGTCTTTGTTGATTTATATTTTCCATAACTTGTTCATTTATCAGTTGTTCAGTCCAGCTGGTTCTTGAGATTTTTGAATAACATCACACCTAACTAAGTTGCTTGTATAAGTTTTTCGACACGATTATCTGTTGTCATATTTCAAAACCAAATAATGTGGCTGGCCAGGTGTACTTACGGAGGATTCTCTTTTGTTGATCAAGCTGTATATTCCTTTGATATCAGGATTGTTTGTCTAAATGCCATCTTTACCATCTTATGTTCAATATAGACAGACACAATGCAACTAATGTATTTCGCAGGTCACACAAGGAAGAATTAATTTTTGTTTTTGTCTTAGAGCTGTAAATTAATTAAATATGATAAAATGTTATTATTTCAGATCACAAAATCCAGCAGCCAATATTTGATATCCGTCCATCTGAGAGTCAGTTGGTTTTCCAAGGAGATAAGCTGCCATTTGAATGCCATGCTTCTGTGACGCCTGGGGCCATGGAGATAGCATGGTTCCGCGGAGGTCAACTGGTGACGACCAACAAGACGATAGGCGTATTTGTGCACACGTCACACAATCTGGACCACACCGTCATCAACCACAGGCTGGTTGTAGAAAGTTTAGATTCATCTCATGCCGGAGAGTGGAGCTGCGTTGTGACAACACTTGCTGGGAACCTCACAAAAACAGTAAGTTTGTTTCCCCATATTCTTCGGGCCTGCAAGCAGTCTGGCATTTACATGTATGTGTGGTGTGCTTTTGTGTGCGTGCGTGTGTGCGCTCACGCGCTCACACATGTGCATGTGAGTATGCACCCTGGAAAGTAAATCAAGTCCAATCAAGTAACTATTGTCTATTTTGTATGTAGCTATAACAGTGTATGTTTTATCGTTTGTCTGCTGACGAAGTCCCTAGCTGGCACATCCATGTTGCCACTTTTGATTATATTCTAGTAAAGCTTATGAGTTTCGTGGATTTACTCATTGTATTTTTAAAGCTTTACTATAGTTCCACTAATTTCATTTTCCCTGTTGATGAGTTTTGTATCTTAATCAATTCTGTATCAACCAAGGCATTATATTTCTACCAGTTACCCCTACATTGCATCTTTTTGATCCCATCTTGTCCCGTCTCATAGTTATACAAATTCACTCAGTCATTGCTATAATTATGTTTCTTTTGCAGCAATTACTTAGACCCACGTCGTCATCTGCTGCCTTTTATTCCCCAGTGGAGCAGACACCCCCAATCAACTCTTGCCAAGACATCCTATCTTTTGCTAACTCCTGCAGCTGCCTCCATTTGTTTGTTTGTTGCTCGCTTTGAATTTGATCATAGTCCATACTTGTGCTACTTCTGCTAGTAGTACTACTAGCTGAGAGTGCACCTAACTGATGTTTGTGTGTGGATTAGCTTTCCCTATTACCAGTGTCCCTCGCCATCAGACAACTGCTCAACTACTGAAGTACTTAAATTAATTACATTCCCAATTCAAAAATGAGAAGCCAACATTTTAGTCCAACTGAACGGTGTAGATGTTGAACCTGTTACCTAGGCATCAGCACACCGGAAGTTTTAATCGTGAGTGGTCTTATCCTTTCGCTGGCTCTGTGGCGAAGGGGTTACGAATATAATTTGTAATCCCGCATAACGTGTTTGAAACACAGCTGCGGACAATTTCGAAATGGACCGCCTTGCTTTCGTTTTCATACAGTGGTATGAGTGCTGGTCGTTCAAAAAGCAATGACAGACTACTGAACGTAAACTTGCCCAGGTATCACAAACAGCCCAAAAAATGCTGCAGTTGACTGCTTTGTCCTGTAAATGATGTGCACTAGCTTTTTAAACTTATCCTTTCAGCCATGCTAACCTCTGTTCTCCATATTATTCATCACTGCCTCTAATTCTCTTCTCAATGTGTTGTTTTTCTCCCTCTATGTCAATGTCCTTGTTGGTTCTAGACAAAGGATTGTCTAGTTACATAATACTATCCTTGGGTCGTCTCAATGTGTTGTTTTTCTCCCTCTATGTCAATGTCCTTGTTGGTTCTAGACAAAGGAGTGTCTAGTTATATAATACTATCATCGGGTCGTCTCAATGTGTGTCCTATCTACGAGCAGCATCTTTTTTTCACCTCTTCATTCGCTGGAATTTGTTTAGCTCTCCCTATGAGCTCTACATCTGTTATACCACATTATTGCCACTATTCTGTGCAGGCACAAATTAATGAATGTTTGTAGTGTATGAGTAATTCTGTTAGTTCCCCATGGTTCTGATCCATACAGTTATACTGATTTACCAATGGAGTTAAATATTCAAAGGTTGATACTAAGTTTATTCTTGTAATTTACTTCATCGTCATTATGATATGCCCAGCCTGACAGTTTCAACTGCTGCTTGTCTTCCATGCCAATTTGTCAACCTCTGCAGATTTTTCTTGATAGGTTTAACCACAGCTTTCCTGTACAACAATTTGTATTGTTAATTTAGGTTTACAGACCTCAAAAATATCTGACCTAAGCTTGTTTTATATATAAACATTCAAACATTTTGAAATTACCAACACATCTCTGGATGCTGTCTACCAACATGTAATGTCTTCCTCGTGTATTATTAAATTCTACTTTTCCCAATACGAGAACATTCACAGATTAGAAAATAACTGACTCACAAGCTTTAACAATATATGAACACTCGAAGGAAGAGAAAACTCTGCATCAAATATTAAAAACCCTTCATATCCTTCAAGTGTGAATATTGATATAGATGTTCTCTTTATTTTTACCAAGGTGCATGTGGAAGTACGCACACCTGACGTTCAGCTTGAGTGCCCAGCAGTGACTAATCGCACAGCAAAAGGCATCTATACCTGGGATGTGTCTATGGCAGGCCTGTTGCTTTCTAAGCCATGCCAGCGGGGAGAAAAGGGTGCTATGGTGACTCACAAATGTGGACTGGATGGCCGGTGGAAAAACCTGAATACTTCTGCTTGCAACTTTCTTAAAGATATCACTCGTAAACTTGCCAGATATTCTAAGGTAAAATTGCCAGATTTTTTTTATAAAGCAAAAGTAGCAGATATTCTAGGTAAACATGAGAGATTTTCTACAACAACTTGCCAGATAATCTAATGTATAATTAGGATGTTCCAAATTCAACTTGATCTTTTACAAATTAAATACTATAATTTAATAGAAAGAACAGTTATCAGCATCACAATTTGCTGCAAATACATTAATACAGATATAAGCGTCAGTAAGTTTTGATTGTTAGAAATTTACTGGGATGTTATATTAATATATTAAGCTTGTGAAAAACTGTATGATTTGATATCATATATAAAAATCCAGTTAGTAGTAAACAGCAAGGGACAAGGAATTTACTTGTGAAATAAATATATTATATATTTAAAAAAAATATATGTTTTATTAATGTGCTTTCCATCTCAGAAGAGTATCAGTATAAAATTATTGTAGTTTCGTGATTGTTTCAACCTTTTGTTTATTTCCATTTTGTAGTCTGATCCATCGGCCTTGGACATTCCCACATTGATCTACGGTATGAACAAAGCATTGGTTGCAGCAGCTCAGAATGGGGAAAGCATGGATTCCTTTGACATCATGTACATCTCCAAGGTTATGGACATATTGCTACCTCATGCCACCGCCAACACTGGTGTAAGTTGTCCTGGTTATGGACGTTGTCTGGACATTGTCTATACATGTTTATTGTGTTCCACATTTGAAGATTTTTATACTTTCTACACCAAGTTTGTGGGTTGTAGAGTTTTACTTGCTATAGCTTTCTGCATCAACTTGTGGGATTTATATTATTATAAGCTTTATAAGCTATGGCTGTCTTTTTATAAGCTATAGATTTATACACCAGGCTTGGGGGATGTAGTTTTATAAGCTATAGATTTATACACCAGACTTGGGAGATGTAGTTTTATAAGCTATAGATTTCTACACCAAACTTGGGGGATGTAGTTTTATAAGCTATAGATTTATACACCAGACTTGGGGGATGTAGTTTTATAAGCTATAGATTTATACACCTGGCTTAGGGGATGTAGTTTTATAAGCTATAGATTTATACACCTGGCTTGGGGGATGTAGTTTTATAAGTTTTTTCAAAGTTTTATTAGCATACACTTTGCAAGCTATACGACTGCAATAGTCACAGCTGTTTCCTGTGATGATGTTAGAACATCAGCACCAGAGTCTCGCGGGCATCTCATAACTCATGAACAATCTTAGGGAGCCTCGACAGGGCAGTGGCTAGCATGTCTGCCTGCTGGCACAGTGGACATGTGTTTGACCATCTGGGACTAAAAGAGTTAATGAGTTGTAGTAGGGGCAGTGTGTGGTGAAAGGTTCTTGCTTGCACCTGTGTGTGAGATTTTGATTCCACAAAGCACCTAACAATGTGCTGCTCTCTTGGTTCATTATGGGGGGGGGGGGGGGGGGGGGGGGGGGGGAAGAAGGAAGAATCTGAGATCAACTGAACTCTGGTCATCTTTTTATCACCATTGGCAGGGAGTGGTACTACAAGATAGTCAGATAGTGGTGCAACAGTTGATAGATAACTCTAAAAAGAAAGATATCTATCTAATGGCTTTTTCTTTCAGGGTAGGAATTCTCAAATAGATTTTGAGGGCAGTTAGTTATCTGAACAACCAGCTCATATGTAACCATTACATTGAGTATGAGGATGGAGATTGAGCCTTCTCTGCAGGATAATAAAAAATAAAACAAACAGAGGAAGTAGAAAGAGTATTGACTGCAGCCCATGTGATGTAATTTTTTTAATGATTTATCTCAAATCTGTAATTCTAAGTTATAAAATATGTACTGCCTTCATGAATCTTGCTCCAGAATAATGGTCCCCAACCTGTGAGTTGCAACAACCCTAGGAGTTCACAAAGTATTTTCTAGGGGCATCACATTTGTTATTTTAATATAATGCTTATATATCATACAATTAGATATATTGTACTTATGAATATAAATGATATTATCTCATATTTTGTACTTGTGTTGATGTACGATATTATTACATATTGTGTACTTATGTGTGTGTATATATGATAATATGTTTTCATATTTGAATTGTCAGGTGGCCTCGTTACTGGTGAACCTGGTCAGCAATGTGAGTTCGCTTCCACCGAGAGTTGTGGATATGATACACATGGAGAGCAGATCACCCCTTAGGTCAGCCATTTCACTGTACAAGACATGCTTCATACTACAGCACATGTGTCACTGTACAATACATGTTTCGCTAGACTAGACATGCTACATACTACAGTACATTTGTCACTCTACAGCACATGTTTCACTGTACAAGAAATGCTTCACTCTACAGTACATACTTCACTGTACAGTACATACTTCACGCTACAGCACATACTTCACACTACAGTATATACTTCACGCCACACTACTGTACATACTTCACACTGCAGTACACATTTCACTGTACAGTACATACCTCACACTACAGTACATACTTCACTCTACAGTACATACTTCACACTACAGTACATTCTTCACTCTACAGTACATACTTCACTCTACAGTACATACTTCACACTACAGTACATACTTCACACTACAGTACATACTTCACTCTACAGTACATACTTCACACTACAGTACACATTTCACTGTACAAGACATACTTCACACTACAGTACACATTTCACTGTACAAGACATACTTCACACTACAGTACATACTTCACACTACAGTACACATTTCACTCTACAGTACATACTTCACTCTACAGCACATACTTCACTCTACAGTACATACTTCACTCTACAGTACATACTTCACACTACAGTACATACTTCACACTACAGTACATACTTCACTCTACAGTACATACTTCACACTACAGTACACATTTCACTGTACAAGACATACTTCACACTACAGTACACATTTCACTGTACAAGACATACTTCACACTACAGTACACATTTCACTGTACAAGACATACTTCACACTACAGTACATACTTCACACTACAGTACACGTTTCACTATACAAGACATACTTCACTCGACAGTACATGCCTAACTCTACAGTACATACTTAACTCTACAGTACATGCTCCACTCTACAGTACATGCTTCACTCTACAGTACATACTTCACTGTACAAGACATGCTTGACCCTACAGTACATGCTTCACTGTAAAAGACATGTGTCACACTACAGTACATACTTCACTGTAAAAGGCATGCTTCACTCTACAGTACATACTTCACTGTACAAGATATGCTTCACTCTACAGTGCATGCTTCACACTGCACTACATACTCTACACTACATACTCTACTCTACAGTACATACTTCACTGTACAAGACATGCTTCACTCTACAGTGCATGCTTCACTGTAAAAGACATGTGTCACACTACAGTACATACTTCACTGTAAAAGGCATGCTTCACTCTACAGTACATACTTCACTGTACAAGACATGCTTCACTCTACAGTGCATGCTTCACACTGCACTACATACTCTACACTACATACTCTACTCTACAGTACATACTTCACTGTACAAGACATGCTTCACTCTACAGTGCATGCTTCACACTGCACTACATACTCTACACTACATACTCTACTCTACAGTACATACTTCACTGTACAAGACATGCTTCACTCTACAGTACATGCTTCACTGTAAAAGATGTGTCACACTACAGTACATGCTTCACTGTGAAAGACACGTGTCACACTACAGTACATGTTTCACTGTACAATGCGTTTCCCCCTTACCGTACATATTTCACCCAGTAGTACAATGGATCATTTACAAACAAAAGCAGCTTATTTGCAACATGTTAGCTTCATTACCAGTTAATGAGCTACCATATTTATGGGTTTAAGCTGTACACTGTACTTGTGAAATTCAATTTTACCATCAAATCTGACTATCAGTGAAGACTGCACACTGTACTCTTGTGCACATTATGTCAAGATTTTACACTACTTCTTTCTGTTAGCTTCTAACATATTCTTCTTTCTGTTGTCTAATGTAGCTTCTAACATATTCTTCTTTCTGTTGTCTATTGTAGCTTCTAACACATTCTTCTTTCTGTTATGTAGTGTTCTTTCACACATATACCCATATCTTTCTGTTGTCTATTGTAGCTTCTAAAATATGCTTCTTTCTGTTGTCTATTGTAGCTTCTAACATATGCTTCTTTCTGTTATCTAGTGTTGTTTCACACATATACCCATATCTTTCTGTTGTCTGTTGTAGCTTCTAACATATTCTTCTTTCTGTTGTCTATTGTAGCTTCTAACATATGCTTCTTTCTGTTATCTAATGTAGCTTCTAACATATTCTTCTTTCTGTTATGTAGTGTTGCTTCACACATATACCCATATCTTTCTGTTGTCTAATGTAGTTTCTATCATATGCTTCTTTCTGTTGTCTAGCTTGTTCTCTGATAGCTACTTCTTTCTGCGGTCTATGAATTGGAAACAAATAGGTATATTAAACTCCTGCGAGAAGAAACGTACTAAACATCAACAACGTTGCACATACCTTACAAGGAGATCCATCGTATCGCTGAAATACAGGTGAAAATCCGAAATCAGAAGCACTCAATAAATATATAAAATGAATAATAAAATAAAATAAAATAAACTACACACAAACGCGTACAATACGACACACAGGACTACCGACATTTCGAATTCTCAGAATATTTGTCAAGGACACCACAGATAGCTAACACAACGAAATACAGCAAACAAAGAAAACAAAAACACGAACTGTCCCTATGCCATGTGGGGCAGAAAAGGTGGCTTTGCCAGCTATGAAGGCGCTCCTTGGCTGCAGAATTAAAAGTGGGTTGCCAGATAGGATTTAAGTAGCCAAAATATGTGAACAGTCTGCTATGAAAATCTAATGGTAGGGGACAGTTAGGTATAGATATGGGTGGGGGGAGGGGACAGCATAGTAATAGATAGTGTAAACAATTGGGGAAGATGCCACAGTTATACCGTAGCGTCCACAACAGTATTGATACCTGCTGGATGGATGCATCCCAGATTGTTGATTAGCTGGCATTCAATTTTGAGCCTGACGGAGCTATTGGAGTAGCAGGGTTTTAATGCGGTGACACATATTCTGTGGTCTAGTATATCCTCTAGCATTCAGATCCTTCTTGTATCTAGTGTGTCCCCTAACAATTATTTATTTCTTCTATCTAGTGTAGCATCTTATTACTACCTCATTCTCTTGTCTAGTGTCACCTGTATCTTTCCTGTTGTAAGTGCCATTAACATTGTCATCTAAGCTTGTGATCCTAATTGGTTGTCATATTGCGTTGTTTGCTTTCAGAATGGTCAGGATGCTGGAACAAATGAGTGAAGAGATCATATCACAGACCCAGGATCAGGAGTGGAAAATATTTTCAGAGAACATTGCTGTGGTAGTGTTGGGCCATCAGCTGCTCCGGAATGGAATTTCTTGTGCCTTACTGGGCAGCGTAGATTCTCTAGAGCATGGGTTTACTGGAACAAACTTCCATTGCAGCAGCATTGTCACTGAGAGTGTGAGTACTGTCTAAGGGAAGATTAGCTCCTGTTACAATTTTGTATTTCTGTCTGTAAGACCAAGATATTAATTCTGGTACATGAGCATTGTAACTGATTTTCTGTGTCCTTTGTCTCTGAAGTAACCTGTAACAATCATGGAATCTTGTAAGGGCAGCAACAAACTGACTTGACCAGCGGTCATCCTGTACATAGTTCCACAACTGTAATTTGTTGCCTTTTATCTCAGCTTCCTCAGCCCAGTACCAGGTTTTCTCAGCTCAGTCTCTCTTATACTTCTCATCTGTAGGCCTCGGGATGGCAGTTCTAGCAATGTCTTCTGGGTCCCTTCAGGGGGATATATACCTAATTCACTTCCATCAGCTTATTTTAAATAAATATTGATAATTTGTTTTAAACAACCACATTTTAAATAACTTGTAACTAGTTTCTTTTACTGCTTATTGTATCAGTTCTTGTCTCTTTGATGCTTACTTCCTACTAATTTGTTCTTTTTTGTTGTTGTTTCTTTACAGTGTTACTTTTCCAGAATTAGTAATGTAATTTTACCTTATTTTGTTTGATCTAGTCAGCTAGTTGATGTCAGGTCTTAGTCAGATAGCCAGTCTCGGACTACAGTAGACGGTACTACCTGCTTCTGTTAGCGCCGAATGTTGGGCGGCGCTTACCAAACCTGACACCCCAGATTGCGCCAACGGCTTCGGGTGGAAGAGCGCAATTGGGAGGGTACAAGCCTTATCCTGGTGTGAGAAAATGCAACCTAAAGACTAAATGTCATGGCAGGGCAGACCAGGCCCTAAGCCTTGGTTGGTAACTGGTCTAGGATCGAAGCTCAGACAGGCGGACAGTTAGAGCATTGCTTTTCTGATCCGGCAGCTTCTGCAGCTTGTCTTGTTCCAGACGTATTGGTGTCACCTTTCCTCAAGAGTAAACTAGACAGGCCGAAAGAGGGATCATGCTGCATGGGCAACACATGGTCTCTAAATTCAGCCCAGGCTTTGTGTTATGGAGAGATAACCCCATTTTACAAACTACCGTCTGTCAAACTGGCAAGGTGCCAGTCAGTCACCAAATCCCGCAGCAACTAGCGGCTCATGACACCAGTTCTGTGTTGGTTTATCACTCTTCTTTGGCTTCCTGTGTAGTGTTCTTGTTTGGCCACACCTATTTTAACTTGCTGTTCTCACAGCCTGACCATGGTTGTAGATTCCCAGTCATCGCTTAGTTCTCGTAAATGACTTACTTCTTGTAGAGCATTCAGAATGTCTGCCTGGTCCATGGGTCGTCCGCCTTCCACAGTAGCCCGTCAGCCTGCTCAAGCCTGTCAGCCTGCTCATTCCGTTGTACACCTGTCCTGGCATGAAGGTGAAACTAATCTTTGCCAGCCGAGACCGCTCCAGAGACAGCAGCCACTCTCTTCGGACCCATCCCATCTCTATCCTCCTGAGCATACTCATTGAGTCACTAAGGACACATGCCCGATTGAATGTCTCGAGCCATGTTATTGCTTTACTTACTGCCATGACTTCCATAGTCAGGCTACTTGATGCAGTGGATGTTATAGGTTTGCGTTGACTCTGAGATAGGCACGTGCTTGGCAAATTTGTATTCTGTCCCTTATGGTTGGAAAATCAAGAAGGTAGAGCATCGCCCTGTATGCTGCATCTCTTGTACATCCAAGAATAATGCGCATAGCTTCGTTCTGTATCCTTTCCATACTTTCTATCTGCTTATGGCTGAGAGTCAGGATCACCATCGCATACTCCAAAACAGAAAGGATCAGACCCTCGTAAAGAAGACATAGATGGCGCTGCTCACAGTTTGCCGCCACCATCACCCGCATCGCAGCCAAACCCCGCTTGGCCTTTGTTATCACCTGGTCTACGTGCTCGGTAGAAGCTAGGCTTTGATCAAATCGTATCCCCAGGTAATTTATTGCCTGCGTTCTTTCCACCGTCTCTGAACCCAGATTTACAGTTGACTTTGGGGTGTTGACAATATGGTTATTCAAAGAGAACCATGTCACTGTTGCCTTTGTTGGGTTGACCATTGCCCCAGCTTCAACACACTAAGTGCTTATGCGATTGAGTTTGGTTTGTAGTTCCACAGCAACCTGATCTCTATCCTTACCTTGCCGATACACTAAAACATCGTCGGCATACGACAATGTCCTCCCCGGTCATATGATTTGCTCGCTGGTGATTTTCACAGTGTAGGCGTTGAACAGCACAGAAGATAATGGTAATCCCTGTGGTAGGCCAGGATATATTGTTGTTGGTTCCGAAGTCCAACTGCCACATCTAGAAACTACTTTCCGTTGGAAGAGGGCTGCAGCGATCCAACTAAGGAGGAAAGGACTTATCTTGAGTTCAAGAAGCTGAAGCATTAAAAAATCCGATGGTACTCTATTGTATGCTTCCTCAAGATCAATCGCTGCAGCAAATGTTTCAATGCCTGAGTGGAAACCTTCATAGACATCATGGGCAAAAACTGCTGCATTGGTCCAGGTTTCTATTATTGGATGGTACCCTCCCAGGGTAGGTGGGAAAATACCTTGCCTCTCTAGCTGGCTTGATAGTTTTCTGGCAATTAACTTCTCCAGCAGCTTGCCTGTTGTATTCTACATGGTTATTTCTCGATATCCCTGAATCTTTGTGTGGTCTTTGCCAGGCTTCGGCAAGGGAATCAGATAGTTGTGTAACCACTCCTCGTTGGTGCTAGCACTCCCTATACTGATGTTGTACATGTCTGCTAGTTTCTCTAAGCTCGTTGTCGGTAGACCTATTGATGTCGTCGTAGCTTATGCCATCTAGCCCTGGAGCGCTGTTTTTTGATTGCCGAAGCACAGCCTTGATTTCTTTCACTGTCACTATGTCTTCATCCAAAATGTTCTGGTTCTTACACCTATCTGAGGTGACCTCCTTGGCAAGATTTCAGTCTCTCATGTCTGTCTGGTTGCTCTGCTCTAGATAGAGTTCGAAGATGGCTTTGCCCTTGTTCTCGTCAGTCCTCTGCCAGATGAAGTCAGCACCTTGGAAGTCAGGAATACTCTTATTCTTGACTACCCCACTTATGCTTTTATGTAGTCGCCAGAACAATTTCAGTGACTTGTCTTTGCTCACTCTTTGACATACCTCTGCCCATTTTTCACTTTTAACCACCTTAACCAGTTTTTTGAAATAGCTTACTTTTGTGTGCATCTCTCTTTCTAAGTGCATACAGGTATAGCTTACTCTTGTGTGCATTTCTCTTTCTAAGTGCATGCAGGGACTAGGATGGGCAACTCTGTTCTTCTTGGCATTTTGCCATTTCTTTACAGTACTACGCTTATTCACCCAGGCCTTTTCCACCTCAAAATTCCACCAAGGTGGCTGCTCCCAGCTTTTTTCCTGCCCTGAAGCTTTCGTGCGCTTGTCGCGCCTTATTTTACTCACCACATCTTGCCCTGTACTGCCATACTGGAAAGTCTTGGCCATTGACTTGTGCTATCTGGTTCTACCTTTCTCCATCAATATGCTGCAAGGGTGGTGGTCGCTACCCTGGTACCATAGAACACCCCATCTACACACTGTAGTGAGTGAAGGAGAAACCAGCGCAGATTAATAGCACTGTCCTCATCACCTAGGCGGCTTGCTGTCCTGGTGACACAGCCACTGTTGATACAAACTTGGTCAGTGGTTTCAAGTGCAGTCTCGAGCTCCTCCCCCTGTGTTGGAGGAAATGTTTCCTCATGATCTGCCTTTAGTGTTGAAATCGTCACAGAAAATAACGTTTCTCTCATGACCTAATATGTCACTTAAGCACTGCCACTTCTTGGAATCCACACTCGCTTTACAGGCATAAACATTAACCAACACAAATGGTAGACCGGATTGAACTCTTACCACCTGTAGTTGTATGTCGTCATTGTCCCACCTGGACATGTCTAGCCCTGAAGCTACGATACTGTCGCGAATGAGAATCGCCATTCCCATATGTTGCCTGTTGTAGAAACATTTGAAGCCGGCAATTTGGAGTAACTGATCACCCAGTGTCATCTCCCGGAGCCATGAAGAAAATCCAATCTATCGAGGAGTCACCTTTGATCGTCGCCTGACATGGAAGACACAGGTTGAGAAAAATCGAACAAGAGCAAAGAATGGCAATCATGAAAAAACTTGCTGGTACAACGTAGGGAGCAGATGAGAAAGTTCTAAAGAAGTTATATACTGGACGGGTGAGGCCAGTACTGGAATATGGCATTGCAGCTTGGGCAACAGCAGCTAAGTCAAATTTTAACAAAATAAGTAGTTCAAAATCAAGGAATGCGAATCATAACTGGAAGCCTGAAGACAACGTCTATTAATGAACTAGAATAGATCACCTGTTTACAACCAATTGAGGATAGAAGAGATAGCAGAGCCCAGCAACAAGCAGAAAAATTTAGAAGATTGACAGATCACCCTATGTATAACATGTTTAATAGTTTTGGAAAGGGAAGACTGAAGCGTGGCAACTTTGTAGAAACTGCAAAACGAATGATTAGGGCAGATCCCATACTTAACATATCAACAGTCAAACCCATTTACAATGCACACAAGTTCCCAGCTTGGAGACAGCAGCAGCAGCCTGAGATGATAGAAAACATTCCTGGTATTGAGAAAAAGAACACTCAGAATGAAACCGAAAGAATAAAAATAACCCTAAACTACATAAAAGAACATTACCCAAGCAGCAATTGGACCCTTGTATATACAGATGGATCAGCCAAGAATTCAATAGAAAATGAAGGAGGAGGAATTCTCCTAAATTTAAAAAATGGAGTGAAAAAAAAACAGTCAGTGGCAACTGGAAAATTTTCAAGTAGACTTTAAAGCAGAGGTAGAGGCTCTGAAAACTGCAGCAGAAATGCTCTTGATGGAGGAAAATAAAGAGAAGCAAATAGCTATCTTCACAGATGCAAAGTCAGCTGTCTCAATACTGAAGAGCAAAAACAGCACAGAACTAGCTGACCTAAGAGCAGCACTCCATGGTCTATGCCAGAAATCCCAAAAAGTTGTAATACAGTGGATCCCATCACATTGCAGTATACCTGGAAATGAAGAGGCTGACAGACTAGCAAAAGAGGGTGGACGACTACCACAGCCTGACATAGACATAACCTATAATGAGGCAAAGAGGTTGATAAAAAGCACTTATAGAACCAAATGGGAGAGCATCCAGGCCACCAGTAGGATGTCGCATATTACAAACTCGATCGAAGAAAACAAGTAGCAATCTTCAGGCTCCGCACAGGACATAACGGGCTGAAATACCACTTGTTCAATAAACTAAAGATAGGAATACCGATGAATGTAATTGTGGAACTGGTAAAATGACAGCTAAATATTTGCTGCAGGAGTGCCCAATATATGCAGAACAGAGAAAGATATTTTGGCCCACACCTGCTTCATTTGAGGACAAGCTCTATGGAGATATCAACAAGCTCAAGTTGACTGCAGCTTACTTTAACTACATTCAGGTTGACATTTAAAGGTGTATGAAGAAGTATTTAGACTGCCAGCACTTCATACCACAGGTATGTCGGTTACAAAAGCGTCCCAGAGACATGACATGGAATATTGCATGGATAGCAAATCCATTATGTGGAAAGTCCAAATCAAAAGCTCACTGTGTGGGCTTCATAAAAGGTGGAAAAAGTGTCCTAGTGGCACGAAATGGAATATTGCTTGGATAGCAAATCCATTACGTGGAAAGTCCGAATCGAAAGCTCACTGTGTGGATGTCATCTGCAGACTGCATTCTTCTGGTTTCCGGAAGAACAGTCTATGGTGAACGGAAGGCCCAATATACGGAAGTGAGGCTAAGCAGCCATGTGCAGGACGTGACGATTCCTTGGGTGAGCCCAGTACCAGAGCGCTGTGTGTCGGCTCTGCAAGTATGGACGCCTCCTTGGATGGCGGGGAATGCCCATGGTCTGCCCCTGCCTTCCCTTGAGGGTTGACCAGGATGTCTTTGGCTGTTCTATATGGGCCAGCTGGGATGGGGGATAACACCACAACAGTGAGAATCAAACATCCTAAGAAACCCTGGGAAGGTTAACCCGGTCAACAAATGCCTGTAGAAGTCGGATGTGTCAGCCTAACAGCGCAAGAACGCAGCTCTGCTGTAAACAGGCACAACGCAATCACGTCCGGGAAAAAACTCCAGATGAACGCAGAAGAAGAAGAAGTCTCCTGGAATGCTGCAATGTCGTTCCTGTATACCAAGTTTTCCAGAATAGGAACTCGTTTTACGCTGGCACAGTTCCAATTTAGAATACAAGTATTCCTGAAGCCCAGACGGTCACATTTGAGTCTTAAATGTTTTGCTCCACCTCGTCTGCCAAGCCGCTTACGGCCTCCCCGCCGCCTTGTTAGGTTGACTGCGCTCCGCATGGAGCACACACGCTGTTCCGCCATGTTGAAAAGCTGAACACCACAGAGACACGCACGCTGCAAAAATTTACTCAAGGGTTGCTTCGCTCAATACATGAATTCTGTAGCATCAGTGAAGATCTTGAGAAGAAACTCCTGGTTTTACATCCTGGCACACAAATTACACGCAAGAGGTGAAAATATCTATCTCCTACGCGAAAAAGGGAATGGTAGCAAAACAACACAACCGTCTGCCTCCATCTTGACCGGAAGATTCTAGTCCCTATCTAGTCTAGTGATCTAGTCCCTTTGTTGAATACTAGTTACACATACACATGTATTTATTTCTGTTGTGGAATTGTTTTACTTCATCATTTCTGCATAAATCTACATACAAATTAGACTTAACCTTCCTGCTGGTTACTATACCAGGTACAGTCATTCAGTATGTGTGAATTTAGCATTTTGCTTGCCGGCATGGCACATGCTGATGATGATGATGAATTCACATATGTAACTTCACATGACTGTATTTATAAAATTAGTTATTTAGACTTTCTGGTGATAAAATTACCTTTGTAATGTTATTTTATGTTATATATTTTTTTTATCTTTCCTCAGAATCCACACGTTTATGTGCAAATTCCAGTTTTAGTTGCTGGAAATTCACAGGATCAGGTTTTCCATTCAAAGATGACAACGATGCCTACAGTATATGACGCGGTTCTACTGGTGAACACATCCGACTTTGGCATTTCTAATTCTGATGACAGCTCCAATGGATCAGTTCCTTTGAATGAAACATCATCATCTTCACAATTGTTCACTCCAGTGTTGGTTGCATCTGATGATACAGACATGAATTCACCTGAACCTAGCCCATCCCCCTGAACTGGACATTAATCCAGAAGGTCCCCAGGACATGAAAACAAGCCAGTCTTCTGCATACCCCCAGTTGCCTTACAGTGACAATCAGCTGGAGGCCCTGAACATCTCATCTCATTACTTCTCCAAATTTTCCAAGCCTTTAAATATCTCCTCTAAAACACTGCTGAGCCTTCCCTCCTCTATGGATGTGTCGGCCAGGCATCTGTTTCCATTTGTCAAGAACTCGTTGCAGCCAGGATCCGTGACCCCATCGCCTCGTCACAACAACATGTATGTAATCATGTATAGGAACGGCAGACTGTTTCCGGTCATACAATCTGATCTCAGTGACCGCGCATTCCGCAAGGGAAACTGGGCAGTGGTGACTCCTGTTATTGCTGTTTCTTCAGGTACGTCTCCAGCAATTGAACTTTTTCTCCACGAAAATTATATGTAAAAGATTAGCAAGCAAAGGTGTATTGACCAAATTATGTATGGGTGCGTGTTAGCATGTGTAAGTAACTGTGTGTATGCATCATGGGTGCCAGATAATTGTTAGAATTCGCTGATAATTGTCTCGGATGGAATGACAGTCAGGTTACCTCATTTCATCTTGTATTTGTGTGTGTGAAGATCTATGACATTACATATATCCATCCACATGAGAATGCCTTTGTGTGTATGAGAGTGAATGAGTGAGCATGCAAACAATCTGATTGGTCACATAATAGTTCTTAGAATATTCGTGGAAGAAAAATAAAAATACTGACATTCTTCTTCTTCTGCGTTCATCCAGAGCAGTTTTTTCAGACGTAATTGCGTTGTGCCTGTTTACAGTTGAGCTGCGATACTTGTGTCTTTCGACCGACACATTCGGCTTCTGTGGGCATTTGTTGACCGGGTTAACCTTCCCAGGGTTCCCCTGTATGTCTGTGTTAATAAATTGTTTTAAGAATGGAAGTGGAGGCAGTCACTGCGGCTCTCCGCTGGATGGAGAATACGACACACACACACATCGTGATTGTAACTGACTCAGAAAGCATGCTGACGAGGGTGAGGACGGGCAGACTTCGTGCGGAGAGGCTTGCTTTGCTTCGGAGGTCACAGGTGACAAGCATCGCCTGGATCTTTTCTCCGGGGCATGCCGGTGTGCTTGGAAATGAACAGGCGGACAGATTGGCTGGCTCTGCAGAACTTGGTGGAGTATTGATACATGACAAGGCAGACGTGGTTGCGGCCTTGTGGGAGCACATGCACACCTCGGAGGAGCAAATGGATTACCATGGTCTGGCAAGAATGAGACGAGGAGTGACGAAGGGATCTGGCCGACGCTCAACGCTCAGAGGAAAGGCGAGACGGACTTATAATCAGATTGCTACTGGTACTATTAGTGTTGGAACTCTTCGCTGGCTGCTGAGGATGGGGACGGAGCACTTATGGGAATGCCCCGAATGCTGTGATGTCGATTCCTAAATCAATCAATCAATCACCTTCCCGGGTATATTGACATTCTACTAGATCTACAAGAAATCAGGCTCATAAAGAGTGTCATGTCTCGGAAACTGAAACAATTTGGCCACATTAAAGATAACTGTGGTTTGAACATAACACTGATGGATGGCATGGTTCCTGCGAGAAGAGGCGGGGTTCAATCAACATGAAACTGGACATGCATGTTAGACATGCTTGGATGAGGCAGGAGAGCTGCCAAGGCTCAGAAATCTGTTTGGCGTGCCATGTGAGAGCAATGTCCTGCTACATGATGGTGATACTGATTTAGCTTTTGTTGGAAAACGGGGAGAGTGGAACAAGTGTGGAGATTGGTAGAACATTGCAGAGTTTATAAACATTACATACAGTAGTTGTGACACGACAGGACTGTGTACATGTGTTTTATTGTCAAAATTCTGACCTATCGATCTCACATGATCACAAATGAAATTGTTGTTAATTATGTTGAAACATTTACAGATGATTTTTTGTGAATATGTAAATTAATAACTAGTTTTCTCTGTTGTGAATTGACAGGTGGGCGAACACAAAACTTGTCCCAGCCTTTGATGGTCACATTTACAGTTTCTGATACCAGAAGGCCCCTCAGAGCTGCATATTTTGATTTTGAAACAATGAGTAAGCTTCTTTATGATGTTAATTTATGAACAATTCATGCATTTCTTTATTGTTGAAACAGGTAGATCAGTAAAAATGAGGATAGAAGGGTCAAAACAAATAGTTTAAGGTTGTTACCTCCGAAGTCGGAGTAGGCTCGCCTGTTGGCTAGGGACACTGGTGATAGGGAAAGCTACTCCACATGCAAAAATCAGTCCAGTGTACTAAAAGTAGTAACTTGTGTATGGACTGTTTGAGCTCAAAGCAAGCAAGGAAACAAAACAAAAAGGTTGTTAAAAGTACATTATGGAAGAGACAAGAATTGAACAGATTATCAAAATGAACAATACTTCACTGCGGTAGCATGATAGCAGATCTATACCATATCATAGATGTGTAGGGTTTGATTTATCCACTGACCATGATTCATCAAATCCACATAGTGTTAACACATCATCATTTTCAAGTCTCTTCTCCTCATCTTGCGATCTTCAAATGCATGTAACAGTTCATGTGCTGAATCTCTTCTGTGCCTTTACACAAGACTGTCAAGAAATTTCTCATGCTGTCTTCCTCTGTCTCTCTTTCCACAAATCCTTCCAGTTGTCACATGTTCCAGTTTTTTGTCATCTCATAATGTCGCCAATAAATGAAGGCTGCCTCTTTGTGATGTTTGTGATAAGTTGTCTTTGTGACTTAGCCTCCCTCAAAATGCTGATTTTAGCTGTCCAAGGAATTTTCAGCATTATTCTATAAAGTTACATCTCCAAAGCCTTCAGGGAGTTTTTGCTAGTGAACTATGTGTAACTGTTATAATCAATGTGTAACTATTATAATCAATGTGTAACTATTATAATCATGTATAACTATTATAATCAGTGTGTAACTATTATGGTCAATGTGTAACTATTGGTGTCAAATCAAAGAATCATATACCATTGAACTCAGGATTAGCCATGACTAAAATATCAAGAATCATTTAGAATCATTGCTAGTTTTCTATATGATTAAGTCTGCCAAACTGACCAGTGTCCATTTGATTTTATTACAGATGGGTATGGAGGATGGAGAACTGATGGATGTGAGATTGTTCTTCAGAATGGCAGCATTATCACTGTCCGTGTGCACCATTTGTCTAACTTTGCTCTTCTGCAGGTAAGATAGTTCTTTTATTTGTTTTTGTTTTAAATTATTGTCATTGTTGTATGAATTATTACATTATGTCTCATTATCTTAGCTGAGTCCAACCGTAAATGTCTGGGTTTTATTCAATCTGAGACAGATATCACACTGAGCTCGTGTATAATCATGTCAAAATATAAACTACCTGTTTGTCTTCATTCATTCTCATTCTTGTACTAAGGGGGCTGAGTGATCTTGAGGTATGGTGTCTGCCTCGAGTGCGGGAGGTCTCGGGTTCAAGCCCCGGTGAGGGCCGGGATTTTTTTTCACGTGGACTTCTAGTAACAAAATTTCCCGTCTCTGGGTAGTGAGATTGGACCCCTGTGTGTATTGTTGTGCATGTAAAATATCCCTTGGCAGTTGGAAATCGAAAAAGAGTAGCCTAACAGCACTGCCCGAACAAAATTTTGAGTTAAAAATCTACCCAAATTATTTCAGGATCCTCGCCAGTGTTACAGAATTCGTGCACTGAGCTTGAGATTCTCCGGACTCAAGCTTGAGTTAGGAGTAGAATGGAGCACTTATGGGTTACACCCGTGTGCTGTGATGTTGATCCATCAGCTAAACTAAACTATTCTTGTACTTCGGTGTTAGGTCACTGGGCATGCAGCTCTGTGGCCAGGATGAAGAACATTGTCTTCTGCAGGTGAAGTCAGACAGTCCATGACTTCTGCAGGTGAACAGTCAGTCCATGACTTCTGCAGGTGAAGTCAGTCAGTCCATGACTTCTGCAGGTGAAGTCAGTCAGTCCATGACTTCTGCAGGTGAAGTCAGTCAGTCCATGACTTCTGCAGGTGAACAGTCAGTCCATGACTTCTGCAGGTGAAGTCAGTCAGTCCATGACTTCTGCAGGTGAACAGTCAGTCCATGACTTCTGCAGGTGAAGTCAGTCAGTCCATGACTTCTGCAGGTGAAGTCAGTCAGTCCATGACTTCTGCAGGTGAAGTCAGTCAGTCCATGACTTCTGCAGGTGAAGTCAGTCAGTCCATGACTTCTGCAGGTGAAGTCAGTCAGTCCATGACTTCTGCAGGTGAAGTCAGTCAGTCCATGACTTCTGCAGGGTGAAGTCAGTCAGTCCATGACTTCTGCAGGTGAAGTCAGTCAGTCCATGACTTCTGCAGGTGAACAGTCAGTCCATGACTTCTGCAGGTGAAGTCAGTCCATGACTTCTGCTTCAGCTCTGCATTCTCTGACCACATCACAGTTGTCTATAAGCTGGGTAGTCCTAAAGAATCAATCTGTTTAGGGTTTTGAACTCCAGAACCTTATGGACATTCATCTTCATGAGAGTCAGACACCTTTAGAGGACCAAGTAGTTTACTTTGACATAGCAGCCCATATATCTGTATGTCCGTTTGCATTATGAAACAGATGGTATTTGAATCTGCAGTGGTCTGGATCTTAGTCTAAAGATTGTCACACTGAACATAGAAATAGGAACAAGACAGTGGGCATAGCAACTAGAATAGAGGTTACCTCTACACCACAAGACAATTGACATAGAAACAAGACTTGAAGTCATCTCTACACCAAAGGTAGACAAGAACAGACTGAATCATGAATGACTTATAAAGAATCAATGCTTGAATCTTTTATTGAATGTATAATTTGTAACATTCTCATTTTGTTAGTGTTGTCTAAGCAATTTTGTTTGATGTCTGCAGGACTTATCCTTTGTGTTCAGACTTGCATCATTTCCCTTGGAGCCAGTTATTTTTGTGGGCAGCAGTGTCTGTATAATTTGTATGGCTGTAGTCTTTGTCACTTTCATCACATGTTTCAGGTACGGTTAATTTGCTTAATGTTGTAAATATTAATGCATTCAGATTATATTAGTAGCTAGCAGATAATCTTGGCTGAAAGAGTGGGTTCACCTGATGATGGGGGATACTGGTAATAGGGAAAGCTAATCCACACTCAAAAATCACTCCGTACACTAGAAGTAGTAGCACATTTATGGAATGCTTAAGCTCAAAGTGAGCGTGCACACACACAAAAACGCACGTACGTACACGTCTCTAAATTTTGTATTTGATTATCTTTTTATTTTAGTAAATTTATTTAACATTTAAATTGTAACATTAGTTTGAAGTAATTATTTTAAAAGATTTAAAATGTTGCATTTTATGAGGCTGAAATAATGATTTTTGGAGTTTCAAACTGGTTTCAGGTATTTGAGTTAATTGTTTTCATTGATGTAAATTATTTATTTTGAGGGGTTTAAATAATGGTGATCAGAGGATCAAAATAATGGTTTTGAAAGGTTGGTATGCACGTGAGAGGATCTGCAAGAGATAGCAAAGAATAGGAGCACTAGGTGTGAGTTGGGTGAGGCCCATGAAATAATGGACAGACTGGCATGCTAATATAAAATTATGGATAGTTCTGGCATGGCTAACCTCAAATAATGGAGAGGTTCTGGCAATGCCTCACTCTGCGTATTGCTTCCAGTAGGTAGTAGTGGACTGCTACTAACATCATGACACCTTGTGGATCAAATATTTCAAAATATTATTGGATAGAATATAGATCTTGACATTATTTGTCATTTTATTGCTTTATGTTTATGTTCATATACTTGAAAAAATATTTATGAAAACTGACAATGCTTTACTTTAATTGACATGCTCGTTAATTTGCTGACTTATTTTGTTGATGCAGCTCCATCGGGATCCCCAAGAAGATCAAGCATTCGGTCATCAACGTGT
Organism: Cepaea nemoralis; assembly: GCA_014155875.1. Taxonomy (NCBI): domain Eukaryota; kingdom Metazoa; phylum Mollusca; class Gastropoda; order Stylommatophora; family Helicidae; genus Cepaea; species Cepaea nemoralis. Next base: position 389,253 of record JACEFZ010008042.1, on the reverse strand, counting down.
GTCTGAGTACCTTCTTTCTATTGGTCATCTTTGTATTTGGCATCAACCGCACAGAAGTGGAGCTGCCGTGTCAGATTATCGGGATATGTATTCACTATCTAACGCTGTGTACGGTTTTTTGGATCACAGTGACTACCAAGTATGTATGAGGAAACATGTTACTGGCTTTGTTGTGTTCTCTCTGAAGGTAATTTCTTGCGACGTACTGCAGTGGGGATGTGAAATGTTAATGGATTCATTACATTAAACATTGTTTCTACAGCTGAATGACTGAATTTTACACACTGCTGTAAATGCAATTTCAAAAGCTCAGTGTTGAATTTCACACACCATTGTAAACATAATTTCAAAGGCTGAATTGTTGAATTTCACATACTTTTGTAAACATAACTCCTAAAGCTGTATTGTTGAATTTCGCAAAATACATACTGCTGTAAACATAATTTCAAAAGCTAAATCGTTGAAAAGTCACACACCAAGCGTTTGAGACGTAAGATGGTGCATGATGGTGGAAATGACCACGTGTTCACATGCACCCACTGTGAACGGACATTTACAGCGCAAATTGGCCTTATCAGTCACACTCGCTACCGCCATAGTTAAAAGTTATTATGCCTTTTTAAAGCACAAACTATCGTCTGTCAAGACGGCAAGGTGCCAATGGTGGTGGTGAATGGTAAATCGTTGAATTTCACACACTATTGTAAATGTAATTTCAAAAGCTAAGTTGTTGAATTTAACACAGTATTGTAAACGTAATTTCAAAAGCAAAATTGTTGAATTTCACACACTGTTGTAAACATAATCCCTAAAGCTGTATTGTTGAATTTCACACGATAGACTAAGATATTTCTAAAGCTGATTTATAGAATATTACACATTAACGTAACCATCATTTCAAACACTAAGGTATTACATTTCTGAAAGAACCGTCATCACCCAGTGTTCAGAGGTTCAATCCTCATTGGGGTGGATTTGATTTTTTTAAAAATTGACCTGGGCTAGTGGGTTGACCCAGTCTAAAGTGGGTTGGCCCAGTCTAAAGTGGGTTGGCCCAGCCTAAAGTGGGTTGGCCCAGTTTAAAGTGGATACCAACAAATGTCTTAGGAAGTAATACTGACCACATGACCCACCTAGTGCCGATTGACCCACCCAATGCCGATTGGTCTATTTAAATATGGGTCTAGAACCACATGTCCAGTGCACCTTAAGATGTATAAAATGTTTCCTTCACTTATGTCTAGTCATTAATGTTTTCTTGTCTAGTCATTAATAGTTTCTTGTCTAGTCATTAATGGTTTCTTGTCTAGTCATTAATGGTTTCTTGTCTAGTCGTTAATGGTTTCTTGTCTAGTCGTTAATGGTTTCTTGTCTAGTCATTATTGGTTTCTTGTCTAGTCATTATTGGTTTCTTGTCTAGTCATTAATGGTTTCTTGTCTAGTCATTAATGGTTTCTTGTCTAGTCATTAATGGTTTTTTGTCTAGTCATTAATGGTTTCTTGTCTAGTCATTAATGGTTTCTTGTATAGTCATGGTTTCTTGTCTAGTCATTAATGATTTCTTGTCTAGTCATTAATGGTTTCTTGTCTAGTCATTAATGGCTTCTTGTCTAGTTATTAATGGCTTTTTGTCTAGTCATTAATGGTTTCTTGTCTAGTCATTAATGGTTTCTTGTCTAGTCATTAATGGTTTCTTGTCTAGTCATTAATGGTTTCTTGTCTAGTCATTAATGGTTTCTTGTCTAGTCATGGTTTCTTGTCTAGTCATGAATGATTTCTTGTCTAGTCATTAATGGTTTCTTGTCTAGTAATTAATGGTTTCTTGTCTAGTCATTAATGGCTTTTTGTCTAGTCATTAATGGATTTTGTCTAGTCATTAATGGTTTCTTGTCTAGTCATTAATGGTTTCTTGTCTAGTCATGGTTTCTTGTCTAGTCATTAATGGTTTCTTGTCTACTCATTAATGGTTTTGTCTAGTCATTAATGGTTTTATGTCTAGTCATTAATGGTTTCTTGTAAAATATCCTATGTCTAGTCATTAATGTTTTTTTTGTAATGTATCCTATGTCTAGTTATTAATGGTTTCTTGTCTAGTCATGGTTTCTTGTCTAGTCATTAATGGTTTCTTGTCTAGCCATTAATGGTTTTTTGTAACATATCCTATGTCTAGTCATTAATGGTTTTTTGTAGCATATCATATGTCTAGTCATTAATGGTTTCTTGTCTTGTCATTAATGGTTTCTTGTCTAGTCATTAATGGTTTCTTCTCTAGTCACTATTGGTTTCTTGTCTAGTCATTAATTCTTCTTCTTCTTCTTCTTCTTCTTCTTCAGCGTTCCGAGCCATTGAGGTTCTTTGCTGCAGATACAATCCATAAAATCTTGTAAAATATCTCATGTCTAGTCATTAATGGTTTCTTGTAAAATATCCCATGTCTAGTCATAAATGGTTTCTTGTAAAATATCCCATGTCTAGTCATTAATGGTTTCTTGTAAAATATCTCATGTCTAGTCATAAATGGTTTCTTATAAAATATCTCATGTCTGGTCATTAATAGTTTCTTGTCTAGTCATTAATGGTTTCTTGTAAAATATCTCATGTCTAGTCATTAATGGTTTCTTGTAAAATATCTCATGTCTAGTCATAAATGGTTTCTTATAAAATATCTCATGTCTGGTCATTAATAGTTTCTTGTCTAGTCATTAATGGTTTCTTGTAAAATATACCATGTCTAGTCATAAATGGTTTCTTGTAAAATATCCCATGTCTAGTCATAAATGGTTTCTTGTAAAATATCTCATGTCTAGTCATAAATGGTTTCTTATAAAATATCTCATGTCTGGTCGTTAATAGTTTCTTGTCTAGTCATTAATGGTTTCTTGTAAAATATCTCATGTCTAGTCATTAATGGTTTCTTGTAAAATATCTCATGTCTAGTCATAAATGGTTTCTTATAAAATATCTCATGTCTGGTCATTAATAGTTTCTTGTCTAGTCATTAATGGTTTCTTGTAAAATATCCCATGTCTAGTCATAAATGGTTTCTTGTAAAATATCCCATGTCTAGTCATAAATGGTTTCTTGTAAAATATCTCATATCTAGTCATAAATGGTTTCTTATAAAATATCTCATATCTGGTCATTAATAGTTTCTTGTCTAGTCATTAATGTTTCTTGTAAAATATCCCATGTCTAGTCATAAATGGTTTCTTGTAAAATATCCCATGTCTAGTCATTAATGGTTTCTTGTAAAATATCTCATGTCTAGTCATAAATGGTTTCTTATAAAATGTCTCATGTCTGGTCATTAATAGTTTCTTGTCTAGTCATTAATGGTTTCTTGTAAAATATCTCATGTCTAGTCATTAATGGTTTCTTGTAAAATATCTCATGTCTAGTCATAAATGGTTTCTTATAAAATATCTCATGTCTGGTCATTAATAGTTTCTTGTCTAGTCATTAATGGTTTCTTGTAAAATATCCCATGTCTAGTCATAAATGGTTTCTTGTAAAATATCCCATGTCTAGTCATAAATGGTTTCTTGTAAAATATCTCGTCTAGTCATAAATGGTTTCTTATAAAATATCTCATGTCTGGTCATTAATAGTTTCTTGTCTAGTCATTAATGGTTTCTTGTAAAATATCCTATGTCTAGTCATAAATGGTTTCTTGTAAAATATCCCATGTCTAGTCATTAATGGTTTCTTGTAAAATATCTCATGTCTAGTCATAAATGGTTTCTTATAAAATATCTCATGTCTGGTCATTAATAGTTTCTTGTCTAGTCATTAATGGTTTCTTGTAAAACATCTCATGTCTAGTCATTAATGGTTTCTTGTAAAATATCTCATGTCTAGTCATAAATGGTTTCTTATAAAATATCTCATGTCTGGTCATTAATAGTTTCTTGTCTAGTCATTAATGGTTTCTTGTAAAATATCCCATGTCTAGTCATTAATGGTTTCTTGAAAAATATCTCATGTCCAGTCATAAATGGTTTCTTATAAAACATCTCATGTCTGGTCATTAATAGTTTCTTGTCTAGTCATTGCCGGTCTCCCTGGCATAGGAGTTAGCGACTTTCTCCGTAATCCTGTATACTCCCGTGAGTAACGTGACGACAGCGAGAATCAGTAGCGGTTCTAACTGTGTCGGTAACTTACAGGGTATGCGAGCTGGTTGCTCAGAAAGCAATGGCAAACTACTGAGCGTAATCTTGCCAAGAAATCAACATTCAGCGGAAAGCTGCTCATGTTGACAGCGATGTCCTGTAAAGGATATGCAAAAAAATTTTTTTTCTTAGTCATTAATGGTTTCTTGCCTAGTTATTAATGGTTTCTTGTCTAGTCATTAATGGTTTCTTGTAAAACATCCCATGTCTAGTCATTAATGGTTTCTTGTAAAATATCCAGTTTCTTGTCATTAAAAATGGTTTCTTTTAAAATATCCTGTGTCTTGTCATTGTTTCATTGAAAATATCCAATGGCTAATCATATTTTTTCTGTTTCATTCTCCATTCTCTAGTCATTAATATGTGTTATTTTAAATATCCTATGCCTAGTCATTAATGTTTTTGGTATTTGTGGCTTCTGTGTTTACATTCACTAAACATTGTTTTGTTTTGCATTAATGTTTACTTTTAAATATCCATTGCTTAGATTATTTCTTTTTACATATCAGATATCCTTGTCTAGTTATTAAAATTAGTTCTTTTTAAATGTCATATGTTTAGTAATTAATATTTTATTTTAAATATCCACTGCCTTGTCGTTAATATGTTTTCTTAATAAATCTACCACCTGTAGCATACTGTCATCAATCTCACATCTTTGCTGCCTCTAAGTCATCAATCTCACATCTTTGGCTGCCTCTAGCTCATCCCAATCTCACATCTTTGGCTGTTCTAAGTCATCATCTCACATCTTTGGCTGCCTCTAAGTCATCAATCTCACATCTTTGGCTGCCTCTAAGTCATCAATCTCACATCTTTGGCTGCCTCTAAGTCATCAATCTCACATATTTGTCTGCCTCTAAGTCATCAATCTCACATTTTGTCTGCCTCTAAGTCGTCAATCTCACATCTTTGGCTGCCTCTAAGTCATCAATCTCACATCTTGTCTGCCTCTAAGTCATCAATCTCACATCTTTGGCTGCCTCTAAGTCATCAATCTCACATATTTGGCTGCCTCTAAGTCATCAATCTCACATCTTTGGCTGCCTCTAAGTCATCAATCTCACATCTTTGTCTGCACATCTTTGGCTGCCTCTAAGTCATCAATCTCACATCTTTGGCTGCCTCTAAGTCATCAATCTCACATCTTTGGCTGCCTCTAAGTCATCAATCTCACATCTTTGGCTGCCTCTAGCTCATCAATCTCACATCTTTGGCTGCCTCTAGCTCATCAATCTCACATCTTTGTCTGCCTCTAAGTCATCAATCTCACATCTTTGGCTGACTCTAGCTCATCAATCACATCTTTGGCTGCCTCTAGCTCATCAATCTCACATCTTTGGCTGTCTCTAGCTCATCAATCTCACATCTTTGTCTGCCTCTAAGTCATCAATCTCACATCTTTGGCTGCCTCTAGCTCATCAATCTCACATCTTTGGCTGCCTCTAGCTCATCAATCTCACATCTTTGTCTGCCTCTAAGTCATCAATCTCACATCTTTGTCTGCCTCTAAGTCATCAATCTCACATCTTTGGCTGCCTCTAAGTCATCAATCTCACATCTTTGTCTGCCTCTAAGTCATCAATCTCACATCTTTGGCTGCCTCTAAGTCATCAATCTCACATCTTTGTCTGCCTCTAAGTCATCAATCTCACATCTTTGGCTGCCTCTAAGTCATCAATCTCACATCTTTGTCTGCCTCTAAGTCATCAATCTCACATTTTTGGCTGCCTCTAAGTCATCAATCTCACATCTTTGGCTGCCTCTAAGTCATCAATCTCACATTTTTGCCTGCCTCTAGGTTTCAATCTCACATCTTTGTCTGCCTCTAAGTCGTCAATCTCACATCTTTGTCTGCCTCTAAGTCATCAATCTCACATCTTTGTCTGCCTCTAAGTCATCAATCTCACATCTTTGTCTGCCTCTAAGTCATCAATCTCACATCTTTGTCTGCCTCTAAGTCATCAATCTCACATATTTGTCTGCCTCTAAGTCGTCAATCTCACATCTTTGGCTGCCTCTAAGTCATCAATCTCACATCTTTGTCTGCCTCTAAGTCGTCAATCTCACATTTTTGTCTGCCTCTAAGTCATCAATCTCACATCTTTGTCTGCCTCTAAGTCATCAATCTCACATCTTTGTCTGCCTCTAAGTCGTCAATCTCACATCTTTGTCTGCCTCTAAGTCATCAATCTCACATCTTTGTCTGCCTCTAAGTCATCAATCTCACATCGTTTGTCTGCCTCTAAGTCATCAATCTCACATCTTTGTCTGCCTCTAAGTCATCAATCTCACATCTTTGTCTGCCTCTAAGTCGTCATTCTCACATCGTTGTCTGCCTCTAAGTCATCAATCTCACATCTTTGTTTGCCTCTAAGTCGTCAATCTCACATCTTTGTCTGCCTCTAAGTCATCAATCTCACATCTTTGTCTGCCTCTAAGTCATCAATCTCACATTTTTGTCTGCCTCTAAGTCGTCAATCTCACATCTTTGTCTGCCTCTAAGTCATCAATCTCACATCTTTGTCTGCCTCTAAGTCATCAATCTCACATCTTTGTCTGCCTCTTAAGTCGTCAATCTCACATCTTTGTCTGCCTCTAAGTCTGTCATGGTATAATCAGTCTGTATGGATGTGTCTACAACAGAAGCACACCTGTAGAGCTAGGAGAAAACCCAGAAACAGATGGATAAAAGCAGTTAATGGTATTAGGGTGTTACTCCACGTCACCAGACTCCAAGGAATTCAGATGACACGTTTGGCTCTAAGCTTAAAACTTCACCTTTGCCTTACGTTTTATGGCAAGTGTAGACCAAGCTAAACAGTGCAGGTGGAAGTGTTAGTATCCACATGTGCAATAAATGATAGAAAATATGGGTAGACTGTACATCTAGTTGATGCGATAGAACACCGATGTGTCAAGTACCGATGTGTCATGTTTATCATCGTCATCTTGTGCCATTCCCATAAATAAACAGTACATGAAGAGTTATCACTGACATGAGCGATAAATAATAGAAAAGGTAAAAAGTTAATATTACAAAATTAGCAATGTGCTCATGGGGATTGTCACCCCAGACATCAGATCGTGTAAACCAAGGCTGCCCTGAATATGACATGCCAAGACAAACCTTTTGGCCTAGAGAAACAACAGATGAAGTTAATCTTCACCAACCACTAAGTGAACTAAACAAAGATGGTAAAAATTATTCGAGAGACAACATTGCAGATATAGACAATTTATCTCAAGTAATTGAAAACAGAAGAAGAAGGGCATAGAAAAGATGTGTAGATTATACATACAGTTGATGGGATAGAATATTAATATGTCACATTTATCATCATCATGTGCCATTCTTATAAGCTTGAGCAATCATTGTTTGTCATCTCTTGCCATCACCAGAGTCTTAGATCAAATCCGTAGTCTTGTTGCCAGTTGTTTAAGCCTTCAATGTATTTACCTTTTTGTCTTCTTTTTGCTCTTTTGCCACTAAATGTGTCAGTCACTGAAGTGTTTCAGGTGTGTTTCTTCTCCTGGCGTGTCCATGAAATCTTGTACTTGTTTTCTGCTGTAATCAATTTGTGTTTTTTTTATTTTCATGTTTATGAATGTATGACAGACAATGTGTATGTGAACATATAATGTAGACTAAAGGTTTGATGTGTTTAAACATTACATAGATTATTGTGATTGGCACAGCCGATGGATTCTAAAAATATATGGGGGAAAATCAAAGTTTCCAGCATAATTCCACCTTATCCTCATGTACCACTCAACCACCAAAAATACACATCCTCCAGATGTCTTAATGGCATATTAAAGGACTCTGCTTTTACTTGCTTATGTTAACTGATTAAGTGTCGTGGGATTGTTGATTGTCTTAAGTGACTTCCTGTATGTACCATTGGCTTATATACAGAAGTTTAACCTATGCAATCCTCCTTTAATTTTATATATAATACAACATGTCTGCAACCATATTAACAACTTTTATATAATAATTGTGACTCGCCACTACTTCCCATTTTCCAGCATCTGTTTTGGTTAAGTATAATCTACATTTTATTTGCCACTGAATCACTTAAACACATTCAAAATGTAGTTGATGTGATAGAACAGTCTATATTGTTAGTGGTTGTACTGTCACCAACTGGCTTGAAGTAGCTCCCGGGTGGGCAACCACTCAGCCAAAATCATTTTCTCCTACTGGGGTTTAGTTCTGGGTGCAGTTTGAGATCCCTTACCTCTGTCAGATGGGACTAATTACCACCCCAGATCCCAGAGAGAAAACATGGAACTAGTGTCTTTTATGCTGATTTAAGACACCGTCCCTGATACTCAAGAAAACAGCCAAGAAGTGGCTCGTTGAAGATAGAATATATCTATATAGATTTGGCTGTACTTGGTATCACCAGAAGTGAGAAAGGAGGAGTTAAGTTATGCAACGTAATCTGGTTACTTATGACTGCATATGCAAGGTACCTCCCTGACATATATTCCTACTTCTGGACAATATGTGTGAACCCCCACTAAATGATACAATAATGTGTGTACTTATTTAAGCTACACAAACATTTATAGACATTTAGAATTTATAAGGACAACTGAGTTTAAAATACAACAACTGTGTTTATTATTTCTAGTCTTGATGATCATATGATGATGATGATTATAATATGGTATACGTAACTTAAGAGGTCACATAGGTCATGCTTCCCCCAGTGAGACGCAGTTCACTGTCAGATTGAAGGAGTCCAAAGTGGTCCCTTCACAAGGCTAAGTCACTTCCTGATATGGGTTGTTGACTGTCCATTGCTCCTAAGAGATCTGGAATGAAACGAACGGAGATGGGTAGTATCTACGTCTACACATCTCAAACACATATGTCTATACATTCATATAAACATACATTCAAGTCATAATATATGATGGTATGATGATATATGATGGCATGTTACATAAATATATATCAGTTCTAAATAAATAAATATATATATGTATATATTCATAAAGCCATTTAGAACATCTATAGCTCAAAACATACATATGCACATACATTTATGTAATGCAGTGTTTCCCATATAAGTTCACCTAACTTTCTCCCTTTCTGATTCATTCATTCCGTCTTGTCGGAAGGACTGGTCGCACAGTACCTGTTGAACATTAAATGCCTTCCCTGAATCTGTCTGGGATATTGAAAGTCCTAAGTCATGTCTGTCCTCATGCAGACATCATGCAGACAAGGTGAACTGGTGCCATTCCTCAAACCAAGTGGTTTCACCACAATCTTGGTAGGCACTCAAAGTGTTGGTCCAAATAATCAATGTTAATTGGACGCTATCAAGAGACTGGTAGCTCTCAGGAATTTCTCCTAAGTAGTCAGTCTCCCCAATTTTTAACATCATACAGGATGAATCTAAATGTATCTCCTGTACATGCATAAGCCACACGCTCATGTAGCTTGGATAATGGATTTCTCCAAATTATCACATACAACAAATCAGACAACCAAGTGGTGAATGAAAGAAGATAGTTCTCAGTGAAATCGTAAAGCTAGAACTGGAACATTAAGTACAAAGAAAATCCACCAGTGTAAAGTTTGGGAGAATATGCAGAAACAGGAAACTACACAAGCCTTCAGACTAGCAGACAAACTAATCAGAATAATGGTATTACCTGGGTTTTATAGTTTTGGAAATTCCATAATAAAACTTCGTACAGAAGTCAAACAGAACGAAATGATAGTATTTCTCCAGTAGGTATCCTTTTGCTATACGTGAGTTTGCGTCTGAGGATTGTTGTCCCTGCTCATAGTTTTATTCTCTCCGTTCCTGGCTAGTTTCCAGGTGGGCTAATTAATATGTCCCCTATTCATTAACTCCGCCTATTCTATTTCATGTGGGATGAGTTACCGAGATGGATTAAGTCCCAAATTCCTTTCACCCCTCCTACATTCCTGTGGACGGTAGTTCCATTTGTCAATCAAATTGACCGATGCCCCGCCACAGGCCTGAAACAATGAATTGGCCCATGCAACAGCCGTTGCGTCATACCTACATTCCAATCTGCTGGTGCCTCCTCGCTTGTTGCGGCAACTACAAACGTTTTCTGTCTCTGCAAAGTCTGACCCTCTTATCTCCCATTCTGTCGTGGCTGGTTCACACGGTCCTGTTAAACGTAAGGTGTTAGGTGTCTGTTCCTAGCTCCCCTGTTGTGGCAATTACAGAAGCGTTGTCCGGGAGCATGATGTCTGGTTGATCAGAACATCAAAGGGAAAATTTCTCAGATGTAGAGATCAGACATTGCTTTGATCTAAGATCTACGAGCACAATGTAGTAAAATGATAGCGGGCTCTAAGTGACTCTACTTTTCTCTTGCGTTTTTATCCTTTTCTGGGGGACGTTTATTCTTTTAGAGAATGGCAGAAAAATTCTTGTGGGCTCTTTAATTCCTTCCAAACTTGTGTAATTCTGATGCTGCCGGGGGCCGTCCTGTCACATATACAGACGAAGCTGAGAAGCTAGACTTCTTGCTGTTTGCATTGTCAGATCTGTGTTGTATCCCTCAGTAAGACAAGGGGTTAGTGTTGTCCTTCAAAGGTGAAATAAAATAGCGTGCCTAGTGACTGTTTGGGCAAGTGGTCTTTAAATCTCGGCAAAAACAAAACTTCTGACAGACCCCAGTAAATGCTGCTTGTATTGATAGTTTAGTTTTTTATGCTTATAAATCTAGTCGATGTGGTAGGACAATTATATTGTCAGTTGTCATGTGTTTTATAAATCTATGGTAGATATGGTATAAAAATTATATTGCCAGTTGTCGTATGTTTTATAAATCTATATGTTGTAATGGAAGAGTATTTAATGTTCCTGAAACTCTTCACCTGCACACAAATGTTAGCATTATAGATGTGGTCTTTGTTGTAATGTTCTGTAACAATTGTGTGCCTGTTTTTCATACAATATTCACATCCTCACTTGATTTATTATTTTCAGCTGTTTTCTCGACTGGGAGCCAAGTCTCGGTGCCTTTTATGTGCCAGTTTCTCTGCTAGTGGCATGGAACCTAGTGCTGTTCATGAGAATTTCCTGCATCGTCAAGTCCATCGCCCATGTTGAAAGTCAGGCCGACAATGAAAATGACAATGAAATTCATGCGAATGAGATTGAAATAATGCCTTCTCAGCCTGACACCATCATTTCCACAAGCCGCAAAATCAGCTTCAAAACTAACAACAGCATCAACAACAGCAGTGGTTCTGCAGGGGGCCACCATGGCAGATACAGCAGGGCCAGCAGTGAGAAAGATGACGAGGAAGACGTTGTTTCTACAACAAGTATTCCAGATCAAGAACGCAGCCGTGTCTCGCAGCTCCGATCCCTCGTAGTAATTCTCTTCTTATTTCTGACAATGTGGTTGTGTGGAGCGTTGGCTGTAGCCAAACCATTTCATCTTGTTATTCCCCATTTGGAGATCATTTTCAGCTACATCTATGGGCTCATGAGTTCACTGTTTGGTGCTTTCATGGTTGTTTACTTCTGCATCACCAGAAAGGACTCTTGGCTAAGCTGGAAGCGCGTTGGAAAGTGTGCTTCCCCAGAAACAGTGACTGCCCCAGTGGAAGTCACAGAAAAACCAGCTGAGCTGCCGAAGGCATCTCAGCCTGTGCCCAACGGCACAATTGTCAAGTCTAACAGCAGTTCAAATTTGTCAATAAACTCACAGAAATCATCTAACCTCACTAAAGCATATAACATGAAAAATATCAGCAATAGCAAACAGTCCAACATTAACCTGATCATACCCAACTCATCAGACACCTCGTATGGGTCAGCACAGGAAAACTTCCCCAATTTCTACAATGCTCGGCAAAACGGGGCTGCTAAAAAGTTTTGGCATAAAAATCGGCATCATAGCAAAATATTGAACAAAGATATTAACAGGGAATTACACAGTAGTTTAACAGACAACTCTGCTGTGGAGCAAAATAATAGGCTTAGTAATGACACAAGTAGTGATGCCAACACACATTTGAGCATTGAGATTCAAATACAGGCAAAAGAAGGTTCCTTTTCTGGCTCCAAAGAAATCCCAGTTCATATTAATAATTATCAGCAGGTTCATGCCCAGAATATTCTAGGTTCATCCAGTGGCAATGAATCAGTTGAACAGAGTTCTCAGCTGTTGAGGATTTCCACGACTGCAGATGCAAGTCAGACGTCGTTTGCTGATAATCTGCAGTCCAGGTCAAGTGAATCTGCCTCACAGTTACCTCAGTATCAACAGCCAGCTAGTGCTGGATCGCTTTTGTCTGGGGTTCATCACAGCGCATTCACCCCAATTCAACCTCGAAGCAATACTGCGTTGTCTAAACTAGGCAAGCCGGACATGGAGGAAGGCCAGGACCTGGTCAAGCAGAATATTGGTAAGAGAGAAGAACTGGAACCCAGGAATCAACTGAGTGGATCTCTGTCTCATGGACAGAGCCAAGAAAGTGATGCTGGACAGAGACCGGCCAATCCTGGTGTGGTGTGGAATCCACGTCATTGTAACCTGCCTCCACTGTCGAATCATTCTCCTGCATACTCATTCACTCCACCACCACCACCTCCTGCACACTGCCAACAACAGCATTATCCATTTGACTTTGGGATTTACTCCCCATCTGTATCAGTGAGTCCGCATGTGTTCAACATGAATCAAGCACCAGTGACTGGCAAGTCTCCAGCACCTTTTATACAGCAGCATGGTCACCCGCCTTCATTCAACATACCCCCATCCCCTTATCTCATTCAGTCTCAGACCAAAGACACTGTCCAGCCTATGAGCCTTGAATCTAGCAGCTCTCAGTCACAGTCTAACTGCAAACAGAGCAGCAGCGACAGTTCATACCCAGTCTCTGGGGGAGACAGTTCAGACAGTTGCAGACCCAGGAAGAAACTGACTTTCTCTGGTGATAATCCTGGTCGGACAGTTACATTCAACCCTCATAGCCCCGTATTATCGGACAGCCAGGCATATGAGTCTTCTTGTCAGAGTAACGAATCGAATGACCAACAGGGAACAAATAAAACCAGACCAATGGAATCCGATCACCATTCTGATCCAACACACAGAAGGAAGCCCAGTCGCTTTGAAAGAAACTCTAGCAGAAATAAATTAACAAACAAGCAGAGATCCTTGGGCTGGGACGAACAGTTCAAGGATCGTCCTTCAAAAGTCAATTATGTGTATGTGAACCACCAGTACAAGGATAAAGTGATGCAGAAACTGATTAAACAAGCAAGTGAAAGCGACGATCTGGCAAAGCAAGCATTTTGGTTGCCAAGATCTGCTAGTGAATATGAACGCCTCAGACAGAGAGGCTTTTGTAACATGGCTGAAGACAGCAGCTCAAGTTCTTGTGAAGATGACAGTTTAGATGATAACGTGTGGATTAGGCAAAGTGTGGGGTCAAACTTCTGCAAAAAGGAGACAAGTGTATAGATTGACATTCTTAAATGCAAATTCGCTTTTGGTGGAAAATCAGATGAAACATATGATTGATCCTGCGTTGAACTTTTAAGTAACATGCCTTGTTCCCACTTGCCAGTTGGAATTTTGTGTCAATAACTTAACTCACTCTGTATATCTGCTAGCAATTATTGCTGGAGTCATTTGAGCAGCAGTGCAATATTTGGATGGGCTATGGCATTCACTGTCTTACTTGTGTGTACATTGTGTTAGCAATGGTTAAACTTTCCCTTAAAAGTTGACATTGTAGATAGGAGTGGGGCTGATGGAAATACTTAGAGAAATGTTTCATACAGCTGTCTAAGGTCAGCAAGAAGTACTAGCCATCTATTTATTTTCAGCTGACAATTCTTTGCAAGCATTTCTGTATCAGTACTTTGTATATGTTCTACACCATATGGCTATTATTGTTACCATTCATTTTCGCATAGCCTTCATTATCAGTCAGGCCGTTTTCTTGATTGTCCATTGTATTTGTGTTACCAACATGGCTTTTTATTTAATTTAATTTAATGTGACTTTAGTCAAGAAATATCTTGGTTTCGTGTCATTAAGTTAATTTGTGTGTAGGTATTTCTCAGATAGTTCAAGGGTTCTATATGTGTTATTTATTGTTAAGTTTGTTAATGAAGATAGTTTTTGTGTTTATTTGCTGTAAGTAAAAGAATGTTCCACAGGTTTAAAATATATTGTCACATAATACAGAAAGAAACTATATAGAATGCAATACAGACTGTTTAAAGTGGTCCGAATTTAGGTAGAAGATTGTGTTCTAGGAAACTGATGTATTTAGTTCTTTGTGTTTGGGAATGGTCCAGCACATGTATAATAAAATCTGTAGATCTCTCTTAGTGTTTGGGAAAATCTATACAAAATGCATTATAAAATTTATAGATAATTCTTAATGTTTGAAAATTGTTCAGAACATGCAGTATAAAATCTATAGATGCTTGTTTTTTCTTCATCCACTTCTTCTTCTTCTTCTTCTTCCTCCTCTTCTTCCACCTTCAGATATCGATATAAATAAATCCAAAGATATCAGCAATTAACGTGAGCTTGTTGATATTCACACAGTTTCTTCAAAATAACTGGGTCTTGGCCAAAATATTTGTCCCTCTTCTGCACATGTTGGGCACTCCTGCAACAATGTTTAGCTGTAACTTACAAGCCCCACTGTTACATTCATCTGTAGGTCCAGAAAATTCAGAGTAAAATTACCCAGTAATTCACCCCTAGTGTTAGAAAATACATGTGTCCAGTGCATTTGTTCAGATTGCTCTATTATAAGAAAGTGAGCTAATGGTAATACATTTGTAAAGAAACACGTGAAGTAGACTGGGAGCATAAATGTGTTATTTTTACTCGTATTTATTAGAAACAAAATTAGGGAGGTACTTTCACAGTTCATCTTTAGTGTTGTAAGTCCAGTTTGTATTTTGTCGCCGCTTGTCTTTAGTGTTACATGGAGGATAAAATAGCATGGAGATGTGTATTGCTGATTCATGTTGTGACCGCTCCACAGCACCCTAGGCTAGACGTAAATGGCAGAAAAATAGAACTGGACTCATGTGGATGGCTAGCAGACAGCATGACCGCTAACATAGTGTTTGGATGAAATAGTGAATAGTAGAGATCATGAAGGCTAATAGACTGCAATGGCTGGGGCATATAGAAAGAATGGAAGATAATAGGGAAACAAAACTCACTTATACTCAGGAAATAAATGACTGAGACCCCGAGGTAGACCAAGAAGGCGGTGGAGAGATAATATATATATATATACAGACCTACAAGCACTTGGAATCAACGACTGGCAAGAGGAGGTCCACCAGAGAGACGAATGGAGACGGCTTGTATCTGTAGCAAAGAACCTCGATGGCTAGGAATGCTGAAGATGATGATGATGATGATTAATTTTCTTACATTTACCTTTCCGAATGTCTCTGTGAGCACTTCGTGTGCACCGTTACTTTGAAGGCCTGCTACAGAAAGGACCTTTTTCTCGCCTTGAGGCATGCTGGGTATATGATACTAGCCCCTTTATAGGCCAATCAGCCTTGAGGCATGCTGGGTATGTGATACTAGCCCCTTTATAGGCCAATCAGCCTTGAGGCATGCTGGGTATGTGATACTAGCCCCTTTATAGGCCAATCAGCCTTGAGGCATGCTGGGTATGTGATACTAGCCCCTTTATAGGCCAATCAGCCTTGAGGCATGCTGGGTATGTGATACTAGCCCCTTTATAGGCCAATCAGCCTTGAGGCATGCTGGGTATATGATACTAGCCCCTTTATAGGCCAATCAGCCTTGAGGCATGCTGGGTATATGATACTAGCCCCTTTATAGGCCAATCAGCCTTGAGGCATGCTGGGTATATGATACTAGCCCCTTTATAGGCCAATCAGCCTTGAGGCATGCTGGGTATATGATACTAGCCCTTTATAGGCCAATCAGCCTTGAGGCATGCTGGGTATATGATACTAGCCCCTTTATAGGCCAATCAGCCTTGAGGCATGCTGGGTATGTGATACTAGCCCCTTTATAGGCCAATCAGCCTTGAGGCATGCTGGGTATGTGATACTAGCCCCTTTATAGGCCAATCAGCCTTGAGGCATGCTGGGTATGTGATACTAGCCCCTTTATAGGCCAATCAGCCTTGAGGCATGCTGGGTATGTGATACTAGCCCCTTTATAGGCCAATCAGCCTTGAGGCATGCTGGGTATGTGATACTAGCCCCTTTATAGGCCAATCAGCCTTGAGGCATGCTGGGTATATGATACTAGCCCCTTTATAGGCCAATCAGCCTTGAGGCATGCTGGGTATATGATACTAGCCCCTTTATAGGCCAATCAGCCTTGAGGCATGCTGGGTATATGATACTAGCCCTTTATAGGCCAATCAGCCTTGAGGCATGCTGGGTATATGATACTAGCCCCTTTATAGGCCAATCAGCCTTGAGGCATGCTGGGTATGTGATACTAGCCCCTTTATAGGCCAATCAGCCTTGAGGCATGCTGGGTATGTGATACTAGCCCCTTTATAGGCCAATCAGCCTTGAGGCATGCTGGGTATGTGATACTAGCCCCTTTATAGGCCAATCAGCCTTGAGGCATGCTGGGTATGTGATACTAGCCCCTTTATAGGCCAATCAGCCTTGAGGCATGCTATGTGATACTAGCCCCTTTATAGGCCAATCAGCCTTGAGGCATGCTGGGTATATGATACTAGCCCCTTTATAGGCCAATCAGCCTTGAGGCATGCTGGGTATATGATACTAGCCCCTTTATAGGCCAATCAGCCTTGAGGCATGCTGGGTATATGATGCTAGCCCCTTTATAGGCCAATCAGCCTTGAGGCATGCTGGGTATATGATGCTAGCCCCTTTATAGGCCAATCAGCCTTGAGGCATGCTGGGTATGTGATGCTAGCCCCTTTATAGGTCAATCAGCCTTGAGGCATGCTGGGTATGTGATACTAGCCCCTTTATAGGTCAATCAGCCTTGAGGCATGCTGGGTATGTGATACTAGCCCCTTTATAGGCCAATCAGCCTTGAGGCATGCTGGGTATGTGATACTAGCCCCTTTATAGGCCAATCAGCCTTGAGGCATGCTGGGTATGTGATACTAGCCCCTTTATAGGCCAATCAGCCTTGAGGCATGCTGGGTATGTGATGCTAGCCCCTTTATAGGCCAATCAGCCTTGAGGCATGCTGGGTATGTGATGCTAGCCCCTTTATAGGCAATCAGCCTTGAGGCATGCTGGGTATGTGATGCTAGCCCCTTTATAGGCCAATCAGCCTTGAGGCATGCTGGGTATGTGATACTAGCCCCTTTATAGGCCAATCAGCCTTGAGGCATGATGGGTATGTGATACTAGCCCCTTTATAGGCCAATCAGCCTTGAGGCATGATGGGTATGTGATACTAGCCCCTTTATAGGCCAATCAGCCTTGAGGCATGCTGGGTATATGATACTAGCCCCTTTATAGGCCAATCAGCCTTGAGGCATGCTGGGTATATGATACTAGCCCCTTTATAGGCCAATCAGCCTTGAGGCATGCTGGGTATATGATACTAGCCCCTTTATAGGCCAATCAGCCTTGAGGCATGCTGGGTATATGATACTAGCCCCTTTATAGGCCAATCAGCCTTGAGGCATTGTAACAGAGTACAGACTAACAACACTTGGTTTTAATACAAAGACTGTTTATTTTCTTCACGATGACAACATGGCTTCTTCCCAGTTCGTTCTTCTCAGGTAATCTCTCTTCTTGGGATGCTCAGTACCGTGCTTCAACCCCTGGTTGGGTCCCTTCTGAGATGGAGTACATCATCGACGTTTTGAGATAGTCTGACAGACAACAGCGAGCGGCTCTCGATTGCAGTAGAGCCCCGAGATAGTCTGACTCGTCAACAAAACATTGGGCAACCCTTATTTATTTGCTGTCTCGATTGTCTTTTACCAACGTTCTTTTTTTCTATTTATTAGCGTTTCGAACGAAACCTATTTAACATTGAGGCTGAACTTGATTGTCTTATTGAAATGTTCTTTCTCACCTGACTCAACGATCAGACGACTGGATTTCTGGATTGCCCTTTTGCCAAAGTTCTGTTTGCTCAAGACCTGATCAAACTGAGCCGACTTTCAGCACACTCCTCGTTCGAGACATTGATTCACTGACTTGAACTTGACATATTCAGCAGAGTAATGACCAAGAGGAGTCGTTATGATGGTGTTTGCAGGCGCTGCCACCCGTTATGGCAAGTTGGGTTGGTTTTCACTCTTCTCTTGACGCCAATTTATTTGTTATCTCAAGTCTTGAAAAAGACTTACAGACAACCACCCCTGGCCGGGCTTTTGGTCGCTGTATTCACAGATAACTTACTTACTGGCCATCTTTCCCACTGCGCCTTGTTACGTTCAATGCTGGTTTAAAAACGCGCCGAAATTGTTTCTGGCGATTTAGCCAAACGGAGCAAGGATCATCTTCTCAATTTTTGACCTCCGCGATGTTACATAGTATACGGCATGACTTCGCGTTGTTTCTCTGTAGACCGGATTATACCAGGCTCAAATCCTCGGTCGTAGGCTCCAAAATTAGTCCTGTAACAGAGTACAGACTAACAACACTTGGTTTTAATACAAAGACTGTTTATTTTCTTCACGATGACAACATGGCTTCTTCCCAGTTCTCAGGCGGGATGTTGACTGCCCCCAGACAACCCACTACGTCACGATTGAGCATCTCTCCTCGCTTTCAGTCCCAATGCTCAATCGTGCTGTAGCTGTTTCCCACTAGATCCTAATAATACCCCAGTACTCCACTACTGTTACAGCATGCTGGGTATATGATACTAGCCCCTTTATAGGCCAATCAGCCTTGAGGCATGCTGGGTATATGGTGCTAGCCCCTTTATAGGTCAATCAGCCTTGAGGCATGCTGGGTATATGGTGCTAGCCCCTTTATAGGCCAATCAGCCTTGAGGCATGCTGGGTATATGGTACTAGCCCCTTTATAGGCCAATCAGCCTTGAGGCATGCTGGGTATATGATACTAGCCCCTTTATAGGCCAATCAGCCTTGAGGCATGCTGGGTATATGATACTAGCCCCTTTATAGGCCAATCAGCCTTGAGGCATGCTGGGTATATGATACTAGCCCCTTTATAGGCCAATCAGCCTTGAGGCATGCTGGGTATATGATACTAGCCCTTTATAGGCCAATCAGCCTTGAGGCATGCTGGGTATGTGATACTAGCCCCTTTATAGGCCAATCAGCCTTGAGGCATGCTGGGTATGTGATACTAGCCCCTTTATAGGCCAATCAGCCTTGAGGCATGCTGGGTATGTGATACTAGCCCCTTTATAGGCCAATCAGCCTTGAGGCATGCTGGGTATGTGATACTAGCCCCTTTATAGGCCAATCAGCCTTGAGGCATGCTGGGTATATGATACTAGCCCCTTTATAGGCCAATCAGCCTTGAGGCATGCTGGGTATATGATACTAGCCCCTTTATAGGCCAATCAGCCTTGAGGCATGCTGGGTATGTGATACTAGCCACTTTATAGGCCAATCAGCCTTGAGGCATGCTGGGTATGTGATACTAGCCCCTTTATAGGCCAATCAGCCTTGAGGCATGCTGGGTATGTGATACTAGCCCCTTTATAGGCCAATCAGCCTTGAGGCATGCTGGGTATATGATACTAGCCCCTTTATAGGTCAATCAGCCTTGAGGCATGCTGGGTATGTGATACTAGCCCCTTTATAGGCCAATCAGCCTTGAGGCATGCTGGGTATGTGATACTAGCCCCTTTATAGACCAATCAGCCTTGAGGCATGCTGGGTATATGGTGCTAGCCCCTTACCTTTATAGACCAATCAGCATTCAATAAGTGATGTGGTCAGTATCATGCTCACGCTTTTATTTCCCAGAACATTTCCATTTAGGGCCACATTTTGAGAAGAAATGAATTGGAGAACTTGGTGACAACTGGCAAGATTGAGGGGAAGAGAGCAAGGGGAGGGCAGAGAAGTACATATCTGGATGGCTAGGTCGTGTTGTACGGTCGAGACGGGCACTGAGCTGATCCACAGCTCTGGTAATCAAGTGAGATGGCAAGACATGACCGCCCACGCTTACCAGCTTAGCACTGATGATGAATCTGGAAGAAAAGGTTAATTTTTTTTTTAAACTCATCCTTGATGGAGATATGGCCACATGACAACAAAGCCGGTAGGCAAGCATACTAGCCACTGTGCCACCATGGCTCTCCACAACACCAGCATTAGACTATTAAAAAACAACATCAGGTTGGTTGGCCATGTAACAACATGATCACAAGACAGTGGCTCACACAGAGCTATAGCACTTAGACATTGATGGAAACAGCAAGAAGTTGTCTCCACAGATGATGGATTGTAGAATATCTGAGGTTTTAAATGAGTTGAGTCAAGAATCAACATCACAGCACTCAGAACATTCCCATACATGCTTCAACAATCAGTGAAGAGTCCCAATGCTAGTAGTACCAACTGCAGTCTCATTCTGTGTCCATCTGACCTTTACCCAGAGTACTGAGTGTCGGCCAGGTCCTCTAGTGACTGCCTGCTGCACCATTCTCTCTAGTCCAGGTTGATTTATCTATTCTTCCACACTGTTGACATACTCCCATTGGGTTGTGAGCACATCTGCCTGATCATGTGGTGGAATGCATTGTTACTCACTGCTGTTGGTAGTTTGTTGTACACTCTGTTGCAGTTGTATGATGAACCCTCAAGATCTATCACTTAATGTCTCTTCTTGACCAGCTACTGAAAGGCAAAACATGAGTGGAGAAGCAGTAATGTTAGACCATGCCATTGCAGTTTTACAGATAAAAGAAGCATCACTGGATAAACATGTATCTGTTTATTAGAATTAGTAATATGCTTGGCTGTTCCTTTATAATTTTGCAGTTAAGATCTTTAATGTGGATCTTCAGTGGAATCTTTCATTGCCTGAAGACAGTGGATATGATAAAACTGTGATCATATATAATGTACCCTGTATAGGCTAAATAAATAAACATTCTTCTTATATATAGGCAGTGTCACGTGAAGTTGGTGGTCATATCTGTCTACAGCCCTCTGTATCGTGTACTGCAGTTATTTCTGATATCCATGTTCCTCATGCCACGATGTCAAACTGCCCAGCATCTTCTCTATTGGTCTCTCCCTATTCCTCCAACTATCCTGCTTTCATGACATACTAAGCCTTCTCCAAGAAACAGATGAAAACCATAAATTAATTAGAGAAAAAGCCACGATTTTTTCGGGCATGTTATGAGTAGAAATACACTAGAATACTTAGTGACAACTGGCAGAAGTGATGGGAAGAGAGCAAACGGAAGGCAGAGAGATAAATACCTTGATGGCTTGGCTACGTGGTATATTCAGAATAAGAACACAGACCTGATCCAAGATTGTGTGAAGGCAAACGACAACCTCCCAAGCGTGGCACATGATGATGATAAGCTTTACCAGTGTAATGCATGTAAACATGTCCAGTTTTGCTTAGTGTGATTGTGTTTTGTGTACAATAGTTTATTTACCAGAAATTCTACTTTCAAACATATTTATCTGTAACAATAATAATGATATTATGATACATTCAACTCATTAAAACAAAACACATAAAGTCACTGGTTTCCAAACTTCTTTGTCTTTGGACCACAGTTTACTGCATGAAAAGATGCTTGCCCCCCGAGTGCATTGTGTTTATGGACAAGAAGCAGCTGAAACAGCAGATGTCTATAAATATTTTTACCATCATTGTGTCACATTTAACATAATTTATATGACAATTATCTCCATGTTGATTTTTGGCATGTGAGTTTGGTGATGGAGGGTTGGGTTTGTCTGTAAATCTTCTTCTTCTTCTTCTTCTTCTTCTTCTTCTTCTTCTTCTTCTTCTTCTTCTTCTTCTTCTTCTTCTTCTTCTTCTTCTTCTTCTTCTTCTTCTTCTTCAGAAATCAACATTGACTATGCATCTCTTCAGACATGGGTCATTAAAAGGACACTTTGCTTCTCTGATTCCTCAGAGTTTGTCTTGAAGGGTTACTCCTTTGGGTCAGATTTCCTTGCTTTTTCTCTTTTCCTATCTCTCTACATCTTTAATTGTCTTTCCCTCATCTGGCTCTCTGGTTTTTGCACCAGTGTGATACTCATTCCTGACTGGTTCTGCACCAATGTGATGGGCCATGGTGTATATCACTGTGATGAACCACATCTGACACTGGTTTGCACCACTTTGACACCCCGTGTTTGACTGCATCTGCATCAATGTGCTGTTCATTCTTGACTGGTTCAGCAGCTGTGTGATGGCCCATGCCTGGCTGTGATTCTGTACCAGTGCTACTGCTCACACCTAGCTATGGACCTGCATCATTGTGATGGCCCACACCTAACTGACCGTGTGCATAAAACATAAACCACGGGCTCTCTGAGTGTCTAGAGCAGTGTTTCCCAATGTGGGGCCCACGCCCCACAGGGGGGCAATTTGATTGTTACGGGGGGCAATTCGAAAATGGAAGAAATCGGCTGGATATAACAAAACGGGGAGATTTGAGACTGATATTAACTAAATTGGAACCTGACATAAAATCTCTTTGCAGCAAGCATCAAGCGCAAGGATCTCACTAAATTTAAATTATTACTAATAATTAAAATAATATAGAAAAATCTTTCATTAAAATTATTATGTACTTGAATTTCAGTTCTCCATTATATATTTTGAAAATTTACTTACTGTGTTTGCTCAATAATATCCTAGTGATTTCTTCCTAAAACTTATCGGTCATTTGGCTAGGATCGGGTGCATTTGCTGCTCTCCCCCCAGTAGTGCGCCTGGTCTGGTCGAGGGGCCGGGATGATCAAATAAAAACCCATCACATATCTTCACCTTAGATGTGGGCCTGGTGAACCACTGTGGGCAATAGCTCACAGTGAGACTAAGGGTCCACACACAAAAAGGGGGAGGCGGGGGAACCAGCTTGTCTGGGGTAACCGCCAAACCACCAAAAAGAAAAGAAAAAATTCACCCGACACAACCGACAGGCGGGACCTGGGGGGGGGGGGGGGGGGGGGCGGCTCTGGCCCCTCTGGGAACCATGAGCCCTTCTAAAAAAAATTCATGTTTCTTTAGTGAACATTTCAATTTTTTAATATTAAAAATGCATATGTTGAGAGGGGGGGGGGGGGGCATTAGAATTTTAGAAAGGCTTAGGTGGGGCATGGCACAAAAAAGGTTGGGAAACACTGGTCTAGAGAATACTGTTAATTTATTTCTAATCTTTCCTCTGGTCTCTTATGTATAGACACATCCTGCTTTGTTGGGCTAAATGCATGCGCGCTGTCTATAATTGCTGACCAATGTCAGTGGGGCACTCAGTGAGAGAATTGAAGCAAACAAAATATAGAAAGTCCTCTGGCAGGAACCCACTGTGCATATGTGAAGTACTCAATCAATCAGGTGCCATCTCCGCAATGAAGGTTGGTTGCAAAGTATCCCCAACACTGTCTCTCGCCTTGACTGTACATTCTGTCAGGCTGATGTTCATCCATCTCTTGATATTATCTTCCCACTTGTATCATTGTCTACCTCTTGCTCGCTTGCCCTCAACCTTGCCCTCCAGTATGGTTTTTATAATAGTATCATGTCTTTTAACGTGGCCAAAATATTTCACTTGCCTCCTCTTTATTTCTTTCATCAACTCACTCTTCATTCCCAGTTTTTCTAGAACCTCTGCATTTGATTGTTTTTGTTTCCATGAAATACGACATATTCGTCTGTATATCCATATCTCCAGGGCCTCTATGCAACTTTCTAGTTGCTTGTTCAATGTCCAGGCTTCTGCGCCATACAGTAGCGTTGAATATACATAACATTTGACAATTCTCAGTTTTAATATGCTGTTAATTTCTCTAGATGTTAATTAATACTGATTTCATGCTATGTGAAATACTAGGACCTTCACATTGTGATAGGCCTGAGTGCAGGGGGACATAGGTGGTCAACTTTACCTCCTGTTATGAATGAAGAGCTGGCATTGAGCCCTTGTAGGGCCACGCTCATGTCATTGTCAGCATCATGTCCTAGTCATGACACCAAGACACTGACGTCCATGCTGGGAGACAAAGTTGCTACTGTTGTACCTGGAGACACTTTGTGGTGAACAGAAGTGCTCATTAAAACATTGTCACATTCGTAGATTTGTACAGTTCTTGTTTCTGAATCTGTCCATCTATCCTGTAATGTAAAGCTGACTCACTGTATATGTTTTACCATAACTACATGAGGTTTCACCCACCCACAGACATGTCCATACACCCACCTACTGTCTGGATATGTCAAACCACAAGAAGTGAGACCTCGTGGAGAATGGAAGCCCAGAACTTTATGGCACCATACAAATCTTCTACCGCAGAGAGCTCTTGGAACAGGGACATTCTGATGGTTATGTTCTTTTTTCATTTCAAATCCCAGTATAATCTTGGTGATTACATTTTAAGGCACATTTTCCCATTAGCTGCTTCAGTTCTGACCCATTAGCTGCTTCAGTTCTGAAACTCTGTTACGTTTGTTAGCTTGTTGCTGTATTCAAACACATTTGATCATATAGTGTTTATAAGGTAATCATGTATTTCAAAACATTTTCATATCATGTAATGCAAATATAATATGTAATCTTTGGTAAAAATTGTATTCACAAAGCTTAGTCATCTGACCACATAATTTTTTAATTTTGATTACTGATTACTAGAAATATTGATTGCACGCTTGAGACATTTTTGACACTTTTTAATTACTGATTGCTAGCTTGAGACATTTTTGACTACTGATTGTTAGCTTGGGACATTTTTGACACTTTTTAATTACTGATTGCTAGCTTGAGAAATACAGGACACATTTAATTACTGATTGCTAGCTTGAGAAATACAGGACATGTTTGATTACTGATTACTAGCTTGAGATATACAGGACACATTTTGGGTGAGTAGATTGTGGCCCATTACTTAAACTTGTCTGCTAGACATGCATGCATTTAAAATACTCATGACCAGATGCATTTTTTCAATTCAACAGCATGTAAATAATATATTTATTTAAATGTATGTTCATTACATATTTCATTATGGTCATTACATCATCAGTGCTATCAGAATCTAATGAGTAGTTTTACAGAACAAAGTGGTAGCATTTCTCAACAACTATTCTCCACTTATGTTACGGGTGAAAGCATATGTCGTATGTTCATTAAGAAATAAATGACATATTTATGATCAGTATAAATTAACCAAAAAAATACTATTCAATATTGTTTACTTTTGTAATTGTAATTTTGTACTGTTTATATAATATTGCGGTTGTTTTCATGTCATGGTTGTAAATATTTGTGTGTAGTTGAGTGCTTGAAACAGATGTGTCAATACACTACATTACTTGATCATGATGTTAGGGGATGGTATTTGTTATTGTGTTTAGTGGTCATTGATGGCAAAATATGTTTATGGTTTAAAAGTAACGTATGATGAAATGTGTTGTTATAAAGTATGTTATTGTATGAAACATTGAGATCAAGAAGCATGTTTTTAAACGTGTAATATATATTTAAAGTCCAGTAGTCTCTTGCTAAATGACGTGTAGGTTTGTAAACGAATTATCTTGTTATGTCATATCATTAGATGATGAAATATGTAGTTGAATACAGGTCATAGGGTATACAATATATTTTTGGTTACATGATTCATTAAGTTTATGAAACCTTGTATTGTTAATTTGCTGAATATTTGAATTATTTCCGTCTATACAGTTCATAAGTGTGTGTCTTGTCAATATTCTAAGTGTTCTAATTTCCCCATCTTATAGCTGAGTGTAATGAGAACGACAAAATTGTGTGTAAAGTTTAGAAGTGTAAAGTAAATTTGCCTGTTAAACTATTCAGTCTTCAAAATAACCAAGATGGTGAAACACTGTTGACATTACATGCAAATACCAGCCTGGAGTATGCAACAGCCAGGAACTACACTAGGTTACTGTAATGATCACATCAGCATCATTTCCACAAGGAGGTTGTATAATGGTTCATGCAGAATCAGTCTCCACAATAATGAACAGTCGGTGAACACAAATGTTAGATCTAGAATTTACTGTCCCAGCTTTGTTGAATTTGTTTGCACAATATTGAGCAGTCATTGAACGCCAATTTTGGATCTAGAATTTGCTATCCCAACTTTTATTTGTAATTATCTCCACAATACTGAGCAGCCAGTGAATACAAATGTTGGATCTAGAATTTACTGTCCCAACTTTGTTGAATTTATTATCTCCACAATACTGAGCCGTCAGTGAACACAAATACTAGAAGAATTTGTCACATTTCATTGATTAATCATCATCAACAAATGTCTTCATTTGTGTTCTTGTAACCTCATAGATCAGTGTATGAAGATTAAGATTATCTTCACTGTCACACATGCGATATTTTCTAATCAGTCACATCTGAATATTTTGTAGTAATCTGTACATTATAATAGGAATATTATTTATCTATATATTTTGAGGGAAATGTTTGATTTGGTTATTTTTGTTTCTGACAGTTTCATACATTTTATGTTGTACTCCTTATTTATTTAAACGTGTGTGTGTGTGTGTGTGTTTTTGTTAAAGATCATTTACAACAATAATAATGACTGATAATTGCGACCCTGTTTGTCAACACTGTTAATATTTTACCAATCAAAGTGTTCGGTTATGTCTTCCTTGGCAACAGATTCTTAACAAAACCCAATCAGCTTATAAGTGTGTTTGCTGAAGTCGGTGCTGTTAACACATTTTTGTTAGCTATTAATGTCAAATGTAGCTAGTTGTAGCAGTCAGTGGTCTTTGTTAACAGATTTAACAGCCATTTTATTTCTAGTATCTAGACAGTTGCTGGCTCCATGGTGAAGGAGTTTCAGGCACACTTCTTAATCCTGCATACCAATTTCGAAATACAGCTGTCGGCTATTTGGAAGCAGACCGCCTTGCCTTAGTTTCCCATATAAAGGTATGAGTTCCAGTCGTTCAGAAAGCAATGGCAAACTACTCAATTTGCCAAGAAATCACAAACAGCAACAAAATTCTGGGGTTGACTGCAATAGCCTGTAAACGATATGCAACTAATCTTTTAAATAAACGGCTGTTCTGTGGCCTAGGTGATAGTGAAACACGGTTTGATCATGTCTAGTATCTACAGGCAGCTGATCTGATAGTGAAATACAGTTTCATCATTTCCCGATGTACCGAGTTGAGGGTTCAAAATCACACGCAGGCAATTTGGAAACAGATCACTTTGCAGTGATTTTGTTGGTGTGATGTCGGCCATTCAGAAAGCAAAGAATAACTACTGAACTAAAATTGCCTGTAAAGAGCATGTAACTAACTTGTATAGACAATTTTACTGTCTGGTCTGTACATAATAGTATTAAAGGCCCATTGAAATGGTTTCATTACCTTACTTGAGGGGACTATCATCCACAACTTGTGCATTTATTTCAGCAAGGTATAACACTCAGAAATGGCACAATATGTATCTTGAATATATTTTGGAGTGAACATCCGTCCATTGCAAGACTCTGTCTCATAATTAAATATTGAAACCTTTGTTATCATGTTTTTGTCATTAGTTTAATATCCTCAAAGACATCTGTTTACCAGTGCTTTGTGTATTTGTACTGTCTGTGCATGCATAGATTATTTCATCTAATCTGCTTTCAAGAATACAAGCACATGTGTGTGGTATGGGAGAGTAGCACAATGTTTCAGAGACAAACATGTAGTCACAGCCATGTTCAAATGAGTGGTGACACTGGTGTACAGTCTCTATCTGATCATATTTTACTGTCATGTTTGGTCATTGATTGTAAATGTGAATACGAGTAGCATTTACATGACCATATTTACACAACTGTGTTCTATTTACAGTGCAGACATGATGGCCAAGTAGTTAGATACTGGTTACGAGGGGCAGGCTTAAACCTATTGTCACAGAAACTATCGATGACTGACGAAGCCAAACCCAACCAGTACACTGCTGCCACAATAGCAACCTGCGCCCGTTATTTTCTACCCTAACAAAACCTTCCAGCCCACATCAGGAATGGCACAAATGACAACTTCTGTAATGCCTTATGGTTTTTATTTTAATTATTTAGTTCTTGTCACCGTTATCATATATATATATACATATAGTAGCAAAACCATGCTGCTGATGTTGAGGTGACTGCCATTTGGGACTGCAGATTTGACAGCTTTTTTGTGCTGAAGCATTATTTTTATTGTATGTTTTACATTATTGGTTGTGCAACAATTTACATTGGTTTTTTTATTTCCCTCTTATTTCTATGTAAGCTTTTGTATTGTACATTACCCATGTCAATCTGTGTTTAAATGGCACTTGTAAATCTGTGTAAATAATGAATACCTTACAGCTGCAACTTCTCTCAGTTTGGTTAAAAAACCAACAGAGTTCCGTGAAGACATTATCCTGGATGGACCTGATAACAGCAGTCTGCTTTAAACGCACAGAAGCATTTATAGGAACTTTAGGTCATCTCGGTATTGTGACGTGGACAAGGCCCAAGGTTCTTACCGGAATACGATCAGCGTTGCCAGTAGTGGGTTGCGCTGAATCTTCAAATCTCAAATCCCGAAACAATCAAATAAATCAATTAGGTAATCTGTCCTTGAGTTATCATAGCCTATAAGGGAAGCAGTGAATAGTAAAACTAATCCGCCATGCCTGGCGTAAGAGGGTGGTCAAGAGTGTTGGCATGAGACTGGCCACCGGTCATGATCACACTTACCAAGGGTTCGCTGTGAGTTTGTTTAAGGACCTATGTTGCATTTGCAGATGGTAGTCAATGCCGATGTGCTTCTCCTGCCTTTCCTTGAGGGCTGACTGGTATGTACTCAGTTGTTCTGGATGGACCTGTTGGAGTTCACCACCTGTAGATGGAAAAGTTACTGACTGGCATACACCCAGCTGTTCTGGAAAGTCAACCCAGCAAACAAATAAGGGAAATATTTCTGGGGTGTCTCACTTATCACAGCTCTGCTTTAAGCATGCACAACACAGTTACGTCTTAAATAAATCAAACAGTATTGGACGACTGCCACAGCAGAGGAAGAAAGTTGCACAGGGGAACAAGCATTTACAGTAACAACTAGACCAGAAACATTTACATTAATGGGAAAATGGCAACTGAAAGTGTTGGTCAAGGGGAGCTAATCAGTGTCTGGGAGTGTAGGGTGTACAGACAACTGAAAGTGTGTTGGTCGAGGGGAGCTAATCAATGCCTGGGTAGTGGCTTACAACAAGAAGTACTTACCTGAACATCTGTCCACAGCTGTGTTGCCAGTGTCAACTAAACCAGATATTTATATATCCATGGCAGATGTCTACCATACGAGTTTCATGTTTATGCCTTTATATATACTAGGTCTAGCATTCCGAGGTGGGTGACAAGCTGCCTACCTCACTGGCTTTCCTTCCAGTACCATTTCTGGTTCTCATTCGATGGGGCCTAGTTAACCTCAGAATTTATGAGGCTGATATGAGGCCTCAAAGTTTATTACGCTGGGTCAACCTCAGAGTCTATGAGACTGGGTCCATCTCAGAGTTTATGAGGCTGGGTCGACCTCCAAGTTAATCAGTCTGGGTCGACCTCAGAGACATATTGGTCAGACAAAAAATGCGTACTTCAACCGGAGATAGATCACTTGAGTAAAAATGAAAGTAAAAAACAAATGAGTAAAGTCTTAAATATCTAATTTCCTCATCATCGTTCTGACAGGCAAAAGATGCAGCTATATTTACTACTCTAATTGAATCTGATTTCGTCATTTGCTTGCATTTATACCACAATGGCAGTCATGAACATGCATTCACTGCTGAATATTTACATTTGCTAAATGACATCACAGCCAAGAATATATTTGCTGCTGAACAGACGTCCAAGCCACATGTGTACACGTCTGCTGGTGTCTCCTGTTAGAAGTGTACAGTGCTTTTATGTGCATTGATCATGTATCCTTATTTTAAGATAGGTCCAACAGAATGTACATACTCCATGTGTATTGTTTTTGCACACACCTGAAGGAAATGTACAAAAATATTTACTGGTTGCAAATAAATTTATGTGTACTAACATTACCTCTGTTGCTAGTTAATTATTGAATGTATTGTATCTCTGTCCTTTGAGGCAGAATTGTGTTTAACAGATGTGTGAGAGACAGATTTGTTTAACAGATGTGTGAGAGATAGATTTATGTTTAGCGGATGTGTGGGAGACAGATTTATGTCTAACAGATGTGTGAGAGACACATTTATGTCTAACAGATGTGTGAGAGACAGATTTATGTTGAGCAGATGTGAGAGAAAAAGATTTATGTTTGACAGATGTGTGAGAGACAGAAGTATATCTAACAGATGTGTGAGAGAAAAGTATATCTAACAGATGTGTGAGAGAAAAGTATATCTAACAGATGTGTGAGAGAAAAGTATATCTAACAGATGTGTGAGAGAAAAGTATATCTAACATGTGTGGGAGACAGAAGTATATCTAACAGATGTGTGAGAGAAAAGTATATCTAACAGATGTGTGAGAGAAAAGTATATCTAACAGATGTGTGAGAGAAAAGTATATCTAACATGTGTGAGAGACAGAAGTATATCTAACATATGTGTGAGAGAAAAGTATATCTAACAGATGTGTGAGAGAAAAGTATATCTAACATGTGTGGGAGACAGAAGTATATCTAACAGATGTGTGAGAGAAAAGTATATCTAACATGTGTGGGAGACAGAAGTATATCTAACATGTGTGGGAGAGACAAAAGTATATCTAACAGATGTGTGAGAGACAAAAGTATATCTAACATGTGTGGGAGAGACAAAAGTATATCTAACAGATGTGTGAGAGAAAAGTATATCTAACAGATGTGTGAGAGACAGATTTATGTTTAACAGATGTGTGAGAGACAGATTTATGCTTATAGCAGCTTTCTCCGTAACCCCGAATACTTTCGTGGTTGATGTGAGCGCACGAGAATTGGAAGCGGTTCGAGTCGCGCCAGTGACTTATGAGAATATGGAGCCAGTCGCTCATAAAGTCGGGGCGTGCTGATGAGCGTAATCTAGCCTAGGAATCAACATACAGCTGAAAGATGCTGATGTTGACCACAATATCCTGAAACAGGATGGAAACGCAGGGAAAAAAAGATGTGTGGGAGACAGATTTATGTTTAACAGATGTGTGACAAACAGATTTATGTTTGACAGATGTGTGAGAGACAGAAGTATATCTAACGTGTGAGAAACAGATTTATGTTTAACAGATGTGTGAGAGACAGATTTATGTTTGACAGATGTGTGAGAGACAGAAGTATATCTAACGTGTGTGAGAAACAGATTTATGTTTGACAAATGTGTGAGAGACAGAAGTATATCTAACAGATGTGTGAGAAATAGATTTATGTTTAACAGATGTGTGAGAGACAGATTTATGTTTAGCAGATGTGTGGGAGACAGATTTATGTTTAGCAGATGTGTGAGAGACAGAAGTATATCTAACAGATGTGTGAGAAATAGATTTATGTTTAACAGATGTGTGAGAGACAGATTTATGTTTAGCAGATGTGTGGGAGACAGATTTATGTTTAGCAGATGTGTGAGAGACAGAAGTATATCTAACAGATGTGTGAGAAACTGATTTATGTTTAACAGATGTGTGAGAGACAGATTTATGTTTAACAGATGTGTGAGAGACAGATGTATGTTTAACAGATGTGTGAGAGACAGATTTATGTTTAGCAGATGTGTGGGAGACAGATTTATGTTTAGCAGATGTGTGGGAGACAGATTTATGTTTAGCAGATGTGTGGGAGACAGATTTATGTTTAACAGATGTGTGAGAAACTGATTTATGTTTAACAGATGTGTGAGAGACAGATTTATGTTTAGCAGATGTGTGGGAGACAGATTTATGTTTAACAGATGTATGAGATTTGAAATTTAAATATTGAGCACAACCCACTACTGGCAACGCCGATCGCATTCCGGTATGAACCTAAGGCCTATCCACGTCAATATGGAAGCACTATACTCGAGTTTCGCCCTCGTTTGAGCTCGTCAGTAGTGCATATCCCTGACCGTATCCGGAAACAGTCCCGGATCACGCGTGTGAAGCGGGTGTGTAACCACGCGGCACACACTGGACACACCAAATTATCACAACAGAACATCACAACGCTACCCATCGTAGGCTATGCTCAAGATTGCCCAATCGCCGCGACCGACGTCCGTCAATCGATGGGACCCGAACGATCAGGACTCCTCACTGGCAAGGAACACCAGGCCTCCTAAATCCAGTGAGCAATAATCAATTGATTGTGTGGTTGTTTCGGGATTTGAAATTTAAATATTGAGCACAACCCACTACTGGCAACGCCGATCGCATTCCGGTATGAACCTAAGGCCTATCCACGTCAATATGGAAGCACTATACTCGAGTTTTGAGCTCGTCAGTAGTGCATATCCCTGACCGGATCCGGAAACAGTCCCGGATCACGCGTGTGAAGCGGGT
This sequence comes from Cepaea nemoralis, assembly GCA_014155875.1. Taxonomy (NCBI): domain Eukaryota; kingdom Metazoa; phylum Mollusca; class Gastropoda; order Stylommatophora; family Helicidae; genus Cepaea; species Cepaea nemoralis. The sequence continues at coordinate 356,403 of JACEFZ010008042.1, read as the reverse complement.
GTGTAACCACGCGGCACACACTGGACACACCAAATTATCACAACAGAACATCACAAGCTTGAGCATAGCCTACGATGGGTAGCGTTGTGATGTTCTGTTGTGATAATTTGGTGTGTCCAGTGTGTGCCGCGTGGTTACACACCCGCTTCACACGCGTGATCCGGGACTGTTTCCGGATACGGTCAGGGATATGCACTACTGACGAGCTCAAACGAGGGCGAAACTCGAGTATAGTGCTTCCATATTGACGTGGATAGGCCTTAGGTTCATACCGGAATGCGATCGGCGTTGCCAGTAGTGGGTTGTGCTCAATATTTAGATGTATGAGAGACAGAAGTATATCTAACGTGTGTGAGAAACAGATTTATGTCTAACAGATGTGTGAGAGACATAATTGTGTGGCTTCTTCTTCTTTTCACTTGGAATATGTCTATAACTGCAATGTCTCTTGTATGAATTTGTCTTGTTTAGTTCACTCAACGGTCCATAGAGTTTATCTTCCACTGTCATCTCTCTAGGCCAGAAGGTTTACCTAGATATGTTGAATTTTATGCAGTCTTGGAGTATGTGCTCTGCTGTCAGCGACGCCAATCCAATTGTGCACATGGCTGTTTCGCCAATCTTGAATTTTGTATACATGTGGTTGCGTAATCTATTGTGCCCTGTTCTGAGGCGCAGAATAATGACTTGTTCTGGTCTGTCCATAACGAGGTAGTCATCTTGAGCAGGTTTTGGTGGCTTTCTGACTGATTTTATCATTCTTTTCTTTTGGTGGTATGTAACGGGTACATCAGGCTGTTCTTCTTTTGCTCCTTCCTTAGCCAATTGATCAGCTCTGTCGTTTCCGGGTACTCCACAGTGGGATGGTATCCACTGTATGGTGACCTTATGCTGACTGCTAAGTTCAGAAAGTAGTGTCCTTAGTACTGGCAATTTTCCAGACAGGAGCGACTTGAGTACTGATTTTGCATCTGTCAATAGCACTACAGGTTGTGTACCATGGCTGATATTTAGTAATTTCTCTGATGCTATTTGATTGCCTCAATTTCAGCATCATAGTTATGGCAGTACTTTCCTGTTGGTACTTTGGCCGTGTCCCTAGTATTATTTGGGTATTCTATGTACACTCCTGCCGGTCTCTCTGGCCGAGGGGTTATAACACTTTCTCCGTAATCCCGTTTATCACGCAGAGTCTCGTAGCGGGGCGAGAGCTGGGAGCGGTTCGATCCCCGCTGGTGACTTGCGGGATAACTGAGCCGGCCGCTCAGAAAGCAATGGCAAACTACTGAGCGTAATCTTGCCAAGAAATCAACATACAGCTGAAAGATGCTGATGTTGACAGCGATGTCCTGTAAAGGATATGCAAAAAAAAAAAAATGTACACTCCTGCTCCTCCATTTCGAACAGCATTTTGTGCTGACCCATCTGTGTAGACTCGGATCCAAAGGTTCTGTGGGTATTCTTCATCAAGGAAGCTGAGAGTGGCTGTTCTGAGCTGTACACTGTTCAGGTCTTCCTTGTCACATATTTCTCTCACTTTTGTCTGGATTTGTAGTGATAGTCTATGTTCCTCTTTCCATGGAGTTCGCTCTGGAATAGTTTTCAGGGTGATACCAACTGTGGGCAGATCGGTGGTTTCTCGGCAGAGTCGTTTGGCCTAGTGGATAAAACTACTTCTTTTCAACCACCCCATAGCTAGGTTTTGAAACCTGTTCAGCATAGGGTGGCCTGGCAAGCTGGGGAGCTTTTCTGCTTGTATTAGCGTTTTCATATCTCTGCGCTCTCTCAGTGCTTGCGTCCTCCCCATCTTCTCCTTCTCCACTATAGGGGTTGATCTCATCTCTCCTGTGGTGACTCTAAGTGCTTGATTTTGCACCATGTTCAGCTCTTGTAGAGTGGTTTTTTATGCAGAACACTACACAGTTGACCCTTATTCCAGGTGTGGTTTGTATGCTCTGTTGATAACTTTGCTAATTATTTTCCAACTGGCTCCCCATGGGGTTTCACTTAGCTTTCTCAGAATGGCTATTTTCCTTTTGGCTTTTGCTACTGCTTTGTTGATGTGGTTTCTCCATGTCAGCCTGTCATCAAATGTTACTCCAAGGTATGTTGATTCTTTACCTTCTCTTGGGGGTATTCCATTTATCTGGATGATTCCTACCTTTTGTTTTGGAGAGAGGGTAAATATAGTGGTGCTGCACTTGTCAGTGTTTATGCTGACACACCATCTATTTGCCCATGCAACAAATGAATCTACAGCTCTTTGTAGCGATCTGGTGGCAACTGATGCATGTTCAGTAGTGCTCCATAGAACTAGGTCATCAGCATACATTGCCGTTTTTATTCCATGCGGTAGATTAGCAACAAGATCATTGCTGGAGATTAGACAAAGTGTGTGGGACAAGACTCAGCCCTGGAGAACACCGTGACGCTGTAGTACTTTCTTGCTCTCAAGTCTGTCTATCTGTACTCGGGCTCTTCTATTGTGCAAGTATGCTTTCTCCCATTTGTGCATTCTTCCATTGACTTTACAGTTTCTCAGTTTCTTCATCAGACTTTCTTTCCAGACTTTTTCAAAGGCTTTCTTCAGATCTATCCATGCCGCAAGCACCAGTTTCTTCTCTTAGAATGCATCCTCAAATTCTTGAAAGAGATAGGTTGTCTGATCTTCCGTACAGTGTCACTGCTCTGTGGCACAAGGATGTTTTCACTTTCAATAGTACCACCGCAGTCTGTGATTGATGATGCGCTCCATTGTTTTGCAGAGACAGCTAGTGAGGCTAATAGCTAATTGATCTGTAGCTTGAGGCATTGGAACTGTCTCCCTGAATTTAGGAGAGGTATCATAATTGCTTCTATCCAGGCTTGTGGAACGCTGCCTAAGGTCCAGCTGTTATTGAAGATCTGCAACAGCTTTGCTTTGGCCTCTGTTCCTAGGTTCCTGATCATTTCATTGGAGATACCATCAGCTCCTGGTGACTTTCTCATTTTCAGTTTTGATATGGCTAGCTCCAGTTCGCTGATTGTGATGGGTTCCTCCAGAACCTCATGTATTATTTCATTCTGTCCTGTATGTTGCCATTTCTCTCGAATCTCTTGTTGTTTCTCTGGACTAATTTATATAATTTATATATAATAATTATTATTTTGTGCGAATAAGTCCGCAAAATGGTCAGCTGATTGTTTTCCTGTTAAGATGTTTCCGTCTTTATGTAGTGCAATTTTTTAGTTTCTCCCTGTGCCTTCATCGTTAAATTGTTTTATTAGTTTCCACACCTTCCTTTTGTCTCTTTTAAAGTTCGGTGACTGTGCTTTCTCCTGCCAGCTTTTCCATCTAGCCCGTAGCTTGGCCCTTTGAAATTTGGATTTTGCGTGCTGGTATCGGCTCCGTGGCTAAAGGCTTGTGAACGCGGTTCGTGAGCCGGGTACCAGGCGTTCAGAGCTCAGCTGCGACCGATTTGTGCAGCAGACCGTGTCGCGTTGTGTTATAACATGCTGGTATGGAAGCCAGTCGTTCAGAAAGCAATGGCAAACTACTGAACGTAACACTTGCCTAGTACATCAACAGCAGCTGAAAAATGTTGGTGTTGACTGCAACGTCCTGTAAGGGATGCGCAACAAAAAATTTATTTTGGTGCTCTTGGCCTCTGCTTACTTTCTACACAATTCCATATCATTATGCAACTGTTCCAGTTCACTACTCCAGTAGGATTTATAGGTAGGCTTTTGCTGTAGAGGTGGTGAATGCACTAGCCATGGGATGTTTATGCAAGGTTGGGAGCTCACCTCAACTCTGTGCCCCCGGCTACATAAAAGAAACATTTGGAACCCTCTCCTGATTCTATAATATAGTTATCTTCTACCCTTTCTTTTCCTTGGCTGTTCCGGGTGATTCTATATGTATGGTGTCATCTTCGACATCTTGGTTTGTTATGGTTTGACAGAGTCAGTGGCGATCATGTATTGTGAAAATATATGAGCACTACTATTTCTTCCAATATATACACAATCTCCAACAGAAGAGCAGCACGACTGGGGTGCTCTTGTACACATACAGCTCATAATGTCTTTCTTACTACTTGGAGGGATAGATTAATATCATCGAAAGAAGATGGGACACGCGTTCACGCACACGCACACAGACACACACACACTAGAGTGTATTCATCATTCATGTCACTCTATCGCGCGCACGTGTATAATTTTCATGCAGGAATTGCATGTACACCCAGCAAGTAAGAACTCGTGGAGTACATCTCAGCACAACATGGTATAATAATTATCCTTGCTGCACCTGCACTATATCATATGTGAATCAAAGGCAGTTGGATCACATACACCCCCAGCAGCATAATGCATCGGGATGTTCGATCCTAAACATGGTATAATAACCATCCTTGCTGATAAGAACCGTAAGAGAAAGAAAGACGAGCATCTTTGGACATCGGTATTTCACATGACCTATACTAAGATAACCGGTCTCCGTGGCTAAAGGCTTGCGAACGCAGTTCGTGAGCCGGGTACCAGACGTTCGAAGCTCAGCTGCGACCGATTTGTGCAGCAGACCGTGTCGCGTTGTGTTATAATAACGTGCTGGTATGGGAGCCGGTCGTTCAGAAAGCAATGGCAAACTACTGAACGTAACACTTGCCTAGTACATCAACAGCAGCTGAAAAATGCTGGTGTTGACTACAACGTCACGTAAGGGATTCGCAACACACACACACACATACTAAGATAATGGTGTTATACTCCTCGCCCAGCAAGTCCTTATAAATGGATAGGGTATTTGTACATGATACAGCAGGCCTGGTCAGTACCCTTTGGTATTATGTGTATAGACAGTATAGTGTGCAGAAATAGATGAATCATAATGGCCTGGGACGGTGGAAGATAAACTCTATGGACCGCTGTGTGAACTGAAAAGGACAGTTTAATTCATACAAGAGACAGCATTGCAGTTATAGACATATTTCAAGAGAACGAAAGAAGAAGAAGAAGAAGAAGAAGAAGAAGAAGAAGAAGAAGAAGAAGAAGAATGGCCTGGAAATAATGTTTTGGCAGGGAGTGACCAGAGGATCTGGCCAGCACTCAAGACTCAGAGGAAAAATCAGACGAACACATAATCAGACTGAAACTGGCACCATTGGCATTAGTAATGGAACTCTTCACTGTTTGTTAAAGATAAGGGCGGGATAGGATACGTATGGGAATATCCCGAGTGCAAAGACGTCTATTGTTGACTCAACTCACCCAACTTCTCTCTCTCTCTCTCTCTCTCTCTCTCTCTCTCTCTCTCTCTCTCTCTCTCTCTCTCTCTCTCTCTCTCTCTCTTCTCTCTCTCTCTCTCTCTCTCTCTCTCTCTCTCTCTCTCTCTCTTCTCTCTCTCTCTCCAGTTGGTATTACAAACCTGCGTACGTGTACAGCTTTACTAGTCGATCTCGACTGCGCCAAGAGCAACCTATACTCAAACGTTATGAATGCAATCACTATGATCTCCTCTTACTCAGCCCATCAACATATCTCGGATGTATCCCCTTTACTAATGACCAACCAATATTCAAACGTTGTGGATACACCCATTAAAATCTCTTCTTACGCGATCCGCCAACATATCTTATTCTTAACTTAATGTATAAGGAACATAACATGGAAATTAACATTAGTAAAATAGGGGTAATGACTATAACCAAAGAAGAAAAAAACAACAAAGATTCATATAAAAGAACATCCATGAAACAAGTAAAGAGCTTCAAGTACTTTCATTCATTCATTCAGTAGCATGTCCTTTGCAGAAACTCGCTCCACAACCTCCCGGAAAACAAAACTCTCGATCATAAGCAAGATGTCCCATGTCTGATACATCCATCTGGAGATCATCCGCCACATCTTGCACCCATCTTCTCTTTGGCCTCCCTCTTCCTCTGTTCCCAGGCATTATTGTTCTCTCCAAACTTTCATGACATTTCAAGTGACCAAAATATTTCAATTTTCTTTGTTTTATCGTCTTTAATAGCCAACCTTCTTCAGTATTCAGCTCTTGAAGTATGGATGCATTTGTTCTTTTCTTTACCCAAGATATTCTTAGAACTCGTTTATAACATTTATATTCAAATGCATTTATGCGCTCACAGTCGTATGTTGCAATGGGAAAGATGCATGCTCTTAAAAGTCTAATTCTTGTAGTTTTGTCTGTCCCATTCCATACTTTATTCAGTTGTTTTAGTCTTTGAAGCGCAATTGATAGTTGTCTTTTAATTTCTTTCATTGTGTCGCCGTTGTTGGTAATCAATGACCCAAGATATTCAGAATTTTCCACCACCTCCAATATTTCCTCATTAACATATATTTCTTTCTCCATAGTGGTTTTAATTGTATGCATTATCTTTGTTTTTGCTATGTTAAGATATAAGTTGTGATTTTCACTATTCAATTGTGTTGAGGCTATTAGGTTTTCTATACCATTCTGTGTTGTGGATAGCAATACTGTATCATCAGCATACCGAATCTCTGCTATGTCATGACCACCGATATTTAGGGCATCATGTAGCTCCCCGTTTATATCATCTCTTATATTTTTCTCATTATATTTTCGGCGTAAGGTTAAACAAATAGGGGGACAGCACACATCCCTGACGGACTCCTTGCTTGATGTCAAACCAGTCTGATGTCTCGCCATCTATTCTAACCACTGCTTGTTGGTCTAGATATCGCATTCTTATGAGTTGTATTACATGTGGTGGAAAGCCCAAATTCTTCATAATTTCTCAAAGTTGCTGATGTTGTACACAGTCAAATGCCTTCGAATAATCCACAAAACGTGAGAATAGGTTTACATTAAATTCTCTGCACTTCTCTATTATTAAACGCATGTTGAGAATGTGATCTGTTGTTCATCTTCTTTGTCTAAATGCAGCTTGAACCACGTTAATTTCTTCTTCCATTTTCTTACGAAGTCTTCCCATTATGATTTTTAGTAGAATTTTACTTTCATGACTGATCAGGGCAATAGTTCGATAGTTGGTGCATAGTTTCAAGTACTTAGGAAGTATAATAATATCATGAAATGGCAAATCAGAAGACGAGATCGAAAATAGATGCAATAAGGCAAATCAATTCATTGGACAAATGGCACTAATACTAAAGAACAAATACGTATCAATAGATTAAAAAAACAAAAAACAAAAAACACTCTATAACGCAGTCTCCCTGCCAACTCTCTGCTACCAATGCCAAACCTGGACAATGACAGAAAAATAAAAAATTAAAATTAAAACAACGAAAATGAGATTCCTGAGAAGAATACTAGATGTATCAAGAAGAAAAAAAATCAGAAATGAAGAAATAAGAACTAACATTGGGGTTATAGCAGCGCTAGATTTCATTAGAAATCAATCATCAATCAGGTGCCGTCTCCGTAATGAAGGTTGGCTGCAATGGATCTCCAACACTGTCTCTCGCCTTGACTGTACATTCTGTCAGGCTGATGTTCGTCCATCTCTTGATGTTATCCTTCCACTTGTATCGTTGTCTACCTCTTGCTCGCTTGCCCTCAACATTGCCTTCCAGTATGGTTTTTATAAGAGCATCATGTAGCCTATTTTAACGTGACCAAAATATTTCACTTGTCTCCTCTTTATTTCTTTCATCAACTCTCTCTTCATTCCCAGTTTTTCTAGGACCTCTGCATTTGATTGTTTTTTTTTTTTTTTGTTTCCATGAAATTCGACTATATCCACATCTCCAGGGCTTCTATGCGACTTTCTAGTTGCTTGTTCAATGTCCAGGCTTCCGAGCCATATAGTAGCGTTGAATATACGTAGCATTTGACAATTCTCATTTTTAATGCGTTATTAATCTCTCTAGAGATGTTAATACTGATTTCATACCGTTGAAAGCATTTTTGGCCATTCCTATTCTCATTTTGATTTCCATTTCACGTCTGTCATCATCTGTTATTATATTAGTTAGTTAGTTAGTTAGTCTCAGTTCCAACTTCATAGCAACGAGTCGTCCCCATTATCCTCCGTTCCTGTGCCAGTGAATATCACACAAAACGCTCCCCACTGCCCAATGTGAAAAGTGGAAAAGACAGGAGTCTCGACAAGCAACAGCCCGCACAGATACACTGTGCATAATGCCGCCGCCAGAATGTCAACACACCAGTCCCCCACGAAACACCCAATTCATCTCTGATGGAATCAGCAGTCATTTTCCTATCTGGATGTTTCTTAGATGTTCACCCACACAGTCCACGAAAATACAGTTCATCACCGACGGCAGTGGCAGTCAACCAGAAGCCCAGCAGCCACGCATTGCTGCATAAGGCAAAAACCGGTCAACTCTGGGACATAGCCACCTGCCATCGTCCCAAAAAACTTGGGCAGATTCAAAAGCACTTCACACGAAACTCACAGATATGTCCAAGATAAGACGGAAAGTTGAGCAATGATGTACAGACCAAATGAAACTAGAAGAAGAGGTCGACCATGTAAACGATGGACAGAAGGAGTCCATGGGAATCTTAGTATACGAAGCCCATAAACAGACACTCTTCCGCTGGTTATTCTTCACCTCGACACTGCAAGGTTCAAGAGGAACATGATGAGATGAGATGGGATATTCACAACAAAGTGAAGACAGTCAGTAATATATGCGGCTCCAATTTCTATAGTTAGTTAGTTAGTTAGTCGACAGATCATCCTCGTTGCACATCGAACCATTCAGTCCATAAGTGCTCGGATCCCCTCCTCAGCAAATCCCGCAGCGTGTAGCGGCTAACGACGCCAGTTCTGTGTTGGTTTATCAATCTTCTTTGGCTTCCTGCGTGGTGTTCTTGTTTGGCCACCCCTCTTTTAATTTGCTGCTCTCGCAGTCTGGCCATTGTTGTAGATTCACAGTCATCACTTGGTTCTTGCAAAAGTCTCACTTCTCGTAGAGCATTCAGAATGTCAGCCTGGTCCATGGCGCGTCCGCCCTCCACAGTAGCCTCACCTGCGAGCTTGTTAGCCCGCTCATTTCCTTGTACTCCCGCATGCCCTGGCACGAAGATGAAACTAATCTTTGCCAGCCGAGACCGCTTCAGAGGCAGCAACCATTCTCTTCGGATCGACCCCTCCTCTATCCTCTTGATCATGTTCATTGAGTCGCTAAGGAAACAAGCCCTAGTGAATGTCTGTGTCTCGAGCCATGTTATTGCTTTACTTACTGCCATGACTTCCATGGTCAGGCTACTTGTGGTTTCAGTGAAAGCACCAGAGTCCTCCTTCACAATTCTCCCTCCGGCCCGAGCTGTAAAGGCCCATGAGCTTCTCACATGTCGGATGACCGATCCATCTGTGTAGATGACCGCGTCACTGTCTAGCGAATTCTCGAAAATCAACGCTTGTACTTCAGCTTCAACAGCAGCCGGATTTTCTTGTCTGCATTTTCTATCTAGTTGGATGCAAACTGAAAAGGATGTGCAGAAGTCTGTTGGCACTTGCACCCACTCCTCGCCAGGTTCTAAGTCCTCAAGTGAACACACCTGTTGAAGAATGTCTTCGGCTTGACCCATCCACGATCGTCCTCTTTTTAACCTGCTGCCCTTCACCTTCCTAATTTCACTATGCAGTGGATGCTGTGTGTTTGCGTTAATTCTGAGGTAGGCGCGTGCCCTGCAAACTTGTATTCTCTCTTCAATGGTTGGAAAATCAAGAAGGTAGCGCATCGCCCTGCATGCTGTATCTCTTGTACATCCAAGAATAATGCGCATAGCTTCATTCTGTATCCTTTCCATCCTTTCTATCTGCTTATGGCTGACAGTCAGGATTGCCATTGCAATCCTCAAGCCAATCCTCATGCCATTGACTCAAGATCTGCGCGGGTGCTACGGAGTTCCTGCATCGAGCGAAGCCATCCTTGAGTGAATTTTCAGCAGCGTGTGTGGTTCTCCAATTTCTATAAATACTCGCCAATAATTGTATTCCAAACCAGTAATATTGATTTGTAAAACACGCAGTAAATTAATACAATATTATTACTTATATTTAATTATTTTAATGATAAAATGCTATTTTAATAGATAATTAAATATGTGAACATTTTATTTAAGAAAATGAAGAAACCTGAAATTAAGTGTGATTTGTCGACGAGATTGCACGTGACGTCATCATGGCCACTGGAAGTTGACTATGTTGATCTGCGAGGAATAAATAAGTCTGTTACTAAGCTGTGTCTTCAAAATCCCTTCTCTCTTCTTCTTTGAATGTTTCGTGGTTCGTGCAGGAATCGAACACGCTTACACACCGTTGTTTTCGATCACATTCGAATCAGCCGGACGTTAGAATGTCCCGACATGAAGGTAAATGAGACTTGTGAAATTTGTGTCTGGAGAATTTAGAGACAACAGTGACAGTTTTCTGAGTCCTGACTGACAAGTGACATTGATAATGATAGTATATTATTATATCTGTAGAGTGGGAAGAAAGCATTCGCTGAGATCTTGTCATGACTTACGTAAATGTATTGTGTCGTGTCGTTATGGCAGGGAGTTTTACGTTTGTTGTAGCTGCATAACATCGTAATTAATTAATTAATAATATAATATAATAATAGTTTATTACTAAAGCTCAACTGTCAGTTTGAGTAACATTGTATAATAATGTATAACAATTAAACATTTGAAATGAATGCATTGTCATTGAATGTGATGGCGAAATATTGAATGTAGTGTGACTGTTACACTTTCAGACAGTGAAGAACCAAATTTGGCGTTGGTAAGGAAATGAAGATTAACACACAAACTATGATTATGCAACAAAGACCTGTTTAGTACTGGCTTATTCCTTATTTACAAGGTTATGATCATGACAGAAATAACCACATTTGTTTTATTATCATCACCATGTATATTTGAATGAGACAGTAGACCTAAGCACAGCAAAGATGATTTATTTGTGATACTTGCAATCATCTTCATATAAATGTGATTATCACATGCGGATGAAAGATAGTGTGCAGTAACACTGTAACATGTAGTAAAATACTTCCTGGCTGTGTTTAAATAGCATTTAATAAGGGTTGGTGCTGCGGGAATATTGAGTGATATGTTCATCTGAAAAGTTGATTGATGTGTTCGTCTGAAAAGGAACAATGGGCTGTCTTTCCTTGTGACTTCTGGACAATTGGCGTGATCACATGTCTGGTTTGCTTAAAAAGACTATGCTTTGGAGAATTCACAGAAATGCATTCACTGATAATTACAGGTGCTCATTTTACAGATCCTGTTTCTTAGTTCTGTTGCTGAGCTGATCTTGGTCATGTCAAGTCACGCAGTCTGTGTCATCACAGTTGTCCTTCACTCCAGTCACAGTGGCCTTCCATTTTCATTGGTCTCACCATTATTTATGTCTGGGGACCCTGTAGCTAAGTGGTTAAGTGACCTGCCTCACACTCCGAAGGCTGTGAGTTCAATTCCAGACTTTCTCATTCAGTTCATGAGTGCAGTTTTCTCGCAGTCTCCTGGGGATTGTCACTGGAGCCACAGAGGTCATACTTTATACAACCCGTTGACAACGCTTTCTGCAGGCCGTACTGCAGAGAGACTGGGCCATTTGGGATAAAACCCATGATTGATTGATTGAATAAGGTTGACCCTCTTGCCTTTAAGCCCATTTAATCCACTGTGTCTGAAGTTATTTCTCACACTTTGATTACGGTTTTGGATGTTGTTTTGAGCACGTTGGTATCACTAATGCCTGTGTGTTACTAGGGCCCAACATAGAAGAAATTAATCAACATTATGTGCCATGCCGATAAACAGTATGCGGTCATGTTTCGCCATCTCACTTGATCACCAGAGTCGTGAATCAGCTCAGTGTTCCTGTCTTGACCATGCCACGTGGCCAAGCCATCCAGGTATTTACTTCTCTACCTTCTCCTTGGTCTCTTCCCCTCAATCTTGCCAGTTGTCACCAAGTTCTCCAATTTATTTCTTCTCATAACATGTAGTAATATGTAGGTGGTACTCCGGCTCCATGGTGAAGGGGTTATGGACTCAGTTCGTAATGCTGCATACCTGCGTTTGAAACACAGCTGCCGGCGATTTGGCAGCAGAACGTCTTAACGTTTTTTACAAAATGGTATTGGTGCTGGTCGTTCAGAAAGCAATGGCAAACTACTGAACGTAAACATGCCAAGAAACCACAACAGCAAAAATGCCAGTGTTGACTGCGACATCCTGTAAGGGATATGCAACTAACATAACGTGACCAAAAAATGTTGAGTGTCTACGTTTAATTTCTCTAATCAGTTGACAATTTTAATTTGTTTCTTGTAGGACTTGGTCATTGGTTTTTTTGTCTATCCATGGTATTCTTTGCATTTTCCTCAGAAACCACATTTTCACAGCCATCAGATGTTTTTTCAGCCTATTTGCTCATTGTCCACACTTCACATCCATACAAAAGTACAGGTTCTGTGTAACACCTCAACACTCTTTTTCTCATTGCAAATGACATCTTTTTATTGATCAGTATGTTTTCCATCTTGCAAAAGGCTACCTTCGCCATGGCGATTCTTGTTCTAATCTCTTCAAGTCATCTCCCATCAGATGTTGACTGTTCTGAGATAATTGTACTGATTCACTTGTTTAAGAATATTCCCATTTACTTGTATATCACATTGTGGCTATTTCCTCTTTCCTAGTGACGACCATGATCTGTGTCTTTTTACAATTTAATTCTAACCCTAGTTGTTCACTGTGTGTGGCAACTACGTCTACTAAATTTTGCAGCTCTCGCTCATTGTCTGCAATCAATACTGTATCATACACACATCTAATGTTATTGATGCTTTGTCCTCCAATGATGATTCCTTTCATATCATCTTCATTTCTGAAAATATTTTCAGTGTGCAGGGAAAAAAGATCTGGAGACATTACACATCCCTGCCTCACACCTCTCTTAATTGGTGCAATTGTAACCTATAATGTATGCCAAAAGAGGCGGCTAAGGTGGGTTGGCATGAGACTGGGTACCTCAACCCATGTAAAACTTTAGTTGCAAACTCCAACCAATCACGAACAAGCCTACAAAGGGTTTGGCATGAGTTGGGTTAGGGACGTATGCATCATTGGGAGGTGAAAAGCAGGCGAAGAAGATGAAGAGATTGCTATACACTTTTTCTTTAACAGAGTTGTCTTTAGCAGAGGTTTCTAGTGTCCGAACTGTGCTTAGAGAGTTCTGTGTAGGCGGCACTCCAGTCATTTCAGAATGTTTGCATGCACATTTTTAGGACCTGGTTCAAGGTTGAAATTACAATATAGGTGACCTGCTGGATATGGAAGTTGGATCATTGCTAGAGATGGAAGATGGATCACTGCTGGAGAGATAAAAGTTGGATCACTGCTGGAGAGATAAAAGTTGGATCACTGCTGGAGAGATAAAAGTTGGATCATTGCTAGAGATAGAAGTTGGATCATTGCTGGAGATGGAAGTTGGATCATTGCTAGAGATACAAGCTGGATCACTGCTGGAGATGGCAGTTGGATCATTGCTAGAGATACAAGTTGGATCACTGCTGGAGAGATAAAAGTTGGATCATTGCTAGAGATAGAAGTTGGATCATTGCTGGAGATGGAAGTTGGATCATTGCTAGAGATACAAGTTGGATCACTGCTGGAGATGGAAGTTGGATCATTGCTAGAGATACAAGTTGGATCACTGCTGGAGATGGAAGTTGGATCATTGCTAGAGATACAAGTTGGATCACTGCTGGAGATGGAAGTTGGATCACTGCTGGAGATGGAAGTTGGATCACTGCCGGAGAGATAAAAGTTGGATCACTGCTGGAGAGATAAAAGTTGGATCACTTCTGGAGAGATAACAGTTGGATCATTGCTAGAGATGCAAGTTGGATCACTGCTGGAGATGGAAGTTGGATCATTGCTAGAGATAGAAGTTGGATCACTGCTGGAGAGATAAAAGTTGGATCATTGCTAGAGATACAAGTTGGATCACTGCTGGAGATGGAAGTTGGATCATTGCTAGAGATACAAGTTGGATCACTGCTGGAGATGGAAGTTGGATCATTGCTAGAGATACAAGTTGGATCACTGCTGGAGATGGAAGTTGGATCACTGCTGGAGATGGAAGTTGGATCACTGCCGGAGAGATAAAAGTTGGATCACTGCTGGAGAGATAAAAGTTGGATCACTGCTGGAGATGGAAGTTGGATCACTGCTGGAGATGGAAGTTGGATCACTGCTGGAGATGGAAGTTGGATTACTGCTGGAGATGGAAGTTGGATCACTGCTGGAGATGGAAGTTGGATCACTGCTGGAGAGAGAAAAGTTGGATCACTGCTGGAGATGGAAGTTGGATCACTGCTGGAGGTGGAAGTTGGATCACTGCTGGAGATGGAAGTTGGATTACTGCTGGAGATGGAAGTTGGATCACTGCTGGAGAGATAAAAGTTGGATCACTGCTGGAGAAATAAAAGTTGGATCACTGCTGGAGAGATAAAAGTTGGATCATTGCTAGAGATGGAAGTTGGGTCACTGCTGGAGAGATAAAAGTTGGATCACTGCTGGAGATGGAAGTTGGGTCACTGCCTTGGTAAGCCAATGCATTAACTGCTATGCTGGAGGAGATATGACAAGTGGGTAATGCTGAAGTTTACACAGCATGTGGCTTAGACATGGGGGTACACAACATGTGGCTTAGACATGGGGGTACACAACATGTGGCTTAGACATGGGGGTACACAACAGGTGCCTAGCTAAGACACATAGATACAAGCATGTAGCTAAGACACATGTCTACTATTATGTAGCTAAGTCTTACACATATTTTGATAACTACCAGACAGACTTAGCACTTGTTGAGTTTCCTAGAAAGCAGTGATACAACTCCTATCAAAAATAACCATAATTCTGATTTCTCAACCCCCAAAGGTGTGAGCTGTGATTCATGCATGAAAGGCAACTTTCGTGGTAAGAGGTACAAGTGTCTGGTCTGCTATGATTATGACCTGTGCTCCACTTGCTATGATGCTGGGGCCACCACCACAAGACATACCACAGACCACCCCATGCAGTGTATTCTCACCAGAGCTGATTTTGGTATGTATACCCAGAGCTGTTTGTTGGCGGCTACTTCATGTATAAAACTAGTTAGAGATTTAGTATATATCCAGAGCTGTTTGTTGGTGGCTACTTTTTTGTATAAAACTAGTTAGAGATTATTTAGTATATACCCTGAGCTGTTTGTTGGCGGCTACTTCATGTATAAAACTAGTTAGAGATTTAAATATTGAGCACAACCCACTACTGGCAACGCTGATCGTATTCTGCTATGAACCTAAGGCCTATCCACGTCAATGTGGAAGCACTAGGCTCAAGTTTCGCTCTCGTTTGAGGTCGTTAGTAGTGCATATCCTTGACTGGACCCAGACTTTTTTATTGCTCGCTGGACTTAGGCGGCCTGGTGTGCCTTGCCAGTGAGAAGACCTGATCGTTCGGGTCCACATCGATTGTCGGACGTCAGTCGTGGCGATTGGGCAAATCTTGAGCTACAGCCTACGATGGGTGACATTGTAATATTCTGTTGTGATAATTTGGCTGTGTCCAGCATGTGCCGCGTGGTCTAGTGGTTACACACATGCTTCACACGCCAGTGATCCGGGGTTTGTTTCCGGGTCCGGTCAAGGATATGCACTACTGGCGAGCTCAAACGAGAGCGAAACTTGAGTCTAGTGCTTCCACATTGACATGGATAGGCCTTAGGTTCATACCAGAATACGATCAGTATTGCCAATAGTGGGTTGTGCTCAATATTTAAATCTCAAATCCCGAAACAACCAAATAAATCAATTAGCTAGAGATTGTTTAGTATATACCCAGACTTGTTTGTTAGCATCAACATCTTGTATAAAACTAGTTAGAGATTGTATAGTGTATATCAGTTTTTTGTTTGTTTTTTTGTTTTTCCCGCGTTTCCATCCTGTTTCAGGATATTGCGGTCAACACCAGCATCTTTCAGCTGTATGTTGATTCCTAGGCTAGATTACGCTCATCAGCACGCCACGACTTGCGTATATCAGTTTAAATTTCATTATTAAATTATTATAAACTTACCATGATAGACAATTCAGATTACTTTGTGAATATGTGTCTTGTATATTTCAGCTTGAAGGATTTATCTAATGTATGTCATGACCACCGATAGTTAGGGCATCATATTGCTCCCTGTTTATATCATCTTTGACATTTCTCATTATATTTTCAGCGTACAGGTTACACAAAAAGGGGGGGGACAGCAGTAAAGCTCTGAAGGACTCCTTGCTTGATGTCAAACCAATCTGTCTCACCATCTATTCTAACAGTTGCTTGTTGGTCTAAATAGAGCATTTTTATGAGTTGTATTACATGTGATGGAAAGCCTATATTCCTCATGATTTCCCAAAGTTTCTGATGTTGTACACAGTCAAATGCCTTTGAATAATCCACAAAACATGAGAATAGGTTTATATTAAATTCTCTGCATTTCTCTAATATTAAAAACATGTTGAGCATGTGATCTCTTGTCTAAATCCAGCTTGAACCACGTTAATCTCTTCCGTTTTCTTACGAAACCTTCCCATTATGATTTTTAGTAGAATTTTACTTGCATGACTGATCAGGGCAACAGTTAAATAGCTGGTGCATGATTTCAGGTTACCCTTTTTTTGGTATTGGAGTGAAGATAGTTCTCTTCCAATCCTTTTGGCCATATACCACATTTCCATTATCTTTTTACATAATGCGTGATAGATTTGCATGCTATCTTCTCCTCAGTCAAGTTAAAACTGGTTCTATGTAATGTGGGGTTGATCCAACCTCATAAAATGAAGGCTGGGATGGTGGCAAGGAAGTAACCTTGTCACCCCATCCCATAATGCAGTAACAGTATGTTTGAAATGCTGTCACATTCATTCAAACCTGTGCCTTTACATGTTCAGCTATTTTTGTAAACAAATGTTGCATGCCCTTTGCAGGACTTTGAGATCATCCCCAACCCCAGGTTGATTTTGTAGGCAAGTTTACATTCAGTAGTTTGCCATTGCTTAAACTAAAAGTCAACGTTAAGTCCAGTTGACCACAATGTAAGGTGATGATCCCACTACCCCACTATCGGTGCACTGACAGTATAAGAGTCATCACTGTTCAGCCATATTGACCTCAGTGTTGCATGTCCTGTGCAGGACATTTCCATCAACCGCAACATTTGTAGACTGTCTAAGGCAATTTTACGTTCAGTAGTTTGCCATTGCTTTCTGAACAAGAAGTCCCTATTCAGCCATTGCCAGTGTGTCAGATATGTATGGTAAGACCAAATACCAATAAGGTTATGTATTATAATGATCCACAAATACATTTATTCACTGACAGATGTGTTCTATGGTGGTGAAGCTTTGACAACTGAACAGCCTCAGTCGTATACCTGCCCTCATTGTTCCAGGATGGGCTACTCGGAGTCCAGTCTTCATGAGCACGTTACTGCAGACCATTCAGACACCTCTGCTGAAGTGGTGAGAAGATAGTTTGTTCACCAGGCTTTAAACCTTTTATAGCTTTAAATCTTAGTTCACACATATGATAATGTTCAGAATACAGCCCTTTAATAGTTTTAATTCATTAACCTGAATGCAAACCTTGTATATTTTGAGTTCAATAGTTTGAATACTTTTAGTTGAGGAACCTATGCCTGGCTTAGAGGATAGTGAGACCACACTTCAGTCCTCTGACAGAGCGAGTTGAGGGTTCAAAATCAGCCTGGGGGCGATTTAGAAGCAGACCAGTTTACATTGATTTCAGTGTCATGAGGTGTCAGCCATTTAAGACAGCAATGACTAGCTGCTGAACTAACATTGCCTGGTCAATCACAAATAGCCAGTAAATGCTGGGGTTGATTGCAACCTCTTGTAAAGGCTGTGCAACTCACTGTTAGGAAACATGTCAACATTCAATATCCTGGTATAAATACTCCACATAAACACAATGTGGATATCACACAGCATATTACCAGAATGTTAGGCATCACATCTTCAGTGATAAACTCCTTGACATTGTTTATGTCAACAACATATATGTCACATCTGCAGTACAACTTCGCTCATGCATTCTTCATTCGTCTGCTATTAACCAATGTATTACTTACTATCTTACTTATCTTGCTAATCAGTGTATTTACTACACTACCTCTGCTGTAAATCAGTGTATTATCTACTATACTACATTGCTGTTAATCAGTGCATTAACTTCTGCACTACGTAGCTGTTGTTAATCAGTGTATTAACTACTACACTACGTTAGTCATGTTAATCAGTATATTATTTACTATGCTACGTCACTGCCATTAATCAGTATATTATTTACTACCCTACGTCACTGTTGTTAATCAACACATCTAAAAACAAGTCTTAAGTCGAGAGGATTGACTTCATTGCACCAGGTTTTATCCTACAGGTTCCGTCTCTTTCCGCAGGGCCCCCTGCCAAAAGCATCGCACAAAGCACAAACTCCGTAGCTCAAGCGACGGCCCCCCAGGAGTCTCTGAGAAAAATGCACTTGTGAGCTGAAAGACGTAGCCCAGACTCGAACCCACAACCTTCGGAGCATGAGGCAAATGGCTTGACCACTTCGCCACAGAGACTCCCTAAACATATTACCTACCACATTATGTCGCTGTTGTTAATCAATACATTAAGTATTACACTACCTCTGTTGTTGTTAACTAGTTGACTACTATTACTGTAATTGTTAGTTGCACACCTTTTTATGAATTTTTGTAACATTATTATTAGCTGATGCTCAAGATTATATTATCCACTGTCTGTTCCCTGTTTAGGTTTGTCCGATTTGTGCGTCCTTACCCGGTGGAGATCCTAATCATGTGACTGATGACTTTGCATCACATTTAACAGTTGAACACAGGACCCCCAGAGATTTCATATCCTTTCCTGATCATAATTAAGGCACATTATATTGAACATTCGCAGGTCAGCATGCTTAAATGGGTAAGAGTGCGTGGTCTTAAACATCCGGTGTGCTGATGCCGAGGTTAGCGGTCCAACCCCTACACCGGACAGCTGGACTAAAATGTTGGCCTGTCGTCCTGAACTTGGGGACGTTAATTACAAGTACCTCTGAAGTCGGAATGGGTTCGCCTGATGGCGAGGGGCACTGTTAATAGCGAAAGCTAATCCACATGCAAAATTCAGTCCACAACTACTATAAAGAGTGTGTATAGACTACGCTTGAGGTCCAAGCGAGTGTGCTAAAAAAAAATATTGAACATTCGCCCATCTCTTACCCAGGCCCACAAGAGAAACAGAGAATAGTAACATGATTGATTGATTGATCTAGGAACCGACATCACAGCATTCGGGGCATTCCCATAGGCGCTCTGTCCCCATCCTCAGCAGCCAGCGAAGAGTTCCAACACCAATAGTACCAGTAGCAATTTGATTATATGTCCGTCTCGCCTTTCCTCTGAGCATCGAGCGTCAGCCAGATCCCCTCGTCACTCCTCGCTATCCTCATTCTTGCCAGACCATGATGATCCATTTGCTCCTCCGAGGTGTACACGTGCTCCCACAAGGCTGCAACCACGTCTGCCTTATCATGCATCAATACTCCACCAAGTTTTGCCGAGCCAGCCAATCTGTCCGCCTGTTCATTCCCCAGCACACCAGCATGCCCCGGAGAAAAGATCCAGGCGATGCTTGCCACCCGTGACCTCCGAAGCAAAGCAAGCCACTCTGCACGAAGCATGCCTGTCCTCACCTTCCTCAGCATGCTTTCTGAGTCAGTTACAATCACGATGTGTGTGTGTGTATCGTATTCTCGATCCAGCGGAGAGCTGCAGTGACCATCTCCACCTCCATTCTTAAGCTAGATGTTGTGGTATCATATGCCAGGCTGTCCTGCACCAAACATCGGCCATTAGCTTTTGCTATGAACCCCCAGGCACTTCTCCTACCTTTCGACACCGAACCATCTGTGTAGATAATTACATCACCTGAGCGAACATTATCCTGAATTAGTTGCTGGATTTCCACTTCCGTGGCCCTTGCTGGCCACTCCCTGCACTCCCGGCTTAATGTGATTATAACTTGCACAAGTCTGACTGCTCCGCTGGCACTCTGACCCACTCCTCTCCTCGCCTAATGTTCTCCAAGGTGCACACCTGTCTGATCGTATCGTAGAATAGTAACATTAACCTACCTGGCATGTCATAAGAGGCAACTAAGAAGAGTTGGCATGAAACTGGCTGCCTGATCCTGTAGAAAACATTAGCTACAAAATCTGACATTGTCATGAACAAGTCGACAGAAGATTTGGCAAGAGTTGGTTAAGGGCCTATGCTTCATTATCAGTACTTCTTTAAGTCAAACATGAGGTGGTATTCAGGAAGTTTCTATTTGCTGTCATGTAATATAACTTGTCTGCTTTTCCACCTATAATGGCTTCAGCAAGTAACGCAACATATGTACTAGGACATGTCCTGGAAAATAAATGTCCCCGCCGTGATACTGACCGCATCACAGGTCAAGAAATATGGGGCTAGCACCATTGACCTCCTACACCTCAAGGCATGTGAAAGGCATCCTGTGTGCTCATGGGTTGACACAGCCTCGTACAACTAGTGGCAGAGATTTGTCTGAGAGGTCAGGTGTCCAGTGTGGTACGGACTACATCACTCAGCAAGTGCCACCAAGGAAATGTGACACTAGTACCACAGTCTCGCACACCACAATGACATGGAAATAGTTGTCTGAATCTCCCATGTTTCCACTTGTTATTTGCAGACTTGTCCTGTTTTCTTACGTGGATTATAGTATTGCCTTGTTAGCAGCTTTTTTATGATCTGCATTCACCAAACACCAGCTGCTTAAAACTGGTTAGACTAGAAGCAGTTAGTTTTCTGCTTTTTATGTTCTCTGACCTTAACTGGATTTACGATGAGCATCCTGGACTTCGCCATGTGCGTCGAATCCCGCA
This sequence comes from Cepaea nemoralis, assembly GCA_014155875.1. Lineage (NCBI taxonomy): Eukaryota > Metazoa > Mollusca > Gastropoda > Stylommatophora > Helicidae > Cepaea > Cepaea nemoralis. Next base: position 335,378 of record JACEFZ010008042.1, on the reverse strand, counting down.
CCCAGCTCGAGGTGTTGGGGGCACAAGAACACGCCGTGCCAATATGCAACATTTTGGGACGGGTGGTTCAACGCTGACAGGTCTTTCACCCAGTAGCCGTGAGAATATGGATCCCATTGCAGGTTGGTCATGTACATTGTCTGTCTTGTTTATCACATGTAGTTGATTACATTCCGTGTGCACAGTGTTCCTCCGCTTCATGGTTTTTAGTCTCAGCAGCTACTCTCTGGATAAAATCTGCTGTTCTTTGCAGAATCTGCTACTATCCCTGATATTTCTAGTGTGGCTTCTGGCAGTCAGAACTGTGGTCAAGACTCGTGGTAGGAGGGGGGAGGTTTGAAGAATGTGCTCTGGGGTTTGGGGACCTCACAAGTACAGTCTGGATGACAGGTTGTGGCCAGACATGTTTGCTAGCAGGTGACAGAGTCCAGTGTGTATCTAAAGATGGTAGTTTGTGTGAGGTGTGGCATATGTTCATTAGATGGTGGAATGTGTTAGTTGAGTCTGCTTTTCATGCTATTTAATTAGATTGTGGTTCAGTTACATACACACTTAAGCTTTTGTTTGTCCATCATTGTCAAAGAGGTTAATGTGATCATCTCAGAGTGGAGTAGATGGTCAAATAGACATGTGTGGGCCTGGAAGCGTGTTACAGTGAGGGCAGGGGAGTGCCATCTCATGTCAGACTTTTTTTTGCACTCTTTTTCATTTTATGTATATCTGCAATTATAGATCCATGCATGCCTGTTATATCAAAGTGTTTCTTGGTCTGTTCCTTTCTTCTCTCCCCCCCCCCCCCCCTAATATTTAGCCACTACTTTCTTTGGTGTTTCCTCAAGTCTTAGAAAGTGCCCAAGCCCTAAGCACGTCCCCTTTTTGATTACTTTAAGGTAGCCACTTTAGTAACTTTTTCTAAATGGCTTTTTAATTATATAACCTGCATAGGTGGAGACTCAAGAAATAGTTGCCAAACAAAATTTTTCATTTGTCCGTCCGTACGCCCCCGCGCACCCCTCTCTCTCTCCCCCCCCCCCCCAACACTGTATCTCAGAAACCTCTACCTTTTTTCATTGTGTTAATCCATTGTCCATATTTCAGAACCAAGTAATGCAGGCAGTATGTACAATGAGATGTTTTTCTGTAGATTAAGTTGTATATTCTTTATTGCTACAATATTGATATATTATAATAAGCAAAGTTGTATGAAAAATAACAGGTTATTTGTTGCAATTCTAGTGCATGTCGGGAAATCTATAGAACTGTTAGATTTCATATGCCTTGACAGTTACAGTGAGGGTGAAAAATACATATTTCCTGTTATCATTGTGTTGTCTGTGAGAAATAAATATCACTGTATTGTGAGACAGAAATATCCCTAGATATCACTGAGCTGTGTGTGAGAGATAAATATCCTTTGATATCAATCACTGTGTTGTGTGTGAGAGATAAATATCTCTTGGTATAACCGTATTATGTGGAGAGGTAAATATCCCTCGATATCACTGCAGAGTGAGTGAGAAATGTTTCTTGTAGTAATATACACTTGAGTAACTGTAAATTATGACTGCTCATTTCTCTAGAGTTGTTGTCGCAGTTGTCAAGTGTGCGCAATCGTGCCGCTGCAGCACAGAGTGTTTCTTCCCAGTTGCAGCAACTGGAGATGCAGCTGCAGTCAACAAGGTTGGTACTTTGTGTTTATGTTCGGTCCATTGATCTTACTGTATCTCATGCAGCTATGGAAAGAACTAAACAAATTCCTGTAAATTACATGGTGAGGACTCCTGGTACTGGATAGGACACATTTGGCAAAACCATTTATATTGCTACTAGAGGGTTCTTGCTCTGGAACCCACAAGCCAGAAAACATAGCGGGAGACATACAACACATTATCATCATCATCAAGTGCCCTGCCAGCTGGCATATGCACTCATGTCTCTCCACATATCTTGATCTGTGGTCTGAATCAACTCTGCTACTGTCGTTAGTAGCAACTCCATGCTGTTAGTTAGTTAGTTAGTCGAAGTTCCAACTTCACGGCAGCGGATTGTCCCCATTATGCTCCATTCCTGTGCCAGTGAATATCACATAAAATGCTCCCCTCTGTCCAATGTGAAAAGTGGAACAGACAGGAGTCTCAGCAATCCAACAGCCCGCACAGGTACACTGCATAATGCCGCCGCCAGAATGCCAACACAAAAGTCTTCCACGAAAACCACAGTTCATCGTCGATGGAATCGGCAGTCACCAGAAAGACCTCATTGACCCGGGTTTTCTCACATGGCTCTGTCTCTATCTGCAGGGCGACCCACCGAAAGCGTCGCATTAAGCACGAACTCCGTAGCTCCAGCGCCGACTCTCAGGAGTCTCCTGAAAAATGCACTCGTGAACCGAAAAGGCAAATCAGTCAATTCAGCAACAGCCATTGTTCCGAACATGCAGGTCACTGTACAAACAAAGGCGGACATGTAAAAGCATTCCACGTGAATATCACAGCTCAGAGTCGCACCACGCACTCACTCAGTAGCAGGGCGAGGGAACCATATACTCCCAGTCCAACATGAGGAAAATGCGAAATGCAAACCGCAGCCACAAAGATAAATACTCCAGAGGCCGTAGCGGTTCAATGCCTAACCGCCATGCTGGGGACCGGAAGTGCCATTGTCTCAGTCCATCCAGCATCATTTCTCTTGGTCTGCCCCTGCCTCTCTTCCCCTCTATCTTTCTAGTCACCATGCTGTTCTCCAGTGCCTCTCTTCCCCTCTATCTTTCTAGTCACCATGCTGTTCTCCAGTGCCTCTCTTCCCCTCTATCTTTCTAGTCACCATGCTGTTCTCCAGTGCCTCTCTTCCCCTCTATCTTTCTAGTCACCATGCTGTTCTCCAGTGCCTCTCTTCCCCTCTATCTTTCTAGTCACCATGCTGTTCTCCAGTGCCTCTCTTCCCCTCTATCTTTCTAGTCACCATGCTGTTCTCCAGTGCCTCTCTTCCCCTCTATCTTTCTAGTCACCATGCTGTTCTCCAGTGCCTCTCTTCCCCTCTATCTTTCTAGTCACCATGCTGTTCTCCAGTGCCTCTCTTCCCCTCGATCTTTCCAGTTGTCACGATGTTCTCCAATGCCTCTCTTCTCATCACATGACCAAAGAAAGCTGTTTGTCTCTTTCTTATTGTTGTGTATAGTGTTCTAGTTTCATTAGCCTCTTTCAGGCAATCATTGTTAGTTACTCTGGCAGTCCAAGGAATTTGCAACATTCATCTTAGGAATCACATCTCTGTTGCTTCTAAGTTCTTCCTAATTTGTTCATTTACATTCAGAGATTTACTGCCATACAGCAAAACAGGTTCTATATAACAGTTCAGCACTCACTTTCTTACATTCAATGATAGTGACTTATTCACTTCAGCCCTCTCTTTCTTACATTCAATGATAGTGACTTATTGCATAAGATACTTTTCATTTTCTGAAATGCAGCTGTTGCTTGCCCTATACTGCTATTAATCTCTGTTGTGCACCTTCTGTCTGATGTTATAAATGCCCCAAGGTATTTAAAATTATTCACTTGGTTCAGAATTTTCCCTTCCATTTCACATTTTGGTGTCCCCGTTTTCTTGATATTCAAGGAGAGTCCTTTCTTTGCACTCTTTGTTACTACAATGTCCAACAATTGTTGTAGATCTTTTGCATTATCCGCCACCAATACAGTGTCATCTGCATAGCGTGTATTGTTTATATTATAACCTCCAATTAGTATTCCTAGCTTCTCTTTGATCTCTCTTCATTAATACTTCGCTATACTGGGAGAAGAGATCCGGTGACAAAACACATCCCTGTTGTACTCCTAGCTTTATCTGTTATTATCTAAAACACATGGAGAAGAGAATTAGACAATAATGAATGATATAGAGGAAGCTGCATTAGATGGCAAAAGATTGGAGACTCAGCATGATTTGGTTAAGGGTCTATGCTGCACTGGGAGATAAAAGCCATCAGCAGAAAAGAAGAATACATGACATGACTGCAGCTGGCTGTAACACGACTCTCTTCAACAGGATCACATATAGACATGACTGCAGCTGGCTGTAACACTGACTCTCTTCAACAGGATCACACATATAGACATGACTGCAGCTAGCTGTAACACTGACTCTCTTCAACAGGATCACACATATAGACATGACTGCAGCTAGCTGTAACACGACTCTCTTCAACAGGATCACACATATAGACATGACTGCAGCTGGCTGTAACACTGACTCTCTTCAACAGGATCACACATATAGACATGACTGCAGCTGGCTGTAACACTGACTCTCTTCAACAGGATCACACATATAGACATGACTGCAGCTGGCTGTAACACTGACTCTCTTCAACAGGATCACACATATAGACATGACTGCAGCTGGCTGTAACACTGACTCTCTTCAACAGGATCACACATATAGACATGACTGCAGCTAGCTGTAACACTGACTCTCTTCAACAGGATCACATATAGACATGACTGCAGCTGGCTGTAACACTGACTCTCTTCAACAGGATCACACATATAGACATGACTGCAGCTGGCTGTAACACTGACTCTCTTCAACAGGATCACACATATAGACATGACTGCAGCTGGCTGTAACACTGACTCTCTTCAACAGGATCACACATATAGACATGACTGCAGCTGGCTGTAACACTGACTCTCTTCAACAGGATCACACATATAGACATGACTGCAGCTAGCTGTAACACGACTCTCTTCAACAGGATCACACATATAGACATGACTGCAGCTAGCTGTAACACGACTCTCTTCAACAGGATCACATATAGACATGACTGCAGCTGGCTGTAACACTGACTCTCTTCAACAGGATCACACATATAGACATGACTGCAGCTAGCTGTAACACTGACTCTCTTCAACAGGATCACACATATAGACATGACTGCAGCTAGCTGTAACATGACTCTCTTCAACAGGATCACACATATAGACATGACTGCAGCTGGCTGTAACACTGACTCTCTTCAACAGGATCACACATATAGACATGACTGCAGCTAACTGTAACACTGACTCTCTTCAACAGGATCACACATATAGACATGACTGCAGCTGGCTGTAACACTGACTCTCTTCAACAGGATTTCACATATAGACATGACTGCAGCTGGCTGTAACACTGACTCTCTTCAACAGGATTTCACATATAGACATGACTGCAGCTAGCTGTAACACTGACTCTCTTCAACAGGGTCACACATATAGACATGACTGCAGCTGGCTGTAACACTGACTCTCTTCAACAGGATCACACATATAGACATGACTGCAGCTAGCTGTAACACTGACTCTCTTCAACAGGATCACACATATAGACATGACTGCAGCTAGCTGTAACACCGACTCTCTTCAACAGGGTCACACATATAGACATGACTGCAGCTGGCTGTAACACTGACTCTCTTCAACAGGATCACACATATAGACATGACTGCAGCTGGCTGTAACACTGACTCTCTTCAACAGGATCACACATATAGACATGACTGCAGCTGGCTGTAACACTGACTCTCTTCAACAGGATTTCACATATAGACATGACTGCAGCTGGCTGTAACACTGACTCTCTTCAACAGGATTTCACATATAGACATGACTGCAGCTAGCTGTAACACTGACTCTCTTCAACAGGATCACACATATAGACATGACTGCAGCTAGCTGTAACACTGACTCTCTTCAACAGGATCACACATATAGACATGACTGCAGCTAGCTGTAACACCGACTCTCTTCAACAGGGTCACACATATAGACATGACTGCAGCTGGCTGTAACACTGACTCTCTTCAACAGGATCACACATATAGACATGACTGCAGCTGGCTGTAACACTGACTCTCTTCAACAGGATCACACATATAGACATGACTGCAGCTAGCTGTAACACTGACTCTCTTCAACAGGATCACACACATAGACATGACTGCAGCTAGCTGTAACACTGACTCTCTTCAACAGGGTCACACATATAGACATGACTGCAGCTGGCTGTAACACTGACTCTCTTCAACAGGATCACACATATAGACATGACTGCAGCTAGCTGTAACACTGACTCTCTTCAACAGGATCACACATATAGACATGACTGCAGCTAGCTGTAACACCGACTCTCTTCAACAGGGTCACACATATAGACATGACTGCAGCTGGCTGTAACACTGACTCTCTTCAACAGGATCACACATATAGACATGACTGCAGCTGGCTGTAACACTGACTCTCTTCAACAGGATCACACATATAGACATGACTGCAGCTAGCTGTAACACTGACTCTCTTCAACAGGATCACACACATAGAGGCATGACTGCAGCTAGCTGTAACACTGACTCTCTTCAACAGGATCACACATATAGACATGACTGCAGCTAGCTGTAACACTGACTCTCTTCAACAGGATCTGACATATAGACATGACTGCAGCTAGCTGTAACACTGACTCTCTTCAACAGGATCACACATATAGACATGACTGCAGCTGGCTGTAACACTGACTCTCTTCAACAGGATCACACATATAGACATGACTGCAGCTAGCTGTAACACTGACTCTTCAACAGGATCACACATATAGACATGACTGCAGCTAGCTGTAACACTGACTCTCTTCAACAGGATCACACATATAGACATGACTGCAGCTAGCTGTAACACTGACTCTTCAACAGGATCACACATATAGACATGACTGCAGCTAGCTGTAACACCGACTCTCTTCAACAGGGTCACACATATAGACATGACTGCAGCTGGCTGTAACACTGACTCTCTTCAACAGGATCACACATATAGACATGACTGCAGCTGGCTGTAACACTGACTCTCTTCAACAGGATCACACATATAGACATGACTGCAGCTAGCTGTAACACTGACTCTCTTCAACAGGATCACACACATAGAGGCATGACTGCAGCTAGCTGTAACACTGACTCTCTTCAACAGGATCACACATATAGACATGACTGCAGCTAGCTGTAACACTGACTCTCTTCAACAGGATCTGACATATAGACATGACTGCAGCTAGCTGTAACACTGACTCTCTTCAACAGGATCACACATATAGACATGACTGCAGCTGGCTGTAACACTGACTCTCTTCAACAGGATCACACATATAGACATGACTGCAGCTAGCTGTAACACTGACTCTTCAACAGGATCACACATATAGACATGACTGCAGCTAGCTGTAACACTGACTCTCTTCAACAGGATCACACATATAGACATGACTGCAGCTAGCTGTAACACTGACTCTTCAACAGGATCACACATATAGACATTCACACCGGGCACCTGATAGTATCGTATCATCTTTTGGTTATTTTGTGCCCTGCGTCCTGACAAAGACTAGCATGCTGCTGGTGAAAATGGTGATTGTCCCCTGTTCAATAATATCAGTCACCCACAGCATTCTAAGCCTGCACATCTTTATACAATATTGACATGACACAAGTTGTTTTATTCCGACTTCTGAGGTAATTTATGTCCTTAAGTCAGAGATGAGAAGTGAACAATTTAGTCCAACTGACGGGTGATGGGGTTGAACCTGCTACCTTGCCATCAGTACATCAGAAGTTTAAGAGCGAGCACTTGTATCCTTTGGCCATGCTAACCTCATGACACAAATAATCATTGTCTAATCCAACGTTTCACAGTGAACAACACATGCTTATTGCTATACAAAATATAAAACAGATATGTCCTGCAAAAAAACTCCTGCAAAAAAAGTGAGAGGTAATAAATACAGACACAGTGTTCATACCTTAAATGAACGTAAATAAAATAAGTTTATGTCACTATGTCTGTTTATTATCTCTCACTTTGTTGCAGGAGTCACACATACCTAGCTTTTTTCATTTTGTATTGTTTAATCCTGCTACAGCCATTTCTTTTCTTATCTTCTTATCCATGCTCATTGCGGTCTCCACTTGTTTTACGGATTATGCTGAGATATCAGAGGATGTCTTATATTGAAGTCTGGCAAGCTTATTGCTGTCTTCTCATAAATTTAAATGGATTATGATACGGTGTCAGATTACGTCAAATATTGTTTTCTTATAGTCCATACTGTATAGTGTTGGTGATCATGTCTGTCCACATCCTTCTGTCTCTTGTGTGTCTAATCATTTCTGATACCGACTTTCCTCCATGCTATGATTTCAAATTATCCAGCATCTTCCCTCTTGGTCTTCTCCCTGCCTATCTTTCCCTCCAGCTTACCCATCGTGACGACATCCTTAAGCCTTCTGCTTCTCGTGACATGCCCGATAAATGTGGACTGTCTTCTGATGCAAGTAACCAGTTCTCTTTGTGAGTTCACTGTTTTTGTAAGATGTCTTCATTGCTTTTTCTATCTGTCCACTGGGTTCTCATTATTCTTTTATAAAACCACATCTCCACAGGTTGCACATAATATCTGATGTATATCCATGATTTGCTCCCATGCATCAAGATCAGCTCAAATTGCAGAGAGTATTCTTTATCTTGTGAAATGCTGTCTGAATAGCTTAATTCTGTCTTCTGTTATTTTGGGAATGGATTATAAAATATATACAAAATTCATACAAAATAAAATGATACAAAATCATGTTGAACATCGAAGTCTGCCAGGCTAAATTCTGTCATCTCTTGTTGTTTTGACTGGATTAGGATGAAATGCCAAATCTGGTAAAATATAGAAGCTGGCAAACTTATTGTTGTTTTCTCTTATTTTTACAGACAACAGTTAGAGCGCTTGCCAAGAAGACAGGCAGAGCAACCGAAACCACCAGCCACAGCTAATTCTATTCCTTCGCAACCAGAACCAGCTAACATCACTGCAGTGGCGACCAAATCAGATTCACAATTTCTTCTCGCAAAGTATGCTTCACTTTCATGCTTTTTAACAAATTTATTTTGCATTCGCTCATTTTGAACTCAAGCGTAGTCCATACACATGCTGCTACTGATTTTTCCGTGCAGATTAGCTTTCCCTACTACCAGTGTCCCTATCCATCATGAACCCACTCTGATTTCTGAGGTACTTGTAATTTACGTACCCAAGTCAAGGGTGAAAAGTCAACATTTTAGTCCAACTGATTGGTGTAGGGTTGAACCCGCTACCTCAGCATCAGCACACTGGAAGTTTAAGAGCAAATTCTCTTATCCATTCAGCCACGCTGACCTCCAGAATAAAGGGTATAAAAGTCAACAGGTAAAGGGCCCTTGTACACACCCCTTGTACGCACGCCTCTTGTACGCACGCCTCTTGTACGCACGCCTCGTGTACACACACCCGTTGTACACACGACCCTTGTGGAGTATTTGTCACATTCTGCCTGCCCCATATTTTTATGGACCTATCTGCACTTAATGGGTTATATGTTCATTGTCGTGCCCACCACTTTTACTTCCAAGGGATATCTTCTAGTGCTCTTTGTACACATGGTTGCTCTGGGAACGGAGGTCAGTTAACAAAAATAAGAGGTATATAGATGTACAGTGGAGCGGCTGGCCAAATGGCTAGAATACCAGCTCTCATTCGGGAGACCCGGGTTCGAATCCTCGGTAAGGTGGAGTTTATTCTGTCCGGGGCAAAAAGAAAACCCTAACCTGCACAGTTTGCGGCGACTACACTAGCCAGGCGGCCTTAATTCCTCAGGCTCAAGATCCCCCTGCCCTACACCGCAAGGTACTATATCAGCAGTAAATGACAGTTTATAGATGTACAGTCGTCGGCAAGTGGTTTCTGGGGACAATGCAATGAATACCATGGGCTGAGAAAAACCAATGACCAAATCCTACAAGAAACGAATGAAAGCTGTTAACTGATTAGAGAAATTAGACTTAGTCACAAATTGTTGGACACTTTATGAGAAATAAATTGGAGAACTTGGTGACAACTGGCAAGATTGAGGGGAAAAGAACAAGGGGAAGGCAGAGAAGTATGTGCCTGGATGGCTTGGCCACGTAGTATGGTCGAGACAAGATCAAAGAGCTGATCCACGACTCTGGTGATCGGGTGAGATGGTGAAACATGACCGTCCATGGTTTTTGACATGGCACATGATGATGATAAGATGTACAGTTGTCGGCATTAACTGGCATTGTACTTGGGTCAGTCATAAGGAGATGGTACGAATGTGTTTTAATACCAGAATTTGTCATGAGGAGTTTGACACTGCTTATCATCATCAAGTGCCATCTCCAAAATTAAAGGTTGGCCGTGATGAGTCTTCAATCTAGAGAGATCTTCTAGTTGTGGTGGTTTTCATTTTTGTTGTTGTTGTGTGCATTGTAAATTGAAAACTAATACGATTGAAACTGCCTCTGCCAGCCTCTGTAATGAAATGCCTTGGTAGTTGTGCTAATGGTTATTAGCTTGCATTAATTTCTTCTTCACTAGGCTCCGCTTCCCCTTCAGCACATTGGTTTAGATCACTGATAAGGCTTTGGGCCTTTTCCTGAACCAACCCTAGGCTAGTGGGAATACACCACTGATTCTCATCATCCAGCCATATTGTTAAAAGGCTCTCCATCTCAGAGATGATGGTATCCTGCAACGGAGCAGATTGTGTCATATGTGAAATCATTCTTGCTTCATTGTGGATGATCATTGATATCATCGATCTGCTATACCCCAAAGTCCTGCCAGTGCTCATCATAGTCGCACCTTTCTCACTTGCCTTTTATGATTGTCTGTTGCACTTCAATCATTGTCTTTCTCTTTTTACTCTTGCTGTTATTGTTTCAACTAGTTGCACCCTTTGGAGCCATTATTAATCATAGAATTTGTGATCAAATTAAGAAAATATACTAAGATCACAAGTTATCACTGGAAGATCTGGATTCAAATTGAACGACACATGGCTTGGGCTGATGTGGATCTAGGGATTTGTGATGTCTGATGAGCCTGTCTACCGCCACCACCATGTGATGCAGTACATATACCAGTTAAAATAGTGCGCTGATTACCAGGATCATAAGCAGCATAATCCAAAATTAAATGTATTTTTAATGGATGATCATTGTAATTTCGAATTAGTTGTAAGTTTTAAACATAACCCAGGTATCTCCTGTATTTGTCGTGCGTGTTACTTTCTCAGGCTTTTGTAGTTCATAAAGGGGTGTGTTGGTGTAAGGGTTCCGTGCTAGTTCTCGTTACGTTAGGAAAAAACAGACTACCTCTGAGCAGGCAGGCCTACAAAAATGTGATGCTCCTATTACTTCACATACCCACAGCATGTTCTGCTATGGGGCTTGTTTGTCTTCCTAGTCCATTTCCTAGTTGTGCCCATTCTCATAAAACCTTGTCTCCATTTTATTCGTGTATATATTTATGAGACGGAGAGATAGACTTATATGCATTCTTCAGAGAGTGAGAGACTTACATTATATTATTCATCTGAAAAGAGAGAGATTTGTGCTACTTAGCATTCATCTTATTTATACACATCAAAGAAATGGATTATGCATAAATGTACAATTAGGGTTTTTATTTGGGACAAATATAGAAATTTAAGTATCCAGATGCATGGATTCTTCTTCTTCTTTCGTTCGCTTGAAATATGTCTATATCTGCAATGTCGTCTCTTGCATGAATTGAACTGTTTTTTTCAGTTCACACAGTGGTCCATAGAGTTTATCTTCCACTGTCGTCTCTCTAGGCCAGAAGGTTTGCCTAGATAAGTTATATTTTGGGCAGTCTTGGAGTATGTGCTCTGCTGTCTGCGACGCCAATCCACATGTGCACTTGGCTGTTTCACCAATCTTGAATTTTGTATACATGTGGTTGCGTAATCTATTGTGTCCTGTTCTGAGGCGCAGAATAATGACTTGTTCTGGTCTGTCCATAATGTGGTAGTCATCTTGAGCAGGTTTTGGTGGCTTTCTGACTGATTTGATCATTCTTTTCTTTTGGTGGTATGTAACGGGCACATCAGGCTGTTCTTCTTTGGCTCCTTCCTTAGCCAATTGATCAGCTCTGTCGTTTCCGGGTACTCCACAGTGGGATGGTATCCACTGTATGGTGACTTTATGCTGACTGCTAAGTTCAGAAAGTAGTGTCCTTAGTACTGGCAATTTCCCAGAGAGGAGCGCCTCGAGTACTGATTTTGCATCTGTTAGTAGCACCACAGGTTGTGTACCATTGCTGTTATTTAGTAATTTCTCTGTTGCTATCTTGATTGCCTCAATTTCGGCATCATAGTTATGGCAGTACTTTCCTGTCGGTACTCTGGCTGTGTCCCTAGTATTATTTGGGTATTCTATGTACACTCCCGCTCCTCCATTTCGAACAGCATTTTGTGCTGACCCATCTGTGTAGACTCGGATCCAGAGATCCTGTGGGTATTCTTCATCAAGGAAGCTGAGAGTGGCTGTTCTGCGCTGCACACTGTTCTGTTCTTCCTTGTCAAATATTCCTCTCACTTTTGTCTGGATTTGTAACGATAGTCTATGCTCATCTTTCCATGGAGTTAGCTCTGGAATAGTTGTTAGGGGGATACCAACTGTGGGCAGATCAGTGGTTTCTCTGCAGAGTCGTTTGGCCTGGTGGATAAAACTACTTCTTTTCAACCGCCCCATAGCTAGGTTTTCAAATCTGTTCTTCATAGGGTGGCCTGGCAAGCTGAGGAACTTTTCTGCTTGTATTAGCGTTTTCATATCTCTGCGCTCACTCAGTGCCTGTGTCCTCCCCATCTTCTCCATTTCCACTATAGGGGTTGATCTCATCCCTCCTGTGGTGACTCTAAGTGCTTGATTTTGCACCTTGTCCAGCTCTTGTAGTGTGGTTTTTGATGCTGAACACCACGCAGTTGACCCATATTCCAGGTGTGGTCGTATGCTCTGTTGGTAAACTTTGCTAAGTATTTTCGTACTGGCTCCCCATGTGGTTCCACTTAGCTTTCTCAGGATGGCTATTTTCCTTCTGGCTTTTGCTACTGCTTTGTTGATGTGCTTTCTCCATGTCAGCTTGCCATCAAATGTTACTCCAAGGTATGTTGGTTCTTTATCTTCTCTTAGGGGTGTTCCATTTATCTGGATGATCCCTGCCTTTTGTTTTGGAGAGAGGGTAAATAGGGTGGTGCTGCACTTGTCAGTGTTTATGCTGACACACCATCTATTTGCCCATGCAGCAAATGTATCTACAGCTCTTTGTAGCAATCTGGTGGCCACTGATGCATATTCATTTGTGCTCCATAGAACCAGGTCATCGGCGTACATTGCCGCTTTAATTCCATGCGGTAGGTGAGCAACAAGATCATTGATGAAGATTAGAAAAAGTGTGGGGGACAAGACTCCGCCCTGGGGGACACCGTGACGCAGTAGTACTTTCTTGCTCTTGAGTCCGTCTATCTGTACTCGGGCTCTTCTGTTGTGCAAGTATGCTTTCACCCATTTGTACATTCTTCCATTGACTTTGCAGTTTCTCAGTTTCTTCATCAGACCTTCTTTCCAGACTTTGTCAAAGGCTTTCTTCAGATCTATCCATGCCGCAAGCACCAGCTTCTTCTCTTGGAATGCATCCTCAATTTCTTGAGAGAGGTAGGTTGTCTGATCTTCCGTAGAGTAGCACTGCCTAAAGCCAGCCTGCTGTGGCACAAGGATGTTTTTACTTTCAATGTACCACTGCAGTCTGTGATTGATGATGCGCTCCAGTGTTTTGCAGAGACAGCTGGTGAGGCTAATTGGTCTGTAGCTAGAGGCAATGGAACCATCTTTCCCTGATTTTAGGAGGGGTATCATGATTGCTTCTCTCCAGGCTTGTGGAACACTGCCTAAGGTCCAGCTGTTATTGAAGATCTGCAACAGCTTTGTTTTGGCCTCTGTTCCTAGGTTCCTGATCATTTCATTGGAGATACCATCAGCTCCTGGTGACTTTCTCATTTTCAGTTTTGATATGGCTAGCTCCAGTTCGCTGATTGTGATGGGTGCCTCCAGAACCTCATGTACTATTTCCTTCTGTCCTGTATGTTGTCGTTTCTCTCGAATCTCTTGTTGTTTCTCTGGACTAATTTTGATATTGCTATCTTGTGCGAACGAGTCCGCAAAATGGTCAGCTGCTTGCTTTCTTGTTAAGATTTTTCCATCTTTATGTAGCGCAATTTTTGAGTTTCTCCCTGTGCCCTCGTCATTAAGCTGTTTTATTAGCTTCCACAATTTCCTTGTGTCTCTTTCAAAGTTCAGAGACTCCGTTTTCTCCTGCCAGCTTTTCCGTCTAGCCTGCAGCTTGGCCCTTTGAAATTTGGCTTTTGCATGCTGGAATTTATTGTGGTGCTCTTGGCTGGGTGTGGCCTCTGCTTGCTTTCTACACACTTCAACATCATTATGCAACTGTTCCAGATCACTACTCCAGTAGGGTTTATATTGTTTACGGGCTCCTCTTGGTACTGTTTCTCGCGCTGCCTGTAGTATGCATTTCCCAAACTCTTCAACTACTTTATTTATGTCTTTCTCAGTGTTCAGGTTTCTAACCAATATGCTGGTGCGATGCTTGTACATTGCCCAGTCTGCTTTCTTGTAGTTCCACCTCGAGAGGGTGCTGCTTTCACTTACAAGCTCATTTTCTACGGTTAGAAAGACTGGCCGATGGTCACTGCCACCAAGTTGTTTCCCAACAATTCGTGTAATGTTCCACTCCAGGTCTGGTGAATGAAAAGCCAGGTCAGGTGTAGTTGTAGAGTGCCATGATCTTGAGTAGAAAGTATGTGGGTCGGACGGCTTGTTAATCAACATGAATCTATTCTCATCCTGCCAGTCTTCCAGTCTCTCTCCTCTCTGGTCCATGTGATCATAGCCCCAGCTCTGCGAGTGGCTGTTGAAATCGCCACACACAATCATTTTTTCTTTTAGTGGTAGTGTGTCCAGTGCCTGTGGGCGGTCACTTGGACAGTAGTAATTGATCAGATGTAGATCTGTATTACCTGTCTTAAGTTTAAGTGTCTGATACTCAGCCCCTTCCATGTAGACTTCGATTTGGGAAGCCATGATGTTATTTCTTACAAGGGTCAGTATCCCACCTTTTCGCCTGTCCTTTCGGTCAGATCGGTAACACTGGTAGCCTCTGATTTTGAAGGCTATATTTTCATTGAGGTGAGTTTCTTGCAAGCAACATATGCTTACTTTTTCTTGGTCCAAGATTTTTTCTAATTCTATTTTTTTGTTGCTGACTCCCTCCGCATTCCAGTGCATTATTTTAAGTCTTCGTTTGGTAAGGCCAGTCATCCTATTCTCATGTCCCCTGGCTCCACAGGACATCTGAGAAGGACCTCCAGTAGTTGGGGTTGGACCCTTTCGAGACATAGGGCCCGGCACTGCACCTGCCTGGGGGTCCAAAGCAGGGCGAGCACCATAACGATTAGCAGTAGTCGACATATTCCATTTTGCGTGATTGCGTGGCATCCTGATTTCTGTGGTGCGCCTCTTGGCTGGTTGCCTCCGACTTCAGCACCTTTCTTTGCTAGAGCAGACTGTGGTCTCACTCGAGTGTAGATGTGTACACGCGCACACACCTGTCTGCGCATGCATGTACGTGCATACACATCTAGAGCATACTGGTTATTTTCCGGCGCCAGAGATTCGCCGTCGCCCCTTCTCCTGTTAGTTTAAACAGGTCCGCCGCGTGAAGGCCAGGAGTTGGACTTTTGCTGCATAGGTTATGTATTCACGAGCCATTGAGGTATTTAAGCAATGTTGGGCGCTCACCCCAACACCACGCCTCGGCTACATACAGCAACATTTGGAACCCGATGCATGGATAACATTAGAAGAAGATGAAGCATTGGGCTAAAGAACAGAATAGGACAAGTCAAAACTTCATTTTATCAGATGAACAGCATCTAATGCAATACATCCTTTCATTGAAGGCTAGAAAATGAATTCATGTGTGCTACATGGAACCAGTTTTATCATAGCTTGCACAGTTAGGAAATAAGCAAAATCCAATGTCCTGAAGCCTCACAAATGTGGTTTTGTAGAAGAATGCTAAACATTCTCTGTCAACTGTCATTTACTGCCAAGATAATACCATGCGGTGTATGGCAGAGGGGTCTTTGAGCCTGAGGAATTAAGGCCGCCTGGCTAGTGCAGTCACCGCGAACTGTGCAGGTTAGGATTTTCTTTTTGCCATTCTCTAGAAGGCCAAAATACCTTATCTTCTTCTTCTTCTTCTTCTTCTGCGTTCATCTGGAGTTTTTTTTCCGGATGTGATTGCGTTGTGCCTGTTTACAGCAGAGCCGTGTTCTTGCGCCGTTAGGCCGACACATCCGACTTCTGCGGGCATTTGTTGACCGGGTTAACCTTCCCAGGGAAATACCTTATCTAAATGCTATGAAACAAGCTAAGAGACAGTCATCTGAAAGAGGTCGTCTTAATTGTTTTTTTCGTCACATGAGATGAGCAAACTGCTGAACGTATAATTGCATACAGAATCATAAACAACCTATAAATATTGGGGTTGTTGCAACCTGTTGAGAGTATGCAACACATAAAAAAAAGACATGTTGTGACAGTTGGAAATATTTATGGAAAGTGAAATAGAGAAGACAGTAATAGAGGATTCTAGACATGCTTTTTGTCATGGCACATAAAGGTGGTAACACACAAATTGTTAGATGCTGTTGGAGATATCAAGGTGTGCAGAAGCATGATCACCCATGCCATGACAGTTGGTATTTGAAGTGGAGGTCTCACTGGTGAAGTGGAGGTCTCTGGTGAAGTGGAGGTCTCTAAGTGGAGTTATCTGGTGAAGTGGAGGTGTCACTGGTGAAGTAGAGGTCTCACTGGTGAAATGGAGGTGTCGCTAGTGAAGTAGAGGTCTCTCAGGCCGGCCACTCTGTGGACAGAAGACTGAGCCATATAGGATAGAACTGGGTGCCGTGATGTTGAACCTCCTGCCTCATAACTCTACACACATGCGCACACACACATGCACACACACAAAGAAAGAGATGTAAATTATATGAATCCATGTGAATGATATACTAATGTCCTTTTCAGGTTGTGTGCTGAAAGTTCCAGCTCAGATGTGGGTGTGAATTCCGGGGAGAATGACATTGCACAACACAATATGTTTATGCAGGAGCTGCTTCTGGCCACCTTGACGGAGCAGCTCAGCTTGGTAACTGAAGGTTCTGGGGATGATCCCAGCTCCATATTGGAAGCTCTACGTTCCCCGGAATCAGATGGAGAGCACGTGTCGCCACTTGTTCAGAAGGAGCATAAAAATACAAATGAATCACACAGCAAGCACCAAAGTAATTGTACTGTAGACAGGGTGGTGGAAAAAACATCTGGAGGCCAAGGAGCCCGGCCGTTGTCGGCTGGGGCCTACAGGGAGAGTTCATGGGGTCGAGTGGGCGGTACTACCACAGCAGGTAGTAGTCCACGTCAGATGTGTAGTCCAATCACTGTATCAAATACAGTGGCCATCCATGGCCCAAATTTAGGCCCATTGGGAGGGATGAGTGTCCTGCAAGGCCGGGCCTCGTCAGCCCCTCATGGGGGTAGAGAGAGAGGGTTGAATCCAGCCTCTGCGAAGAGGAGCATGCTCAAACACATGCCACCTCAGAGAGGAGCCTCAGACACAGATCCACCCCCTCACTAGACCACTTTGTGTTGCGCATGAGGACCTTCACTTCTTCCTAGTAAGTCTCGTACCATCCACTCTGCCATCACTAAATTATTTTTCAGGTGTATTCATTCAGAAAATGAAATAGTTCTTTTCATCACGAAGCGTTTTCTTATGACTATTTGCACCGTCTGCTGGGTATTTGTATTGTTCCTTTATTTTTTTTAATGGATCTTAGAACAAAATTGTTATTGTTGATAAATATTGCAATAGCATCCCAGATTACATTTTTCATCCCATTGGATTTTACTATTGTTGTTTTTCCTTTGAATTTTGATCTTTTGGTTTCAAAGTGTTAAGTGCAAAGCTGGTATTTTCTTTATCCTTATAATTGTACATAGGATGGTTTTCACGTTAGTGACTGTTGGCTTTTGTTGTGTGTATGCATGAAGAATAAGTGCAAGCAAGCATTTTGTTTTCTTTTTTGTGTTTCTTTGTTTCAGATATCAATGAAACTGTGATATTGCGTTTTGTCTGTTATATTTTGATTGGGAGTGATTGTTCATCATGAATTAAACTTTGTCATTAAACTTGTGTGGTTTTATTATTTTTTTTTTACCTCCTGGTTTTTGTAGTTTTTTTTTAAATTTTTGTTTTATTTCTAGGCAAAATAAAGCTGATTGTGTGGAAGATTCATCATGCTTTCAGTGGTTCATTAACTGTGTGGAAAAGAGATACTTTGTTTAAATTCTGAAGACTAAGGATGCTATACAGGATTAGTATCCTTGCAAGATTTAGAGTGCCCGATAACAATTTTAAACTATTGATGGTTTGAGTATAGACTCTGATATGACTGACTGATGGTTAATATGTAGACCTGGTATGACTGATTGATGGTTAATATGTAGACCTGGTATGACCTATTGATGGTTAATATGTAGACCTTGTATGACCTATTGATGGTTAAAGTGTAGACCTGGTATGACCTATTGATGGTTAAAGTGTAGACCTGGTATGACCTATTGATGGTTAATATGTAGACCTGGTATGACCTATTGATGGTTAAAGTGTAGACCTGGTATGACCTATTGATGGTTAAAGTGTAGACCTGGTATGACCTATTGATGGTTAAAGTGTAGACCTGGTATGACCTATTGATGGTTAAAGTGTTGACCTGGTATGACCTATTGATGGTTAAAGTGTAGATAGAATGTTTAATCATTGATGGCTAAAGTATAGATAGAATGTTTAATCATTGATGGCTAAAGTATAGATAGAATGTTTAATTATTGATGGTTAAAGTATAGATAGAATGTTTAATCATTGGTGATAAAAGTAAAGACCTTATAGACAGATTAACTACTGGTGGTTGAAGTGTGGACCTAATACACTGTTGACTATTGATGATTAAAGTATAGATTATAATCATTGGTGATAAAAGTAAAGACCTTATAGATAGATTAACTAATGGTGGTTGAAGTGAGGACCTAATACACTGTTGACTATTGATGATTAAAGTATAGATTATAATCATTGGTGATTAAAGTATAGATCTTATAGACAGATTAACTACTGGTGGTTGAATTATGGACCTTATAGACTGTTGACTATTGATGATTAAAGTATAGACCTGAGGTATACACCCAGACATGCCAGAGCAGATGGTGATGAATGTGCAGACGTGGAATAATGCACCATTACACATGGGAAGAAGCATGGACAGGCCTGTCTAATAAATGCAGTATGGACTAGGCTGGTGGATACGGATGAGACTTTGACACTAGTCAGGTACATGAGCTGGGAGGGAAGCTTGGTCAAGCACATTGATGCCATCTTCGAGATCAAGTGAGGAGATATAACCATCTCCTCAAGAAAACAGCCGGCTCTGTGGTGAAGGATGAGAGTGAAGCTTGATCAATCAAATGAGGAGATATTATAACCATCTCCTCATGGGAACAGCCGGCTATGTGGTGAAGGATGAGAATGAAGCTTGATCAATCAAATGAGGAGATATTATAACCATCTTCTCATGGGAACAGCCAGCTCTATGGTGAAGGATGAGAGTGAAGCTTAATCAATCAAATGAGGAGATATTATAACCATCTTCTCATGGGAACAGCCAGCTCTATGGTGAAGGATGAGAGTGAAGCTTGATCAATCAAATGAGGAGATATTATAACCATCTTCTCATGGGAACAGCCAGCTCTATGGTGAAGGATGAGAGTGAAGCTTGATCAATCAAATGAGATATTATAACCATCTTCTCATGGGAACAGCCAGCTCTATGGTGAAGGATGAGAGTGAAGCTTGATCAATCAAATGAGGAGATATTATAACCATCTTCTCATGGGAACAGCCAGCTCTATGGTGAAGGATGAGAGTGAAGCTTGATCAATCAAATGAGGAGATATTATAACCATCTTCTCATGGGAACAACCAGCTCTATGGTGAAGGATGAGAGTGAAGCTTGATCAATCAAGCGAGGAGATATTATAACCATCTTCTCATGGGAACAGCCAGCTCTATGGTGAAGGATGAGAGTGAAGCTTGATCAATCAAATGAGGAGATATTATAACCATCTTCTCATGGGAACAGCCGGCTCTATGGTGAAGGATGAGAGTGAAGCTTGATCAATCAAATAAGGAGATATTATAACCATCTCCTCACGGGAACAGCCGGCTATGTGGTGAAGGATGAGAGTGAAGCTTGATCCATCAAATGAGGAGATATTATAACCATCTTCTCATGGGAACAGCCAGCTCTATGGTGAAGAATGAGAGTGAAGTTTGATCAATCAAATGAGGAGATATTATAACCATCTCCTCGTGGGAACAGCCGGCTATGTGGTGAAGGATGAGAGTGAAG
The DNA here is from genome assembly GCA_014155875.1 of Cepaea nemoralis. Classification (NCBI taxonomy): domain Eukaryota; kingdom Metazoa; phylum Mollusca; class Gastropoda; order Stylommatophora; family Helicidae; genus Cepaea; species Cepaea nemoralis. The sequence continues at coordinate 314,893 of JACEFZ010008042.1, read as the reverse complement.
CTTGATCAATCAAATGAGGAGATATAACCATCTCCTCATGGGAACAGTCAGCTCTATGGTGAAGGATGAGAGTGAAGCTTGATCAATCAAATGAGGAGATATTATAACCATCTTCCCATGGGAACAGCCAGCTCTGTGGTGAAGGATGAGAGTGAAGCTTGATCAATCAAGCGAGGAGATATTATAACCATCTTCTCATGGGAACAGCCAGCTCTATGGTGAAGGATGAGAGTGAAGCTTGATCAATCAAATGAGATATTATAACCATCTCCTCATGGGAACAGCCGGCTCTATGGTGAAGGATGAGAGTGAAGCTTGATCAATCAAATGAGGAGATATTATAACCATCTCCTCACGGGAACAGCCGGCTATGTGGTGAAGGATGAGAGTGAAGCTTGATCCATCAAATGAGGAGATATTATAACCATCTTCTCATGGGAACAGCCAGCTTTATGTTGAAGGATGAGAGTGAAGTTTGATCAATCAAATGAGGAGATATTATAACCATCTCCTCATGGGAACAGCCGGCTATGTGGTGAAGGATGAGAGTGAAGCTTGATCAATCAAATGAGGAGATATTATAACCATCTTCTCATGGGAACAGCCAGCTCTATGGTGAAGGATGAGAGTGAAGCTTGATCAATCAAATGAGGAGATATTATAACCATCTCCTCACGGGAACAGCCGGCTATGTGGTGAAGGATGAGAGTGAAGCTTGATCAATCAAATGAGGAGATATTATAACCATCTTCTCATGGGAACAGCCAGCTCTATGGTGAAGGATGAGAGTGAAGCTTGATCAATCAAGTGAGGAGATATTATAACCATCTCCTCATGGGAACAGCCAGCTCTATGGTGAAGGATGAGAGTGAAGCTTGATCAATCAAATGAGGAGATATTATAACCATCTCCTTGTCTCGAAGTGCCTGTCCTCTAAATCCCACGGGACCGTACACTCAAAGCAACTCAAATTGAACTCGTCAAGAACAGATCAGAACAACAAAACATGTTCTATCTTACCAACAGGATCATGAACATATGGCAGACTCAAATCGAGCAAACGATTTTCAGACGTACGTTTATTCCGCCGCAGGACAAAGTATATACTCTTGTAGAAACGTGAGCTGATCCCCAACGCAGGATCGGCGCTCACTTAAATAACATCTACCTACGAGCTCTACGTCCAGCTCGCTGCCCTTGAGGCCTAATTATCCAAATCCTCAGTTCAACTGATTAAATAAAAGTCTAGGTATCCACACCCGGTCTTTCTACTGTTGTGTTGTCTTTAATACATTCCTCTCCGGACTCCCAGCTGCTTCATCACGAAATTACCGCCTCCACGGAGCCTTTTATAAACACATCATTTCGAATCCACGAATTCATAGCGTCTCCCGTTGCCGTCTAGTGACGTTGTTTTCCTTTCCTTGGTTTCTCTTATTTGTCGTCCAGTTTTGTGACTGTCTGGGAAAATCCAGTACGGTCTCTTCTTTATATTCGGTGGCGCGTGTTCCGTTATGTGGCACTCCTCATGGGAACAGCCGGCTCTATGGTGAAGGATGAGAGTGAAGCTTGATCAATCAAATGAGGAGATATTATAACCATCTCCTCATGGGAACAGCCGGCTCTATGGTGAAGGATGAGAGTGAAGCTTGATCAATCAAGTGAGGAGATATTATAACCATCTCCTCATGGGAACAGCCGGTTCTATGGTGAAGGATGAGAGTGAAGCTTGATCAATCAAATGAGGAGATATTATAACCATCTCCTCATGGGAACAGCCAGCTCTATGGTGAAGGATGAGAGTGAAGCTTGATCAATCAAGTGAGGAGATATTATAACCATCTTCTCATGGGAACAGCCGGCTCTATGGTGAAGGATGAGAGTGAAGCTTGATCAATCAAATGAGATATTATAACCATCTCCTCATGGGAACAGCCGGCTCTATGGTGAAGGATGAGAGTGAAGCTTGATCAATCAAATGAGGAGATATTATAACCATCTCCTCATGGGAACAGCCAGCTCTATGGTGAAGGATGAGAGTGAAGCTTGATTAATCAAATGAGGAGATATTATAACCATCTCCTCATGGGAACAGCCGGCTCTATGGTGAAGGATGAGAGTGAAGCTTGATCAATCAAATGAGGAGATATTATAACCATCTTCTCATGGGAACAGCCGACTCTATGGTGAAGGATGAGAGTGAAGCTTGATCAATCAAATGAGGAGATATTATAACCATCTTCTCATGGGAACAGCCGGCTCTATGGTGAAGGATGAGAGTGAAGCTTGATCAATCAAATGAGGAGATATTATAACCATCTCCTCATGGGAACAGCCGGCTCTATGGTGAAGGATGAGAGTGAAGCTTGATCAATCAAATGAGGAGATATTATAACCATCTCCTCATGGGAACAGCCGGCTCTATGGTGAAGGATGAGAGTGAAGCTTGATCAATCAAGTGAGGAGATATAACCATCTCCTCATGGGAACAGCCGGCTCTATGGTGAAGGATGAGAGTGAAGCTTGATCAATCAAGTGAGGAGATATTATAACCATCTCCTCATGGGAACAGCCGGCTCTATGGTGAAGGATGAGAGTGAAGCTTGATCAATCAAGTGAGGAGATATTATAACCATCTCCTCATGGGAACAGCCGGCTCTATGGTGAAGGATGAGAGTGAAGCTTGATCAATCAAGTGAGGAGATATTATAACCATCTTCTCATGGGAACAGCCGGCTCTATGGTGAAGGATGAGAGTGAAGCTTGATCAATCAAATGAGGAGATATTATAACCATCTCCTCATGGGAACAGCCGGCTCTATGGTGAAGGATGAGAGTGAAGCTTGATCAATCAAATGAGATATTATAACCATCTCCTCATGGGAACAGCCGGCTCTATGGTGAAGGATGAGAGTGAAGCTTGATCAATCAAATGAGGAGATATAATAACCATCTCCTCATGGGAACAGCCGGCTCTATGGTGAAGGATGAGAGTGAAGCTTGATCAATCAAATGAGGAGATATTATAACCATCTCCTCATGGGAACAGCCGGCTCTATGGTGAAGGATGAGAGTGAAGCTTGATCAATCAAATGAGGAGATATTATAACCATCTCCTCATGGGAACAGCCGGCTCTATGGTGAAGGATGAGAGTGAAGCTTGATCAATCAAATGAGGAGATATATAAACCATCTTCTCATGGGAACAGCGGGCTCTATGGTGAAGGATGAGAGTGAAGCTTGATTCAATCAAAGAGGAGATATTATAACCATCTTCTCATGGGAACAGCCAGCTCTATGGTGAAGGATGAGAGTGAAGCTTGATCAATCAAATGAGGATGATTATAACCATCTTCTCATGGGAAACAGCCGGCTCTATGGTGGAAGGATGAGAGTGAAGCTTGACAATCAAATGAGGAGATATTACACCATCTTCTCATGGGAACAGCCACTCTATGGTTGAAGGATGAGAGGTGAAGCTGATCAATCAAATGAGGATATATTTATAACTTCATCTTCTCATAGGGAACAGCCGGGCTCTATGGGTGAAGGATTGATAAGTGAAGCTTGGTCAATCAAATGAGCTATTATAACCATCTTCTCATGGGAACAGTCAGCTCCTGTGGATGGAAGGATGAGAGTGTGAAGCTTGATCAATCCAAATGAGATATTAAACCATTCTTCTCATGGGAACAGACGGCTCTATGGTGAAAGATGAGAGTGAAGCTTGATCAATCAAATGAGGAGATATTATAACCATCTTCTCATGGGAACAGCCGGCACTATGGTGAAGGATGAGAGTGAAGCTTGATCAATCAAATGAGGAGATATTATAACCATCTTCTCATGGGAACAGCCGGCTCTATGGTGAAGGATTAGAGTGAAGCTTGATCAATCAAATGAGGAGATATTATAACCATCTCCTCATGGGAACAGCCGGCTATGTGGTGAAGGATGAGAGTGAAGCTTGATCAATCAAATGAGGAGATATTATAACCATCTTCTCATGGGAACAGCCGGCTCTATGGTGAAGGATGAGAGTGAAGCTTGATCAATCAAATGAGGAGATATTATAACCATCTTCTCATGGGAACAGCCGGCTCTATGGTGAAGGATGAGAGTGAAGCTTGATCAATCGAATGAGGAGATATTATAACCATCTTCTCATGGGAACAGCCAGCTCTATGGTGAAGGATGAGAGTGAAGCTTGATCAATCAAATGAGGAGATATTATAACCATCTTCTCATGGGAACAGCCAGCTCTATGGTGAAGGGGTATTGAATACAATTCGTAATCTCGCGGGCGATTTGTAAGCAGACCACCTTGGTTGGTTTTCATACAATGGTATGAGTTCCGGTCGTTAAAAAATTCATTGGCAGACTACTGAACGCAAACTTGTCCAGGAATTACAAACAGCCAAAAAATGCTGGAGTTGACTACAACGTCCTGTAAAAGATATGCAGCTTACGTGGGAACAGTGAACAAAAATACTTTGGGATGGTTGCTGCATGGGAGGACAAAGCTTGTATGGGAGTGCCCAATGTGCAGTGATGTTTGACAAAACAGACCTGATCGACTGTTGTGTTTACTGATTACAGTTTAGTTACACTGTTCAACAGTTGATTGTCAAAGTTGACCAAGATTATCTGACAATAACTTGCAGACATGACAGCCTTTGACTATTCATGATTACACTTTGGTTAGACCATTTAACCATTAATGTATAGACATGATAGCCTGTTTCACTATTGATGTAGAGCAGTGGTTCTCAACCGGTGGGGAATTCCCCCCCCAGGGGGGAATTTCAGGGTTTCCAGGGGGGGAATGAAGACCATTTCAAGATCGTGTTAATACAAGAACCGATTACTTGACATGGTTTTTCCCTTCATACTTTACAGTTATGTATCTCTCGTCCTTCTAAAATTCATTTTATAAAGTCAGTAGACCCACAAATCATGTTTTATGTGGATGTCTAGACTTGTTTTAGTATATGCTATTACATTTGCCTTCCACCTTTACGTATACTGTGTAGGGGTGAGGGGATGTTTAGATAGGAAATATGAAAGGGGGGAATGACGTTCTGAAAATACGGTGAAGGGGGGAACGAGGCCAAATTTTTTATAGGAAAGGGGGGGGGGGGGGGGGGGGGGAATGGCGTTCTGAAAATATGGTGAAGGGGGGAATGGGCCAAAAAAGGTTGAGAACCACTGATGTAGAGGCTTCATGGCCATCTGTTTCATCCTAAGTTACTAAAGCACAGATTCTCCTACTGTGTTTAACATTTCACATTGTTAACAAAGCTCGGCTTTGAAGGGACAGATGTAGCTCTTCTTCATCTCTCTTTTGAAGGAAGTGCATCATCACACTTAGTTAATGCACCTCAGCATGTCAAACTTCACCTGCAATTGTATAAGCCTTACTTTATCTAGACAGATTTCATTCAGTGTAACTGGCTCTTTTTTTGTGTTGCATATTCCTTGCAGGACATTGCAGTCAACACCAGCATTTTTCAGTTGCTATTGATGTACTAGGCAAGTTCTTACGTTCAGTAGTCTGGCATTGCATAACTGGCTCTATCTACCTGCAAACTCAGTATTGAAGGTAACTGGTTCTATCTACCTGCATAACTCAGTATTGAAGGTAACTGGTTCTATCTGCCCGGTTGAAGGTAACTGGTTCTATCTACCTGCATAACTCAGTATTGAAGGTAACTGGTTCTATCTACCCGGTTGAAGGTAACTGGTTCTATCTACCTGCATAACTCAGTATTGAAGGTAACTGGTTCTATCTACCCGGTTGAAGGTAACTGGTTCTATCTACCTGCATAACAAAGTATTAAAGGTAACTGGTTCTATCTGCCCGGTTGAAGGTAAATGGTTCTATCTGCCCGGTTGAAGGTGGTTCTATCTACTTGCATAACAGTCTTTGGCTACATTATGGGAAGACTACAACTGGAAAGAGAGATAGAGGAGGACAACGAGAGAACATTTTTGACAGTCTTGTGTCATGGCATAGATTGTGTTAGGGGTAGATTGTGTAACTGAGAAATCAAGACAGTTCTATTAAACATAAGAAATATAAAAAATTTTACAAAAATTGATACTGTCACTTAAAAAGAGGGTGTTTAAAGGCAAAAGGATTGACTTCATTGCACCGGGTTTTATCACATAGTCTTTCCATGGGCGACTTGTGGTTAGTTTAGCATGCACAAGTCATGACAGACAGAAGCTGACCAACTGCATTGACCACTAGATCCTGAAAACAAAACTATACTGAGTTTGTGTGCATGGACATTTGATGTTTTCAAGAAACATTTCTATCAAATTAAACAGTTCTGCCAAATAGAAATGGAGAAAGGTTTGGATTTAATTCAATCTTTATTTAACAGGAAAAGAAAAGTGGGACAATGGGCAGGTAAAAGCAATGTTCAGGACAGTTAATTGTTTCATGAAAAGCCCACATGGGACATCTGGCAACTCTAGGTTGGATGGATGGATGGATTTGGGAAGCTCCTGTGTCAGCTAGTTACAGTGGTCATCATCATGTGTCATGCTGATAGATGTGGGTGGCTATGGCTCGCCATCTGACACCAAAGAATTGGTAGTGGTGTTTGTGTTGTCCTGATTACGTCGTATGGTTGAGCCAACAAGGTAGTTTATTTCTACTTTCCCTCATGTTCTGTCCCATCAAGTTTGGCAGTTGTCAGCAAGTTTTCAAGTTTGTCTCCTCATCATATGCCCCAAACAGTCTTGGCTGTCTACATCTAGTGTCTCTAATCAGTTTATTGTTTATTTGTGTTTCTTGGAAGTGGCTATTTAAAGTAGAACATTATATACAACTATAAGACAGAGAAGAACAATAATGTTTTGGTCTTATAGTAAAAAAAGGGGCATTGGACAAATCAGTGGGAGGAGAAGCATAGGCAGACAGAGAGAAATAATGCTGGATGGGCTGAGCCGGTGGCATAGAAGAATAATCATCAGAGTTGATCCAGAACACCAAGGAACGAGACCTGTGGAGAGACATGAATGCCTAGGTCAGCTGGTGGGATCCATGATGATGTGTTTCTTGAAGGACCGTCTCATGTATTTTTCTGTCTGTCCATGGAATTCTGTGCATTCTCCACAGAAACCACATGTCCACTGCCATTAGATAAGTTTGTCTTATTATTGTCCACGTTTCACGTATACACAGTGTGGACTCCATCTGGCACTAGTTTTACAGATGTTTTATACAGATAGTTGCTCCTCCAATACAATGTGATCTCACTCTCACAGGCAGCCACCTAATTCAGCTCACAGCTTGCCAATCCATCAGGTGCCGTCTCCGCAGTGAAGGTTGACTGATGGTCTGCCTCTCACCTTGTACATTCTATCAGGCTACTGTTCATCCATCTCTTGGTGATTGTTGTCTTCCTTCTTGTATCATTGTCTACCTCTTGCCCTTAACCTTACCCTAGTGTGGTTTTTATAAGAGTATTTCTTTTTACATGGCTGAAATATATCACTTGCCTCTTTTGTTTTTCTTTCACCAGCTCTTTTCATTTGCAGTTTTTCTAGAACCTATTTGATTTAGTTTCCATGAAATATGACATATTCTTCTGTATATCCACATCTCTATTAAACTTTCTAATTGTTCAGTGTCCAGATTTCACAACCTGTGTATCTAGAGACAGTTCCATCATCCACAGAATCACTCAAGCGAGAGCATAGGGAGAAAAACAGATTCTAGTCAATCATGGGTTGAGGGAAAGACACATACTGGATAGGGCACACACAAACTGAGAAAACCTTATAATAGTGTAACTAGAACATCCTTTCTCTGGGACCCACAAGGATGAAAGAAATAGAGGGGGGTCCTAAAAACACACGGAGAAGAGAATTAGGGACATGTCGGGAGATGCAAGAGACAGCAAAAGATAGGGCGGTTTGGAATTTTCTAAACATTGAGAAGGAAAGGCAGTGAGAAAGTAACTGGACACCTCATATCATTATGCCATGTCCTAGTATATGTAAAGATATAACACTTGATAACTTTCTGTGTCTTTACAACCAGTGTCTGGCATGTTTTGGTCGTTGTTGCGTTTACTCGCTTTGAACTCAAGTGTAGTCAATTCATGTGCAATAACTTTTAGTGCACTGGACTGATTTTTGTGTGTGGATTAACTTTCTCTATTACCAGTGTCCCTTGCCATCAGGCGATTCCATTTCTGATTTCTGAGGTACTTGTAATTTACGTCCCAAAGTTAAGGACGATGTGTCTGACATGTGATAACGGTAAGTAAAGAACCTTTTTTTTTTCACACCTTAATGCACATTGGGTATGTGATGCTTGTTCTGTATTTGTATAGACCAAACAACACTTCCGGGGATGTGGTCAATACTGCGACGTGGTCAGTACTGTGCTGGAGTCAACTGTGACATGGTCAATACTGTGCCGTGGTCAATACTTGTGCCGTGGTCAATACTGTGCCGTGGTCAATACTGTGATGTGGTCAATACTGTGCCGGCCACATTCACTTCCCAAAAGATTTCCTGGTATCCTTGTTAGTCTGGGAGCCCAGGTCAGTTTGTAAAATCTGCTTGGTTGCGAATGTGAACCCCTGACCTCCAGGCAAGCCTGCTAGCCGCTGCTGCCCCTTGACTTGTGTCTCACCATGTCAAGTTTATGTCGTGGGTCTTTGTGTTGGAGCAGTCCAGCCATATGACTCTAGCTGTAGGCTTGTTTGTAGAGTCCATCATTGAATTCACAAGTACAAGTTGTTCTAGAGACCACTGCGGGTCGTCGCTGGGGCTACGGAATGTGCTGTATGTGACTCTTTTGGCAGGTAGTTCTGTAAAAGAAAAGTCATATGGGATAGAACCCAGCATGATCTAGATCAAGGGTGGCCAACACGAGGCCCGCGGGCCGTATGTGGCCCGCTGGGAGTCATGTTGCGGCACGCGGAATTGGAAGCGACGATGTGGCCAAAGCTGTAGCACGCTTGCTTGTTTACTTTAACTAAAAAATAAAAAATTAATAAATAAGTAAATTAGGCGCGTGGCCCGGCAGGAAATATTCTGAAATTTGGCCCGCCTGCTGAAAAGATTGGCCATCCCTGATCTAGATGATTCTCTGGCCTTTAACCCCGTCCAGTTTTATGAATGTGCTTGATTGTTTGGATATCTTTAATTTACACATGGTTCTTGTCTTGTGTACTTACTTCCATGAGTGACAAATATTAAAGTGCTAGAATCATAGCTTCTGTACATTACTGCTGTTTTAAACAGATTCTGTTGCGCTCCATAAGGACAGTTCCATTGAAGATCCTGTCATAAGAGCTGAGAAATGCTAGGGAGTGTGTCTGTGGAACCTATCTTGACTTCTTTAGCTTCTGCATACTGTGTTGTACACAGGAGCTTGCTGTGTGTGTCCTTGCCAAACGTGGCTGGGGTTTGTGTCATCTGTTGCCTGATCTGCTGTATATTTATTGCTGGCTTCATTTTGGCTTTGGTTACAGGCAGAATAATAGTGTACATGCTTGCTATCAAAGGTCTTCTATCTGACTGCTGTTGTGTCCCGTGTCTCCTAGCTGTAGTACGTGTTTGCTTGTGTGTGTCTGAGATGGTGGTATGTTCTACCTGATTGCTTTTGGATGAAGGGAATAGCAGAGTCCATGGGGATAGTGATACATGAAGCCCGTAAGCGGGCACTCTCCCACTGTTTATACTTCACCTCGACACTGCAAGGTACAAGAGGAACATGATGAGATGAGATGAGATGATGATGAGATTGTCCAGTGTGTGTCAGCTGTGCTAACCTCATTTCTGTTCATTGCTAAATTTGAAGGAGTGTCATGCATGCCGACTAAAGTTATTTGAAGGACGTCACAACCAACCCCAGCATTTTTAAGCCGATTGTGATTTACTAAGTAATGTTTGTATTCTGTAGTTTACCATTTCTTTCTGAATGATTCTCATATCTTCTAAATCAATGCAAAGCGGTTTGTTTCCAAATCACCCATAGTTGATTTTGAACCTTCGACTTAGTCCGATGGGAAATTGTGATGTGTGTCTCCAAGCCTCAGCGCAGACAGTACTGAGGTAAAACACACTCTGCAAGCTCCATCGACGATGAACTATTTTTCATGGCAGACTTTTGTGTTGGCATTCTGGCAGCAGCATTATGCATAGTATACCTGTGCGGGCTGTTGGTTTGTCGAGACTCCTGTCTGTTCCACTTTTAGCATGGGGCAGTGAGGAGCATTTTGTGTGATATTCACTGGTACAGGAATGGAGTATATTGGGGCGACCCTTTGCCATGAAATTTGAACCGCGACTGACTGACATTCTGCAAGTATCTCTCTCTGTTTCTGTCTTTCCTAAACACACTACCAAAAGAAAGTATAATTCTGACGAGATGCAGCGAAATATGCTGGGCAATAAATCATGCAACCTATTATTTTTTGGCTTCTGCGCATAAGTTTGATAACTAGATAATTTGTTGAGTACTGTGTGAACGTTTGTTACAATATGGCCACTCTAGTGGTTGATCTGAAGTGGCTGCCACACGTGTCTTGAAGTACAATAGTAAGAAAGATTGATCTTTCAGTTTATTCTAAGTTTTCTTTCATCATGAGACCGGGATTGTTTTCTGTATTTCTAAAATATATAATTAGAATGCTAATGTTTAATTGTTGACTTTTTGTAGTCTGAATAGTCGTCGTCTGTGCCTCCCCACTTCATTGAGTGTACGTAGTAGCACATTTCAGGAGCCTCGTTAATTTTATGACCAGAACGCAGATGATAATTGCCTGACTTGTGAAGTACCAGACCGGCAGTAAATTGTTCGCTTTATGAAAAACGCAGTTGATAGTTGCCTGACTTGTGAAGTACTAGATTGGCGGTAAATTGTTCTCGTTATGAATGTATTAGATTAGAGATGGTGATTCATTAGAGTGGATATCTCTAAATATATTTCCACAATGTTCGATAATTGCCTTGTCTTGTAAAGTACCAGATTGTCAGTATGTTGTTCTCTTTATGAATATATTAGCCTAAAGACGGTGACTGGTTAGAGGGGATCTCTCTGAATATATTGGTACATTGTTTGATAAGCCTAAATACTTGAAACAAGTATTATGGTGACAGAGTGAAAGATGGATGCTTGTAACGTGAGCATCTTTGTTGGAACTTCAATAAATTGTGTACACTGCTGCCTTGGTTTTGTTTTGTGTATTCTCTTAAAAGGCGAATACTGTTGTCTGTTTGCTAGTGAGTTGTTAGCAGTGTCCTCTGTTGTCTTCTGAAATTATTAGCAAATGGGCTGTATTTTTGTTATTGAATTAGTATAGTATTGTCTGTTTTCTTGTTTTTAAATGGTGTTCACTGAGTGTTATTGTTTCTCCTGAAACTGTGCACTGTGCAAGGTTTTGTCCAGACAAAACATCAGAGAAGATCGTTGCTAGTAAGCTGCAGGAACACTTTGAAAGTGGAGAGCTTTTCTCAATATGTCTGGAGATTCACCAGTCAAGAAAAGACAGCCAAACGTCACATTTGCTTTTAATGATTATGAGGGGTCCCAGGTTAGATAGGAAACAATAAAAAGATGTCAGTGCAGCGAGAAAAAGAGTGCTATATAGGACCTGTACTTTTGTATAGATGTGAAAAAAAGACAGAGCAGACAAGCTGAAAAACATCTGATGACTGTAGAAATGTGGTTTCTGAGGAAAATGAAAAGAATACCATGGACAGACAGAAAAATAAATGAGCAAGTCCAACAAGAAGCAAATGAAAACTGTAAACTGATTAGTGAAATTAGACGCAGACAGTTAACATATTTTGGGCACTTTATGAGAACGCATAAACTAGAAAATTTGGTGACAACTGGCAAAATTGATGGGAAAAAGAACAAGCGGAAGACAGAAGTAAATATCTGGACTGCTTGACCACATGGCATGGCCAAGGCAAGAACACACAGCTTATCCATACTTATTGGCACGGTACATGATGATGATGAGTTTAGTCAGGAGAACAATGGTAGCCGCACTGGATCTTGAGGACGCCTATATGAGAGTCAGATTTGATCTCTTAATGCACACTCTAATGGAGAAGGGTGTTAGTCCCTGGGTGGTGAATTAGAGCTATCTTGTACTGCTGTAGGGTTGCATTTCACTCCATATAGGTTCATGAACCTCAGAAGTATGCATTATTACCCTAGGATTACCATAAGAATCTACAATCTCACCTGTGGTATTCAATGTGTACACAACCAAGATTGCAAGCCTTGAAACACCAGGGATTGGAAGGATGCTAGCATTTACACATGATGTCCTTGTATATAGGTAGGGGAGAGAAAGGATGCAAATAGTGCATGAGTTGCAGGAGACAACAAAATGATTGACCGGTGCAGAGAGATTGGTGTAGTCATCAATCCAGCTAAGGCGTCTGTGTCATGGTGCTCTCTAGACAAAAGAATTGTTAAGGCCATCTTACTAGGTCTGACTATAAATAGAAATGTTGGCAGATGCCTGAGAATCACCCTTGTCAGAAGCCTGTTGTTCAGGGATTACGTGGAAGGAGTTGCTATGAGATCTAACAAGGGAATCAGTGCACAGAAGATTATGGCAGCAATGTACATACAGCACAGACATTATTTATACTATTATCAACATCTGATTATCTCAGTAATTGAGAATGGATTCCGACTGCTCGACGAATAAGTACTCATCTATCTCTTTAATCCATAACCCCGAATACTCTCGTGGTTGATGTGAGCGGACAAGACTTGGAAGCGGATCGAGTCGTGCCAGTGACTTAGAGTATGGAGCCAGTCACTCAGAAAGCAATGGCAAACTACTGAGCATAATCTTGCCAAGAAATTAACAATCAGCTGAAAGATGATGTTGACAGCGATGTCCTGTAAAGGATATGCACAACATTTTTATCTAATTAATAAAAAATGAGAAAGCTCTTGCATTCATTAGCTAAATAAGGTGCACAACCAGGAAAAGATACTTGATGTAGAGCTGAAATAGTTTATTGCCAGAGTTCACACAAACTGAAACAAGCGTGAGAGAGGAATGCTGTCTGAGGCACAACTTATTTGGCATAGTGATAGTTTTCTATTGCTATATAAAAACAGCAAGGCTTTTAAACACAAAGAGAAATGTTTTATTTGCATGCAAGGTATTAAAATAATACCACCATTTGTATGCTTTTGAGGCAACTACCTAACAGACATCGTTGTAGGAATTTTTGCATATACTAGATCACAGCAAAACTCTAAAAGGGTGAGATATCTGTGGCAGATGGAGGTCAGCATGGCCGAATGGATAAGAGCACTTGTTCTTAAACTTCGGTGTGCTGATGCTGAGTTAATGGGTCCAACCTCTACACTGGTCAGTTTGACTAAAATGATTTCTCGTCTTTGACTTAAGGATATAAATTACAAGTAACTCTAAAGTCGGAGTGAGTTCACCTGATGGTGAGGGACACTGGTAATAGGGGAAGCTAATCCACATACAATAATCAGTCTGAACGAGCGAGAGCAACATTAAACCTGTGGTCGACAATTTCCATGGGTTCTTTGTCCCAGAATGATAATTTCCGTGGGTTCTTTGTCCCAGAATGATAATTTCAATGGGTTCTCAGTCACATAATGATAATTTCCATGGGTTCTCAGTCACAGAATAATAATTTTCATGGATTCTCAGTCACAGAATGATAATTTCCATGGGTTCTCAGTCACAGAATGATAATTTCCACTGGCTCTAACTAACTCTCAGTCCCAGAATGATAATTTCCATGGGTTCTCAGTCACAGAATGATAATTTCCATGGGTTCTCAATCACAGAATGATAATTTCCATGGGTTCTCAATCACAGAATGATAATTTCCATGGGTTCTCAATCACAGAATTATAATTTCCACTGGCTCTAGCTAACTCTCAGTCACAGAATGGGGACGGAGCGCTTATGGGAATGTCCCGAATGCTGTGATGTTGGTTCCTAGATCAATCAATCAATCAATCAATTTCCATGGGTTCTCAGTCCCAGAATGATAATTTCCATGGGCTCTAACTCTCATTGAAGAATGATGATTTCCATAGGCTAAACTAACTCAGTCACATAATAATTTCCATGGGCTCTAAGTAACTCTGTCACAGAATGATAATTTCCATGGGTTCTAATCAACTCTCATTCACAGAATGATAATTTCCATGGGTTCTCAATCCCAGAATGATAATTTCTATGGGCTCTTAACTTTCAGTCCCAGAATGATAATTTCCGTGGTGAAAAATACAGCTGTTGACAATGTTGGTGAAAAATACAGTTGATGACAATGTTGGTGAAAAATACAGCTAATGTCAATGTTGGTGAAAAATACAGATGTTGACAATGTTGGTGATAAATATGGCTGTTGACAATGTTGGTGATAAAATACTGCTTTGTTGACAATCTTTGTGATAAAATATAGCTCTGAGGACACATCTTTGTAATAAAATACAGCTCTGTTGACAATTATTGTGATAAAATACAGCTCTATTGACAATTGTTGTGATAAAATACAGCTCTGTTGACAATCTTTGTGATAAAATACAGCTCTGTTGACAAGGCTGGTAATAAATACAGCTCTGTTAAAGTAACAATTGTAATGTGTGCACATTAGCGCCACAATCATGAAAGAAAATTAAAAACCTCGTTAAGTCGACATCTACAAGAAAATACAGACCTGACAATCAATGCATCACATCTAGTCAACAGTTACAGACCTGACAATCAATGCACCAAGTCTATCTAGTTAACAGTTGCAGACCTGACAATCAATGCACCAAGTCTATCTAGTTAACAGTTACACACGTGACAATCAATGCACCAAGTCTATTTAGTTAACAGTTACAAACCTGACAATCTATGCACCGCATCTAGTTAACAGTTACATACCTGACAATCAATGCACTGCATCTGGTTAATAGTTACAAACCTGACAATCAATGCACCAAGTCTATCTAGTTAACAGTTACAGACCTGACAATCAATGCACCACATCTATCTAGTTAATTGTTGCAGACCTGACAATCAATGCACCAAATCTATCTAGTTAACAGTTACAGACCTGGAAATCAATGCACCAAATCTATCTAGTTAACAGTTACAGACCTGGAAATCAATGCATCAAGCCCTATATAGTTAACACTTACAAACCTGACAATCAATGCACCAAGTCTTTCTAGTTAACAGTTATTACTCATTATAATGTGAAATTAATGTTATTTCCACACAACATAATAAGGCACTCATGGTAGCTTTTTTTTCTCTCTCTCTCTCTCTCTCTAAAAACAGGCAGAAAAACATTTTAAGCATAAAAAACAAGATAAACGTTAGTTTGTGGACACAAAGTTATGAAAGACACTACAGGGACACAAACATAGCTCCCATTTGTATAGTATTGTTAACATTATTATTATCATCATCATGTGCCTTACCATGTGAGGGATCACATTTCCACATAAACAAAAGTTTCCTGTGTTCTTGATAAATTTGACCACTGATTGTTTTCCATGCCAGTCTCCCAACCCATACAGGATGTCTTCTTCTGTCGGCCTCTGTTTCTCTAACACCCTCAATTTTTCTCATTGTAACAACCGTCTTCAGACCCCCTCATCTCATAAACAAATAAAACAATTACGAGTCTTGTCCTGATGTGGCTAATGTCTTGACAATTTTGCCTCTTGCGGTACCTGAACGTGGATAAAACATGAATATATTTATATATACTATACTCCTTGAAATGTGAAGTGCAAGTAAAAAGTTAAATCGCAAACAAAATATACACTCACTATTCATCATGTGTATCATACCACGTATAAGAAAAAAGTTAGTTGGACATCCTTTACGGACGTAGCAGTCAACCCCCAGCGTTTTTTGGCTGTTTGTGATTCCTGGGCAAGTTTACTTTCAGTAGTTTCCCATTGCTTTTTGAACGACTGGCACCCATACCATTTCATTAAAAAAAAAACCAACACAGCTAATGAGACCACAATGATTTCATTATGAAAGAGAAAATATATGGAAAATAAAACATTTTAAACATGACATATGAATTATTATGTTACTGTACACTGACAGACATTTCTTTGGAAACTCATTCATATTGCACAGTGTTCTTGAGAGGACTTTCATGAGAAAGTCTTCAGCTCATAACCTTGATAACCCAAAGCTTATACCCTTGATATCTCAAGCATACATGTGAATGCACATCTAGCGGCACACTGTAGAGTTACCGCACTGGTAGCTGGCACTAACACATCATGGCAATTGTTTTTCCGTTCACAAAACGCACCGAACTTAAAAACCTAACATTACTGCACTCATGACATTCCCATATGTGCTCTGTCCATCGCTCAGTTTCAGTGTAGAAATTTTCCTCAAACATTAAGTCAAAAATGACTTTCCGTGCAATTCTGCAAGCCGCAGTCTGTCACAAAAACAATTACTACCTTATAATACAGGACTTCCCAAAGCCCGAAACAAGCATTCTTCACAAAAGAAGCAAGATCAAGTTCTTCAAATCAAATGTCGTCCATTGCGTGGAAGCATCTTCCTAGGCTCAGCAAGCTTTTACAGGGTCATTGCTGTGGAGAACTAACGGTGTTAACAGGACGAGATGGGACAGGGAATACGATGTTTATCTCCCAATATTCAATGGAGCTGTTTGTACAGGGTTTGAAAATGCTATGGAGAGGTTGCGGATTATACAACGAGAGGCTCCGCAATAGAATGTATACCCAGTTTTCACAACTATACCCGGAGATGTACAGAGAATTGTCTGATGATGGACATATTAAACCGTTAGAGCACGTTCCTTTCCATGTCATATCTTTGGCTGAGCAAGATCACACCAAAAAAGTGCTTGCCGTGATGGCACCCATTGTACATGAAGAAAACATCACCCATGTCGCCCTGGACAGTATTTATAACCTGAGAGGATACAGACCTTGTATAGTTGCAGATGTTAAAACATTTGCAAAAAGTAGCAACTGCCATGTAACAGTGGTAGTCTCACCCCTTAAGTTACTCTCGGCTGAAGAGAAGAAAGTCTTAGCCATACAGAGAGCTTTTGGCTCACAAAAAGTGAACGAGACGGCAGACAATGTGCTTATCATGCATGAACATGGCGAAGATCGAAAGAAGTATTTACAGGTGGCTAAGAATCTGTATGGCAGGAAACTAGGATTTCTTGAGCTACATATCAACAACAACAAAAATCACTTTGCTATGACATGTGATGAAGATATGTCTGTGCAATTCTGCAGGTCGCAGTCTGCTGCAAAAACAATTACTACCTTATAATACAAGGCGGCATCAGATCGACTTCCCAAAGACCCAAATGAGCATTCTTTACAAAAGAAGCAAGCTCAAGTTTTTCAAATCAGATGTCGTCCATTGGGTGGAAGCATCTTCCTAGGCTCAGCAAGGTTTTACAGGGTCATTGCCGTGGAGAACTAACAGTGTTAACAGGACGAGATGGGATTGGAAAAACTACATTTATCGCCCAATATTCAATGGAGCTGTTTGTACAGGGTTTGAAAATGCTATGGGGAGGTTGCGGATTATACAACGAGAGGCTCTGCAATAGAATGTATACCCAGTTTTCACAACTATACCCGGAGATGTGTAGAGAATTGTCAGATGATGGACATATTAAACCATTAGAGCACGTTCCCTTCCATGTCATATCTTTGGCTGAGCAAGATCACCAAAAAAGTGCTTGCGGTGATGGCACCCATTGTACATGAAGAAAACATCGCCCATGTCACCCTGGACAGTACTTATAACCTGAGAGGATACAGACCTTGTATAGTTGCGGATTGTAAAACATTTGCAAAAAGTAGCAACTGCCATATAACAGTGGTAGTCTCATCCCTTAAGTTACCCTCGGCTGAAGAGAAGAAAGTCTTAACCATACAGAGAGCTTTTGGCTCACAAAACGTGACAGAGCCAGCAGACAATGTGCTTATCATGCATGAACATGGCGAAGATCGAAAGAAGTATTTACAAGTGGCCAAGAATCTGTATGGCAGGAAACTAGGATTTCTTGAGCTACATTTCAACACACACAAAATCACTCTGCTATGAGATGTGATGAAGATATGTCAGCTTACACCATTAAGACTTTTGTTGATGCCCAAGTTGTAGCTGATGGGTGTTTCATGTTATTGCTGAGGGGGAGGGGGTTTTGTGAGAGAGAGGGTGAGAGACAGAGAGAAGAATAATATTTGTTAGTTTTTTCGCTCAGTATTAACATTAGCTTACGGACCCCGGTAACACATAATTAGGACATTGTTCTCACCCTTATAAAACAACTGGTCACTTTCTATTTGAGTGCTCTGTTCTTTCAAGTGCCAGCAAACAGTGCAGCCATATACCATTGTTACCCTCTCACTCTATTTGTCCCAGGAATATCTGCAGAGGATCTGTGCTTTCGTAAGAATGGCAGATAAACAAGAACAGTGATGACTCAAATAATACAGCTGAGATGTATAATGAGATTCCCCCAAAGATACGACTGGCATATCTGATGTGGGGTAACCAAATATACAACTGTGTTATATGTCTGGTGAGATTCACCAAAGATGCAATTTATGTGGGAAAAAATATATATTATCATCATCATCAAGTGCTTTGTAGACTTGCATGATTCTTCACATCTTGCAATCTGCTGCTAACATTTTAGGTGCTGACATTTTTCTGTGCCATGGCAATAATGTATTTGCAATTTTTGTAAATGCATGTTATGGTCACTGCCATGAGTCGCAAACAGGTGAAATAGTAGGATGAGGTAAACTCACCAAACTTTCAGAGAGAGAGAGAGATGAGAAGTACTCAGGGAAAGAAAGGTGGAGAATTAGAAAAACGACAAAGGCAATTAATATTCTGCCAGTGGGCGGAGCTAGACCAGATCACATTCCATGTGACACGAATGCAGACATTTTAGTGTCAGTCGGGTCGAGAGCTTTGAAGAGAACATCAAATCCTCAGCACCAAAACGGAAAGTGAAGCAACGATGAATGAAAGTATTGAATTACATGACTCAATTACAAGTTGACTCGAACCGGTGAGTCAGTGTAGCAAGTTCCTAAGTTACTGAAACCTGCGGGAAGAGAGACTGTCACCTTGCTCAAAACCAACAACAATAATGACCAGACTGCAAACAGAGGCGTCCCATGCCTGAGGTGCTGAGTGCGGCCGAGCGGTAATGTGAGTAAAACAAGCAGTTAGCAGTGTATACTAGATCCTAGACACAATGTAACTGAATAGTCAGACATTCTTGATGATGACAGGGGAGCAAGAATGAGTGATAGAGCAGGGTGTTCGCAGCTCAATGCAGTAATGCGAAAAATGGCAGGAAGCTGGCAGTATGTGAGGGTGTACACTGAGATGCTGCTCATTAATAAAATACTGTGAATCTTCAGGACGCATATGCCTTGTCCTATTTCTTGAATGTTGTCGTCAAAATCTGCCATGGTTTGTTACGAGCCAGAAAAACACTGGCAGACGTGGGGTGCATCGTCATGGGAATTGCAACTCAGAATAATGCCAATCAATAGGTGAAAAGTGTGGCTTGACAGGCCCTGAACTTATGGCCTGGGCCGAGAAGAAAGTTTCTGAATTTCAGTCACAGCAACGAGAAGATAGAGCTGCAGCCAGAGAGGCTTGAGATGTACAGGAAGCAGCAGCCAGAGTGGCCAGAGAGGTTCAAGAAGCGGCAGCTAGGGAAGCTAGAGAACTAGAGAAAGAAAAAATAGCTTCTCAAGAGAAACAAAAAGATAAGGAAATAGAATTAGAGAAAGAAAAACTGGTACTGAAAGAAAGAAGATTGTTAGCAGAACAAGAGGCTAATGAAAGAAGACTAGCTTTCGAAAAAGCTGGCAGCTGAGCAAATTGTGAGGGTCAAGGAAGTAGAAGGGAATATAAGAGCAAAGATGTCAGATGGAAAAAGAAGTAGAGATTGCATGAAATAAGTTAGCATGCAAAACTTTGGACCCCATCAATAGATACCAGGAAATTATTAGGAGCTTTTCGCAAGGTGATTCTATATCAGCATGGGTGACCAACTTCAAGGTCCTCATGAACCATTACAAGGTGCAGCCAAAAGAATGGGCAATCTTGTTTCACAAGCACCTTGTCTTGGAGCCTTTAAAGGTGGTAGAAGTCATATCAGAACACCAACGAACAGACTACCAGTATATAAAAGAGAGTCTTGACATGTTTTTCATTAGACCAAGCTGGACTCCGCACAGCATAAAGGGCACTGACACCAAAGGCTAACGAGACCTTCTTGGATTTTGTATCCGAAACCCAGTCACTGTTTGACAAGTGGCTAAAGTCAGGGAATGTAGGTAGTGACATCAACAAGCTGAGAGACCTCATGTTGAGGGATAAGTTAATCTTAGCTGTGCCAGACACCATGGCAACATTCCTCATAGAAAATAAATGCTCAATGATATCCAAGATGGAGTCCAAAGGGGAACCGTATTATAACGCTCATAGAGATATCTTTTCAGAAGGAGCTCAACCAGAGCTAATAACAGGGGCGGTTGCCAGATTGTCTAACCAGAAATATAACAACACCTCAAATAAATATCAGCAATATAACTATCAAAGTAAGTACAGTTGACCTTATCAATAAAGATCAAATCAGCAATGACCCTCTCACATAGCAAAAAGGGGTATGACCGACTGTAATGTAAACGTCAACAGGGTTAGCTATAAATGTGTGACAGAAATCCAAACTATGAATCCTATATTAAAAATCTATTGCTAAAAAAACCAACAAATATTTGGACTATAGAAACAATCTCAAATGTTTTGTTTGCAATAGCTTTGGCCAATTGGCCAGAACATGTAAGTTACAACAACTAAGCAGTGACGCCAACTTGGCATATGCTATATCAAGTAGTGACGAAGACAATGAACAGGAAAGCAATGTAGTAACTTTAGTGACAGACCCCAAACAACACACCATGTGAAACCTGCAGAGAGTTTCACGAAGACGGTAACCTCGCATGTGGTCAGTGTTCCCATACAAGCAGCAAATGCAGTAAACATTCACAATGGAACCTTGAACATCCATACAACACTGGTGAATGGAACACCTACCACTTGTATAAGGGACACAGGTGCATCAATAGTGGAAGTGGACCAAAGTCTAGTAAACATGAAAGATTATACCAGCAAGAGTGACGTGCCAAACTTTCGGTGGTACTTTAGAAAAGTACAACATGGCTTGGGTTTGAATAAGCTGCCCATACTAAGAAGGGAAAATACAGGCGGCAGTATTGCCAAACCCATGTGTGTATCTAATGATTGGTAATATACCAGATGCAACAGACCACATCCAAGAAGAGGCTCAAATATGGGATTACAGAGATATACAAGCAAATGCAATCACCAGAAGACAGTGGAGAAAGGGCAAAGAGGAACACAAGGAGATCACACCACAGGTTACCATAATGGACAATAGACCAATGCCAGACGTACAAACAAACGACAGAAAGACGACATTACATTATGGACTAAGTTTTCAGTGAGTCAACCGCCCTGCAAAGCAAGGAAAAGAAGGTAAGGATAAGTTTAGATTAGATAACATCCTCTCGAGAGAGTACAAGAAAGGGTCAGTGCTCCTCTCACAAACCGTGCTGCCATTACAACGCAGCAACGCACTGAAATTAGTGCACTACTCCCCATTTGCAGGACATATGGGGATGGCCAGGGCAAGACATATTACTATCTCAATTCTACTGGCCAGGCTATTGTAAAAACATCAGAGGCCATGTTCGATCCTGCGAATTATGCCAGCGGAGTACTCAAAAAGGTAGACATCCAAAGCCAGAAGTGCAGGAAACAGATTTGGCTTCAAGACCGCTTGAGAAAACAGTCGTCGATATTGTGGGGCCCCTCAACCTGACAACGGAATGAGGGAACAGGTACAAGTTAACTATGATTGACCTGTGTACAAGATGGCAATCCCTTTGAGAACAATTACATCTAGAGCCATTGTAGATTCATTTCGCCTCATTTTCAGTAGAATAGGGTTCCCATCATGTATTCCATCAGATAGAGGTACCCAATTTATATCTGAGACCACACAATGTGCAATGAAAATATTAGGAATAAAACAAACATTTAGCTCCCCTTACCACCCCATGACCAATGGAGTTAACCCTTTACAGGGCAGAACGGCCGTTAGCGGCCGATCGCTTACACGGCCGATTACATCCGATACTATTATGCATTGTAAAAACACGATCTCTTGGTTTTCTGACACTTCCGACGGCTACTTTCACTTTCGCCGATAGCTTGACAACGTGGCCTACATTTGTAAACGCACTACTATGAATTTGAACGGACTTTTACGGACTTTTTTGATGGTTTTTGGAATTTTTACGCTGTTTTTCAAAACGGGATTTCGGCGATTCTTCAAGTGATAGCCGAGATTTCGCTAGGTTCAATTTAAATGACATTAAAGGGCATGAAGTTGACTATTAATTGGAGCTAGATATCAGTGCAAAGCGTTACTTTGCATTAGCAGTCTGAGTCGGACTTTAAAGAAAGTGATTATGATTCTGAAAATGTATTTGTAAATTGCCGTATAGATGACGGAAAATCACAAACATGCTGTATTTCGTAAATATTTGTGTTCATATATGGATTACCGACAACAATCACATGAGTAACATATTCTGCATGCTTTTCCCTTCATTGTGTTGTTTATTTAACTAAAATCGGTTGACTAACACCTTATTTGTGATGTTTTTACTAACGCGACCCGAAATTTTACCAAACATGAAAAAATCTTGCCCATTCAGGGCTATAAAACGGACAAGCGTCTGCCCTGTAAAGGGTTAATGAGAACTTCAACGGGGTACTGAAGCGGACACTAGCTTAGGTAATTGTGAAGCGGACACTAGCCTAGGTAATTGCAGAATGCCCTAAGGACTGGGAAATAATGCTCCCTGCATCCTATTTGCATACCGAGAGGTACCGCAAGCAAACACAGGATTCTCCCCGTTCGAGCTTGTGTACGGGGCAAACCCCAGAGGCCCATTGCTACTATGGAACGAGTTACAGGCAAAGTACACGACCACCCGAAAAGGGAGGCGTATGATATGGTGACAAACCTACGGGAGAAATTAATAACAGCTGTCAAGTTGCAAAAGAGGCATTACACAATGCAGGACAAAAGTACAGGCAGTATGATAATAGAAAGGCCAAGACAATAGGCTTGAAAGAAGAAGACAAAGTCTTGCTACTACTCCCACACCCCAGAGATTCACTCATCGTTTCGTGGCAGGGTCCATTTGAGATACTGAAGAAGGTGAGCAACGTAGATTACCAAGTAAAGTTAGGTAAAAGAAGATCTACACATAAACATGCTAAAACCGTTTATAGACAGAAAGACAGATGAGACATTGACAGAAGAGCAAGTACAACCTAGAATTGCAGCAGAAGAAGGTGAGCAACGTAGATTACCAAGTAAAGTTAGGTAAAAGAAGATCTACACATAAACATGCTAAAACCGTTTATAGACAGAAAGACAGATGAGACATTGACAGAAGAGCAAGTACAACCTAGAATTGCAGCAGTATGCTGGGTCATTAATGAACTGCAAGAAGACTCAGTGAGAGAACAAATTCCTACACCTATAGCGAATAACACCGACAACTGGAAGGCAATATACATAAATCCAAATCCATCAAATAAAGATAAATCAAAACTGGAAAATTTAAGAAATTTAAAACAGTCTCGGATAAACCTGGAAGAACCAACTTAGTAACACACAAAATAACCCTATTATGAGACATACCAGTGAAAGTTAAACCATACCCAATCCCGGTTCACTATCTTGAAAAAGTAACAATTTAAATATCTGATCTGGACCAGTGTAGCATAATAAATCCACATCCAACTACTGTTCTTTAGTGATAGTGAAAAAAGAAAGATAATAGTCTAAGGAATTGTGTTGACTATAGAAAGATCAACACATTAATCTTGTTAGATGCGGAACCCATGCCGAACATTGACGACCTCATTGAAGGCATGGCTAAATCTAAACTGTTTTCAAAAGTTGACCTAATGAAGGGATATCACCAGATCCCAATAGAAGAAGAATAAATACATATAACGGCATTCGCCACACCATTAGGCCTCTAAGAAGGGGCGTACATGCCTTTTGGACTGCAAAACGCACCAAGCACATTCATGCGAATGATGCGTAATTTATTGCAAGGCATTGGAAACGTAGCAACATATATGGATGACATCTGCTGCGGGAGGCAGAGCATCTATGGGTTTGCCCAGAATGTCACAATGTTGGTTCTAGAATCAATCTGAACCGTTCGGTGGTACTCTTAACTCTCAGCATTTCCTTGTATACCAGGGAGATGTACTAGTGTTGTAAATAGGAACTTCATACTTCCTATCCTTATCACAGAATCTTACAAGATGGTAGGCTAGCAATAATTGTGAAGGGAGAAAGTTTATCTCCAACAGTACAAGAATCCTCAGAGAGTTCATCTTCATCAGTATCAGAGTACAGAGAGAGTTAATCTTGAACAGTATGAGACCCCTGAGAGAGTTAGTTGTCAACAATATCACAACCCTGAGAGTTAGAGAACATTGCGAGTTAATTTTCAACAGTATGAGAATCCTAAAAAAGTTATTTCAACAGTATGAGAATACTGAGAGAGTTAATCTTCAACAGTTTGGGAATCCTGATAGAGTTCAGCTTCAACAGTATGAGAATCCTGAAAGAGTTAATTTTCAACAGTATGAGAATCCTGAGAGAGTTAATTTTCAACAGTATGAGAAGCCTGCGAGTTAATCTTCAACAGTATGAGAACCCTGTGATTTAATCTTCAACAGTATGAGAATTCTGAGAGTTAATCTTCAACAAATGAAGAATAAATCAATAACTTGCATTGATTTGACGGACTGCCCAACTCCCAATCAAGAGGATGGACGAATTAAAACAAAAACATCTTTGGAAAAAAAAAAAACATACAAGGAAAGAAAAATTAAACCGAGGTACGGGTATCCCCTATCAAAGGAAAAGTAAGGCACCTCCTTCCCTCCATGACACCTTGGGCAAGGTGGAATACCTGTTTAGCCACCCCCCCCCCCTCTCCCGAACAGGGTAACATGAAGCCACTTGAGCAGATGGTGGATCGGACTTGGGAGCAGCCAACAGATAGTAGTTGGTTACGGTTTCAAGTCAGAGATGGTGGGAAGAGGATCTCTCGATGGAGACAATGGCTGCGGTCATCTGATCGATATGGTCACTGCCAGGAAGGAAGAATGATAGACTTCCCTCATTGAATCCAGGCAGAGGAGGCTCATTAGCCTTGGTTGGTATCCCCTCTAAGAGAGGAAACTAAATTTCAAACCTCCCCTGTCTTGTAGGTATACCCAGATGGGAAAGGCTTCGGGAGTAAACCCTGAGGACAAATCTGGAGATAGTCCCTAAGGCAGTTCCATGTTGTAAACAACATGGTTCTGGCAGCTCTTGCGATGGCACCGAAGCCAAGTTGCATTGGCTACTGCCTTTACCTTGGTCAACATCGGCGACCTGGAGGGGGAACTTGCTACTGGGAAACAGCTGGTTCTCTGCATTTCATTTCCCAGGCTTGTGCCCTGGAGAGGTTACTTCAGCACCTTGTAACAGCGGTGGACCCAACACGGGAAGCAGCAGTCACCGGTTATAAGTCTTAATGCTCGATTGGCATACAGCAAAGCACCAGGGATTGCTTCCGACATTGGGAGTGATAATTTATCTCACTAGATAGCTACCATCCGCCTAAGCTGTCCAGCCCCCAGTCAATAAGGTGCTGTTTTGCCATGGTTCATCTGCTCCTGAGGGTGTGTGGAGCTTAGGGACAAAATCCTGACACATGGACCGCAAATTATACACCTAGCAACAAGAAAAACAAAACAACCAGCCCTAAGGCTGAGAACATGGAACCTAACAACCATGACCCCTAGCAACTCAAACGATCTAAATGAGATTGTTGATGCCTGTAAAACTGCAGTGATAAACAACAAACTACTCAGACTGGAAAACGACATTGTCGCCCTGTAAGAGACTAGACTCTCATAATCTGGAAACATCGAGGAAAACGACTTCACTTTCTACTGGCATGGCAAGCCGTGCAGAGAGACCAGGGAGCATGGAGTTGGCTTTGCTATCAGAAACAAGCTGTTTGTTTATTTGAGAGCTTTTGACTTGATCATTTGAATGGCGCTCTGAAAGAATACTGAAGCTCTAACTCCAGACAGAGGCAGGCCCAGTTAGTATGGCCCCAACAGATCGTTTGAATCATATATAACAAAAACAAGCAGCGAAGAAAGAAAGAAAGAATCATATTTTTCAAGGGTTCTCTGTCTTCACAAAGAGGCTTACTGAACTTAGACATTGTGATGTTAGTTAAGTTACATGCTGGATATAAAACCGGATATATGTCGGGTCCTTTATGAGTTCAGTTAGATTAATTATCAACACAAGGCCAAAGCAAGTTGACACTGATTACTTGAAAAATGGACAAGGTGAAAGTGTAAGACAGTTTGAAATTGAGATTGAAAAATTAAACAGAGTTCAGGATGGAGGCGAAGACCTGGACACTCGAGACGGATTTAGACAATTTGTCAAAAATCAGCTGCATAAAATTTGTAGCCAGAAATATAAAAGACCGCTAGTGCTTCATTTCTTGATGGTACTAAACATTCAAAATAAGATGGAGATGCAGATGCAGATTTATCAGATGTTTATGATTTCAGTCATCCAGAACGAGGTAAGGTAATAATCATCAACAATGAAGATTTCTCTTTATTTAAATGTTATGATAACAGACCTGGATCAACGTATGATGCCATGGCACTTTACGAAACATTTAAAACCCTTGGCTTTAGAGAAAAACTTGAAAGCACGGCAGATGGTAGAGGTGTTAAAATCAGGAAAGGATGATTATGACCATGCAAATGTTGACTGCTTTGTGTATGCCATCCTGTCACATGGCAATGAAACAGTCCAGGAGGGAGATGACAGCCTTGGGTTGAGGGTCAGGAAGGACTTGCTTTTTGGGACAGATGGAAAGGCTGTGTCAACCAGCACTATTATGGAACTGTTCAGTGATTTTGCTTGTGAAAAATTGGAAGGAAAACCTGTTTTTTATACAGGCATGCAGGGGTGGAAAGCATGATTATGGTGTGACCGTATCAGATACAAAGCAGAAAGCTTATGCTTCAGAAAGTGGTCAACAAAGCTTTTGTGGAACAGATCATGGTAGCGCCCAAGATGGGTCCAGAAGTTTTCATTCTAACTCTGAAGCATCTTCTTCAAGCTACTCACCCAAATCACAGACATATGCCACCGATGCTAAACCAGACATCAGTCAAGAAACAATCGAAGAAGGCTTACATGATGTAATGTTAAATGCTACTTCATGTGAAGGCATCAATACAACTGATGCTCCAGTTCGTGATGTCTACGTTTGCCCTACACCACTGTACAAAGACAGCTTGATCATGTATGCTACTCCTCCAGGTTATTTTGCATGGAGAAGAAAGACTGGTGCTTGGTTTGTGCAGTCTTTATGTCGTGTGCTGAACAACCCGGAGATTGGCAGCAGATCCTTGTTAAGTGCCCTGATTTAAGTTGTAGGCACGGTTGCCAGGGACTATCAGTCAGAAGCCCCAAGCAAGCCATACATGCATCAGGAGGAGGAGGTTCCAGTTATTGAGTCTATGCTGGTGAAGGATGTGATTTTCGCTACAGAATAACTGATGATGGTATTTTATGTCTGTTTCTTTGAGTGCTTTAGACTTAATAATTTGACTGGGGCTCTGATAGAATACTGAAGCTCCAACTCCAGACAGAGGCAGGCCCAGTTAGTATGGCCCCATTACGAACAACAAAGGGGGTAATCATAAAAGATCGGGTGAAACAAATGGATCACTGGGTAGAACACTACTGGGTAGAGCTATACTCAGTGGAGAACACTGTTGAAGAAGAAGTTCTGGAAGCCATTGAACAACAGTCCACCATGCATGCCCTGGATAACGAACCATGCCTCACAGAAATCAGCAACGCACTAGACACTCAAATCTGACAAGGCACCAGGAAAAGATGATATTCCACCTGAAATTTTAAAATGTGGCCAAGAAACAACCATCCCAGAACTGTATGCAATACTTCAGCTTTGCTGGAAAGAAAAATCAGTACCACAGGATATGAGGGATGTTAACATTGTTACCATTTATAAAAACAAAGGTGACAGAAGTGACTGCAGCAACTATCGCATCATTTCCCTCCTCAGAATTATAGGCAAGATTTTCGCTCGAGTTATCCTGAAAAACATATTACACAATCCTTCTGAAAGAATCTACCCCGATTCACAGTGCGGATTTAGACCAAACAGGTCCACCATTGATATGATTTTCTCACTCAGGCAACTCCAAGAGAAGTACAGAGAACATAGAAAGCTGTTATATATTGCCTTCTTCGACCTCACAAAGGCATTTGACCTCGTGAGCAGAGAAGGCCTTTTTATTCAGTCATTCAGCATCAGCAGTTGAGTAAAGCAGGGCTGCGTGCTTCCTCTGACACTTTTTGGTATCTTCTTCACCTTTCTCTTAAGGCAGGCATTTGGGACTGCCACTGAAGGCATATACCACCATACAAGATCTGATGGCAAACTTTTTAACTCATCAAGACTCAAGGCAAAGACGAAAATAAAATTAAGATACATAAGAAAACTACATTTTGCAGACAATGCAGCACTGACTACTCATGCAGCAAATGACCTGCAACAGCTCATAGAAAATTTTGCAGCCGCCTGCAGAGACTTTGGGCTCACCTCAGCCTAAATAAAACACGTGATGGAACAAGATGCTGGTGCACCTTCATCAATCAAAATTTCTAATTACGAATTGAAGGTCTTCTTTTTCTTTTTAGTGTGTGGCACATTTGGGGTCAATAATATCAGATAATCTTTCCTTAGAGACATAAATCGACAGAAGAGTTTAGTACTAGTGTATGGACTATGGGTTGGTAGCTATCTTACTATCTCTATACTCTGTCGATCAGCTGTAAAAGCAACACAACAACAACACCCTTCTCTGATGTAAACATTGTTCAGGATGAAGGCGAAGACCTGGACACTCCAGATGGATTTATAGACAATTTGTCAAAAAACAGCTGCATAAAATTTGTAGCCAGAAATATAAAAAAAATATCGCTGGTGCTTCTTCATGTCTTGATGGAACTAAACGTTCAAAAGGAGGAGATGCAGAATTATCATATGTTTACGATTTCAGTCATCCAGAACGAGGTCTGGCTATCATCATCAACAATGAAGATTTCTCCTTATCTGAATGTTATGATGATAGACCTGGATCAACGTATGATGCCATGGCACTCTACGAAACATTTACAACCTCTGCTTTAGAGTCTGGGTCAAGAAAAACTTGAAAGCATGGCAATGGTGGAGGTCTTAAAATCAGGAAAGGATAATTATGACCATGCAAACGCTGACTGCTTTGTGTGTGCCATCCTGTCACATGGCAATGAAGTGCTTATCTATACAGATGGATCTGTTGTAAAGCAGCAGAGAAGTCCGTGGGCATTTACAGCCCGTTCAGCGAGCCGAATCGTTCAAGAATCCAGTGGTGCCCACTCTATGACCACGAGCAGCATGACGATGGAGGTGATGGCAGTTACACAGGCTTTCATATGGCTGGAATCACAGCATTACACCAACGTGTGTGTACTAAGTGATTCAATGAGCATGATTCAGAAGGTCGAAGCTGGATCTGTACGTAGACTGGACTGAATCACTGCGGAAGTCTGTTGTCCGTAAAGTCACCATCTTCGTTCCGGAACATGCGGGAGTCGAGGGAAATCGAGCTGACAAACTGGCTGGCTCTGCACCCCCTGTAAATGGCCAGCCTATGGATCGTGCCGATGTTATTAACGTCCTTAAAGATATGGCGAGAACAGAGGACTTTGACGTCAGTGATTCCATATCGCTGTCCAGGATGAAAGACCTGGGAGTAAGAATCGGCACAGCCAGACGCGAGAGGTACATCGGGAAAACAAAGCGCCTCGTCAACCAACACAGAACTGGCACTATTAGCCACCGGACGCTGATGAAATGCTGGGGGGAGGATCTGAGCACCTATGGACATGTCCCGAGTGCAATGAAGATACCCCAACTGATAAATGACTGATTGATGGCAATGAAACAGTCCAGGAGGGAGATGACAACCTTGGGTTGAGGGTCAGGAAGGACTTGCTCTTTGGGACAGATGGAAATGCTGTGTCAACCAGCACGATTATGGATCTGTTCAGTGATTTTGCTTGTGAAAAATTGGAAGGAAAACCTAAAATATTTTTCATTCAAGCATGCAGGGGTGAAAAGTATGATGATGGTGTGAGCATATCAGATACAAAGCAAAGCTTATGTTTCAGAAAATGGTCGACAAAGCTTTTGTGGAACAGATCATGGTAGCACCCAAGATGGGTCCAGAAGTTCTCATTCTAACTCTGAAGCATCTTCTTCAAGCTACTCATCCATATCACAGACAGATGCTACCGATGCTAAACCAGACATCAGTCAAGAAACGATCGAAGAAGGCTTACACGATGTAAAGTTAAATGCTACATCAAGTGACGGCATGGATACAACTGATGCTCCAGTTCATGATGTCTATGTTTGCCCTATGCCACTGTACAAAGACAGCTTGATCATGTATGCTACACCTCCAGGTTATTTTGCATGGAGAAGAAAGACTGGTGCTTGGTTTGTGCAGTCTTTATGTCGTGTGCTGAACAACCCGGAGATTGGCAGCAGATCCTTGTTAAGTGCCCTGATTTAAGTTGTGGGCACGGTTGCCAGGGACTATCAGTCAGAAGCCCCAAGCAAGCCATACATGCATCAGGAGGAGGAGGTTCCAGTTATTGAGTCTATGCTGGTGAAGGATGTGATTTTTGCTACAGAATAACTGATGATGGTATTTTATGTCTGTTTCTTTGAGTGCTTTTGACTTAATAATTTGACTGGGGCTCTGATAGAATACTGAAGCTCCAACTCCAGACAGAGGCAGGCCCAGTTAGTATGGCCCCATTACGAACAACAAAGGGGGTAATCATAAAAGATCGGGCGAAACAAATGGATCACTGGGTAGAACACTACTCAGAGCTATACTCAGTGGAGAACACTGTCAAAGAAGAAGCTCTGGAAGCCAATGAACAACAGTCCACCATGCATGCCCAGGATAACAAAGCGTGCCTCATAGAAATCAGCAAAGCACTCTCAAATCCGACAAGGCACCAGGAAAAGATGGTAATCCACCTGAAATTTTAAAATGTGGCCAAGAAACAACCATCCCAGAACTGTATGCAATACTTCAGCTTTGCTGGAAAGAAAAATCAGTACAACAGGATATCTTCTTCGTTCATCCGGAGTTTTTTTTTCCGGATGTGATTGCGTTGTGCCTGTTTACAGCAGAGCTGCGTTCTTGCGCCGTTAGGCCGACACATCCGACTTCTGCGGGCATTTGTTGACCGGGTTAACCTTCCCGGGCAACAGGATATGAGGGATGTTAACATTGTTACCATTTATAAAAACAAAGGTGACAGAAGTGACTGCAACAACTATCGCATCATTTCCCTCCTCAGGACTACAGGCAAGATTTTCACTCGAGTTATGCTTAAAAAAAAAAAAAAAAAAGATTACACATTCTTGCTAAAGAATCTACCCCGAATCACAGTGCAGATGTAGACCCAACAGGTCCACCATCGATATGATTTTCTCACTCAGGCAGCTCCAAGAGAAGTGGAGAGAACAGAGGAAGCCATTATTATTGCCTTCTTCGACCTCATATTTTACCTCATGAGCAGAGATAGCCTTTTTAAGATCCTTGAGAAAATAGGTTGTCCACCCACCCTGCTAGGTCTTGTGAAATCATTTCACAAAAACATGCAGGGGACCATTTTATTCGATGGCTCAACACCCCAGTCATTCGAAATTAGCAGTGGAGTAAAGCAGGGCTCCGTGCTTGCTCCTACACTTTTTGGTATCTTCTTCACCTTTCTCTTAAGGCAGGCATTTGGGACTGCCACTGAAGGCATATACCACCATACAAGATCTGATGGCAACCTTTTTAACTCATCAAGACTCAAGGCAAAGACCAAAATAAAATCAAGATACATAAGAAAACTACATTTTGCAGACAATGCAGCACTGACTACTCATGCAGCAAATGATCTGCAAAGGCTCATAGATCATTTTGCAGCCGCCTACAGACTTTGGGCTTACCACCAGCCTAAATAAAAAATGTGATGGAACAAGATGCTGGTGTGCCTTCATCAATCAAAATTTCTAATTACGAATTGAAGGTTGTCCATGAGTTTGCGTATTTGAAGTCAATAATATCAGATAATCTTTCCTTAGAAACAGAAATCGACAGAAGAGTTTGGTAGTGTATGGACTATGGAGTGGTAGCAATCTCACTATCCCTATACTCTGTCGATCAGCTGTAAAAGCAACACAACAACACCCTTCTCAGATGTAAACAGAGTTCAGGATGAAGGCGAAGACCTGGACACTCCAGATGGATTTAGACAATTTGTCAAAAAACAGCTGCATAAAATTTGTACCCAGAAATATGAAAAGAAGACCGCTGGTGCTTCTTAATTTCTTGATGGAACTAAACGTTCAAAAGGAGAAGGAGATGCGGCATTATCAGATGTTTACGATTTCAGTCATCCAGAACGAGGGCTGGCAATCATCATAAACAATGAGGATTTCTCATCTGAATGTTATGAGGACAGACCTGGATCAACATATGATGCCATGGCACTCTACAAAACATTTACAACCTCGGCTTTAGAGTCTGGGTCAAGAAAAGCTTGAAAGCATGGCAATGGTGGAGGTGTTAAAATCAGGAAAGGATAATTATGACCATGCAAATGTTGACTGCTTTGTGTGTGCCATCCTGTCACATGGCAATGAAACATTAGTCCAGGAGGGAGATGACAGCCTTGGGTTGAGGGTCAGGAAGGATTTGCTCTTTGGGACAGATGGAAAGGCTGTGTCAACCAGCACGATTACGGATCTGTTCAGTGATTTTGCTTGCGAATAACTGGAAGGAAAACCTAAACTATTTTTTATCCAGGCATGCAGGGGTGAAAAGTATGATGATGGTGTGAGCGTATTAGATACAAGGCAAAGCTTATGTTTCAGAAAGTGGTCGACAAAGCTTTTGTGGAACAGATCATGGTAGCGCACAAGATGCGTCCAGAAGTTCTCATTCTAACTCTGAAGCATCTTCTTCAAGATACTCACCCAAATCACAGACAGATGCCACCGATGCTAAACCAGACATTAGTCAAGAAACGATCGAAGAAGGCTTACACGATGTAATGATAAATGCTACTTCATGTGAAGGCATCAATACAACTGATGCTCCAGTTCGTGATGTCTATGTTTGCTCTACGCCACTGTACTAAGTTTGATCATGTATGCTACTCCTCCAGGTTATTTTGCAAGGAGAAGAAAGACTGGTGCTTGGTTTGTGCAGTCTTTATGTCGTGTGCTGAACAACCCGGAGATTGGTTGCAGATCCTTGTTAAGTGCCCTGGTTCAAGTTGTGGGCTGTCAAGGTCTCCAAAGGACATGATGTAAAGGATAGAGGACAGACATAGGACATGGGAATAGTGCGGGTATAGCAGACAGGTCCCTAAGCCCAGGACAGGGGGTTACAGATGGGACGGTGTCCTTGAATGACAAGACAAACCTTGGACGGTACGACACAGTAAGCCTGCATTGAGAGATGAGTGAAGGACAGGGCGCCAGACCCGACTAGCATGACCTCCACGGACCCCACGAGGGTCAAGAACCTCATGACCACCTGAGTAGAAAGCCTCAGATGGGACTTGAACTGTGGATGAGAGAGGATGCCTGACTGTGTTGAGGGACAATAGACATTTTTCCTTAGACATCAGTGTTCGCTAATGAGAAAATGTGGCCGCTGTGAGACGTGTGTTAGTGTGGATGCTGAGGCATGATTGCGTTATTCTTTGCAAGCGAGCAAAAGTGTTGCGAGAGCTGCACGAGTTAATGAACTGAATTGTAGAATTAATGTCATAATCATGTATTGATATTTAAGTCTTTAACGATGTACTCATGTTTTCATGCTTCATTACTTACTCGCATCATCTGCCTGTCTGAACCCATTACCTAAACCCCTAGAGACGTTGACAGGCATTTTCATGGGGGTTCGCTCCGTTTTGGCGATACCCTCAGACAGTTAAGATATAAAAATATTTTTGACCGTTCTTGGGTTAACCAAGTAAAACTACTAGTTACGACACAATCGACTATACAGTCATAACAAGCTTACAACTACACAACTACGACAATCTAGTAATTCCGACAGTCATTTGCAAACACAATTGACTAATAAATTTCAATTAACTTGCTATACTCAAACTGTTCTAATCATCTTTCTCTCCTCCGACATACGATCGACATAACTGTACGATGATACTAATGTTTTTCTTTCTCAACCACAGAGAATGTAAATTGTAACATCAAATTTTGTATAAGACAAGCGCAGAAATCATCAAGTACAGAAGTGAACAGTGGTGCTGGAGCAACTCCCCTGAAGCAAGCTAAGTAGTACTATATTTCTTTTGATTCTCGCTAAAAAGCACTCATTTTTCACTATATGTATATTTGATAACTATTATGTCGACATGGTAAAAGGAAAATAATCAACATTTGTACACAAAGATTACTGAGAAAAAGAAATAATTATGTTTGTTTATAAATATTACGGTTATTGAGAAGTTTTAAAATGTCAACGCTGAAATATTGTGTTGAAGCAGGAAAAGAGCTAGGATATACTGGCAATAAACTTGCAGAATGGAGAGAGTAGATTTAGGGAAATTACTGCCTAAGAAAGAGAGGAAAGAGTGCAAGAACGCAAACAGAAAAAGTTAGAAATAGAGGCAGCTACCAAATTAAAGGAATTAGAGTCAGTAGAAGCTACTAAACAGAAACAGATAGAAGCTGACACCCAGATGAAAATGAAGCAGTTAGAAATGGACTCTCAGAGAGAGATCTCAACAAATAAAGAGTAAGGAGGAAGAACAAAAATTCAAGAAATTTCAAGGCATTGTCAAACCCTTCTGCTCTGGAGATAGCATCTCCGCTTGGACTGAAAACTTTGAAACGTTAATGAAGTACCATGAAATTTCCAAAGAAAACTAGGCCATTATATACATGTGCAACTTGACACTCGAGCCATTAAAAGTTATAGAAACTATACCCCAGGAATTAAGAACAGACTACGACTATATTAAACATAGGGTAATGCAACATTTTCTTCTTGACGCCGCTGGGTATCAGGTGCAATTCTCAAAATTATGCCCCAAATCCAACTAAACATTCATTGATTATGTATCAGTTGTCCAGGATACCTTCAGTAAATGGATAAATGCAGCCAAAGTTGATAAGAGTTTTGATAAACTAAAAGATCTAATGGTGATGAACAAGATCATAACATCAGTACCTACCTCCTTTGCCAAGATTTTACAACAGAACGATTGTCAAAATATTGAGCAAATGGAACAGAAAGGGGCAGCACTTTTTTACAGCTAACAGAGATATCTTTACTCTAAGTTCTAGTCAGAATGAAGTAGCAGCTGCTGTAAACGTAAAACAATCAAAACCATTTAACAACAAGAGTAGATCAAAAACAAAGTTAACACCATGCACATATTGCAAACTGTCACATGACCAATTTGATATGTGTGATAAAAACCCAAATTATCAATCTCACCTTGAAATGATGGTCAGAAAGCAACAGACAAACGTAGTCAATACAAGAGACAATCAAATGTTTTTTTTTGTCGTAGCTGGGGCCACTATTCAGCCCAATGTGAAGGTCATTGTATGTTGAAGAATATAAATGCTGCACTGATCGATACATCAAGTTCAGACGGTGAAAGTGAGAGAGAAAGAGCATGAAGATGTGAATGCATTAGAAGCTATTGATATATTTAATTATGATGATTGTACAATATGTAATACATTTCAAACAGATGGCATTTTGGAATGCGGCCATGCCATCCCTGTTGCACATGAAAATGTCAATGCCGTTATGTCTTCTTAAGGCACGCTTAAATTCCAAAATGGGTTCGTTAACAACCAGCCCTGCCGAATCCTGCGCGATAGCGGATCAACTCTTATTGGAGTAAGAAAAACATTTGCACTGAAATAATTCGAAAGAGCTGGGTTGCTCTTGAATCAAGTCATCTGTGGTTTTGTCGTTAATAGAACCACTAGGGGAGATAATTTGCAGCGACTCTTTTTGATGGTCATCCTGCTGTTTTGTGATGATTGATCTGGTGACTGCATTAACATCCAAATGACTTTGTTCCCAGGCTTTAATATCTTCATTGGAACAGATTTTAACTTCTGGTAGATTCCCTATTACCAAATCGGCACAGGGGTTATCTAAAACTGCACAAATAACTTTTCCTGACAAAAAAGGTGTGTCAGTTTGCGCCACAGCTAAAGGGTATTTTTCTACGTTGCCTGCGAACGTACGACAGGTGATACATTTTCCTGTATAGAGCTGGTAGATCAAAAACTGAAGCAAGCAAAAAAACGCTTCATGTTTAAGTTGAAAAACAAGACCTTAACAAGATTCTATATCAGAAATAATAATAAATTACAACAAACGGTGCTACCCAAAATGTACCACCAAACTGTACTACATATCGCTCACGATTCTCCATTCGCTGGGCATACAGCCTATGAGAAAACTAGAGCCAGAGTTTTGACGCAATTCTACTGGCCGAAATTTTTGCTGACAAAAAGATATTGTCAAACTTGTGTAATTTGTCAAAAATTAGTTAAAAAAGAGAAATATCCGACAGCAGGGGTTCAACCAACAAAACTAGCCTCAAAATCATTCCAAAGCGTTGTTGTTGACTTGATTGGACCTCTCAGCCACACCTCAAACAGAGGTAACAGATTTATTTTAACAATGGTGGATTTTTACACACGCTGGCTGAGGCGATCCCGCTAATATCTATTTCTTCCAAAGATGTAACAGACGTATTTTTGCACATTTTTTCATGTTTTGGCTTTCCGGAAACAATTTTGTCAGACAGAGGGACGCAATTCATAGCAGCCTCAACCCAAGCAGTAACTAAATTACTAGGTATAAAGCAGTGTTTTACGACCCCTTAACGACCTTCTGCGAACAGAATTGTAGAAAAAAATTAACGGGGATTTGAAACACATGCTCGCAAAGGTGACAGCCGAAAACCCAGCAGACTGGGACACTTTGCTTCATGCTGTGTTGTTTGCCTATAGAGAAGTACCGCAAGCTAGCATGGGCTTCTCTCCCTTTGAACTGGTCTATGGTGCAAATCCAAGAGGCCCACTTACCATCTATAAAGAAGTAATGACAAACACCATGGATAACCACCACCGACATCCACTTATAATATGGTTACAGATACCCGAGATAAAATCATGAGGGCATGTACTATCGCTAAAACATCTTTCAGAAAAAGTTTATATTTGTAGACAATATGACAGTATGCAAATAAGAATGCCAGAACGTTGTCACTGAAGCCCTAAAAAGACGTACTTTTGTTGTTACCAGACAAAAAAAGATATGTTTTCTATGTCTTGGCAAGGGCCATTTAAAATTGTAAGGAAATATTGAATGTTGATTATGAAATTTGCATGAATGGAAAGTATAAGATTTTTAATGTTAATATGCTCAAACCCTACTACTTCAGGGCGGAAGACGCTCCGACCGACGAGACAGCGGCAACAACAGTTATTAATCAAATGGACACAGATGAAATTGAACTTCCTGTCCCAAGAGTTGACAACATAGGAACAACACAGGACATAAAGATGTTTCCAATACGCCTGGGAAAACAGACAGAATGCAACACCGCATTATTCTGACAGATGAAGCACCTATTAAGTGTATACATTCCATCTCTCTGCACTATAGAGACAATCTGGACAAAGAAATACTAGACTTAGAGAAGCATGGAATAATACAAAAATCTCAATCTGAATATTCTTCTGCTATTGTCTTGGTCAAAAAGAAGGATCAAACTATACGTCTCTGTATTAACTATATATAACTAAACGCTGTGACAAAAGTTGATGCAGAACCTATCCCAAATTGCAACGGCCTTATTCTTAATATGGCAAAGTCAACTATTTTTTCCAAATTAGATTTGACAAAAGGGTATTGGCAGATACCAATGGACAAAGACTATCCACTGCCAAGTAGTAGCGCAGAGGACATGACGCAAAAGAAAGAGGGAGCAAAACTCCCAAACCAAAACGTACATAAAACTAGGCGCCTGACGTAGAATGGAGATCACGTCAGAATTTTTTTCAATAACAGATTCGGATCACAGAGCTCCACCAGAGAAGCAGCACGTTTAAGTTGTCTGGAACTTAGAAAGATATTTCTGGCAGAACAACCGTATTCATGGCCAACACATTAGCAAAGAGAACCAGAATAAGATGGCATCTTACATATTAAGATAAATATTTTGGACAGATGCGGAATACAAGAACGAGACAGAATGTTACAGCAGAAGAACACTTTGGCAACCTTGTAAAGGACAGAAGGACTGCGATACGAACTTGATAGTTGTCAGTGACTGGCATAGTTGGTAACTTACGGGGTTATGTGAGCTGGCCGCGCAGAAAGCAATGGCAAACTACTGAGCGTAATCTTGCCACAAAATCAACAATCAGCTGACAGATGCTGATGTTGACAGCGATGTACTGTAAAGGATATGCAAACAACTCGCTCACTCACACACACTCACTCATACTCTCACACACACACACTCTCTCTCTCACTCACGCGCGCGGTGTCAATACATGATTCAAGTTATCTTTCTACTAGCCATACAACAGCAAGCTTTAATTACGTGATACATGTTATTTAAATGATTATTAAAACATAAAACAGCGGGCATTAATTACGCGATTTATGTTATCTTTCTGACTATCAGCCAAAAACAGCAGGTATTAATTATATGATTCATGTTATTTAAGTCACTATTAAACACACAATAGCTGGCATTAATTAGAACATTTGTGGAATTCAAAAGAAATTATATGCTGAAACAAACTTAGAATATTTAACTCTAACGTTTGGATCAGAAACATGGACAACAAACTAAAATAATTACTAATAAATTGTAAATAATTATCTGATGATTGTGAACAGAGAATGGCTGATATGATATGACAGAATCACTAACTTATGGAGAGGACAGGAGGTGAGGAAACAAATGCTGGCGATCGATGGGATGCACACTAAATCTGTTTATAGCACAAACAGAGCCACCAAATCAATCAGAGAGCCACCAACACCAGTGTAATAATGATTACCACATTATGGACAAAACAGAACAAATCATTACTCTGCGCCTCAGAACATAACAAATCAGTTACGCAACCACATGTGTACAAACTCAAGATTGGCAAATCAGTCATGTGCACATTTGGACTGGCACTGCAGATAGAGCCTTATACTCCAAGACTGCCCTGAATACGACACATCTAGGTCAACCTTGTGGCCCGGAAAAACAACAGTGGAAGATAAACTGAGTGAACAAAACAAAAAGGCAGTTAAGTTTATACAAGAGACAACATTGCAGATATAGACAATCAATTTTTAAGTTTATACAAGAGACAACATTGCATATATAGACAATCAATTTCAAGGGAAGAAAAGAAAAAGAACAGTTGTGTCTTCTCTGAACCCACAGGACAAAAATTAATTTGAATAACAAAGACACAAACAATCTGCTGCATCTCGTCGGGTACATACTGCAGAATCACACAACATAAATTAGATAAATCCTTCAAGCTGAAATATACACATATTCGCACAGTAATTTCAATTGTCTACCACGGTAATTTTAAACTGTCTATCATATCTTTCTGTTTGCATAAGACATGCAGCGAAATATGCCAGGCGATAAATCGTGCAATCTATTGTTTGTGTCTTCATTATTCAAATTCACTATGGGAAAACTCTTGATTTTCTAAAACAAATTAAGACCTAAAAACACACAAACAACAGAATTAAACAAAGGTGAATAATGGAAGGACATGGAGGAAACTGCAGGGAGATGGCAAAATAGGACAGCTTGGTGTCAGTTCATTCAGGCCTTTTCTTCATCAGGGGATACAAGGAAGGAGAAAATGGCATTTACTATAAAACATACATCATCAAGCATTAATTACATGACTCAAGTTATCTATGTGACTTTAAAACACACACCATCAGGCATTAATTACATAATTTAGTCATCCTCTAAAAAAATAGAGACTAAAATACAGTACAGTTTTAAACATGCCAATAAATTGAGACTAACAATGTATATGTTCAGAAAATAATGTTCCTTCTGTCTTCCTCTGATTTTTTAGTTTATTGAGCATAATTGTTTTTGAGAATGTTTACAGAACAGCTGCAATATCTATGCCTTTCGGCCAACACATCCGACGACTTCCAGCATTTGTTAACTGGGTTGGCCTTTCCAAGAGGAAATAATGTTTGATTTGTGACAACAGAAAAATAATTAGAAAAAATATAAACATTGCAAGGCACTTAAG
This sequence comes from Cepaea nemoralis, assembly GCA_014155875.1. Taxonomy (NCBI): domain Eukaryota; kingdom Metazoa; phylum Mollusca; class Gastropoda; order Stylommatophora; family Helicidae; genus Cepaea; species Cepaea nemoralis. The sequence continues at coordinate 274,167 of JACEFZ010008042.1, read as the reverse complement.
AGTAGGAAAGTTGTAACAGTATCTACAAATTAGCTCCAATTAAAATATCACATAGTAACGTTTAATAAATACAGTTCAAATGCACAGTGGGACAGAAAATGTAATCTTCCATCTATGCTTGATGGCAAAGGTGGATCGAAATCACCAGAACAGAGAAAGCTATCATCTACTTTCAAATACATATTTCGACAGAAAATGCGATCTTCCATATTTGCTTGATGGCAAATGTGGATCAAAATCACCAAAATAGAGATAACTATCACCCACTTTGAGTTAGGCATTTGATATAATTAAAATAAATGCAGGAAACATGACTCGTGAAGGCCTGTGCTGGGAAGTAGTTACCACACAGTCCACGGTGGTCGTTTGGTGTGAGTTATTGGTTTACCCGTAAGGTTGACTGGGATGTTGATGATTGCTCGGTCTGAATAGACAATGCTCAACTGTCGTCTGATCATTAATCTGCAAGAAATGAACAAGGGAAGGTTTTCATGCAACACTTCAATTATCACTTGTAATTTTCTGATGATCGCTTAAGAATACTTTACATATGCAATATAAGCAACTGACTGACTGTGTAATGCAGTTTAATGTGTTTGGATGGCAGTCACAACAAATGAGATCATGGTGAACAGACATGAACAATGAGCACATTCAAGAGTCCTGGGCAATTGGAAATCTTGAACACACAGAAATAGCTGCTGCACTGGTAAAATGTCTAAACTGAGCACGGCCCACAAGCCCTGAACTTGGGGAGACCCCACCAAAAAAAAAACCCTGCCCACAACAGAATATTTCTAGTGTGTGTGAAGTTGCTCATAAACAGCGTGTTATGGAAATTGAGTAAAATACATATTCAACATCACAGTGGCTTGAAAGAAACTACATGGGCATGGTTGTTGGAAGAAGAGGCAGGGGTCAATAAGCATAAGGACGGACACAGGACACTGCAGACACCAGGAGCATGAGGCGGGAGAATTAGCCAGGGATCCAGACACTTTTGCCGAGCCATGATGAAAGCGACACGCCATATAAGTTATTGAAAGCCAAATTTATGCAGGTCAGCATGGTTGAATGGGTAAGAACGTGTGTTCTTAAACACGTAGTGCTGATGCCGAGGTAAGCGGTTCAACCCCTACACCGGACAGCTGGATTAAAATGGTGACCCGTCATCCTTGACTTGGGGACGTTAATTACAAGTACCTCTGAAGTCGGAGTAGGTTCACCTGATGGCGAGGGACACTTAATAGGGAAAGCTAATCCACACGGAAAATTCAGTCCATCACTACTATAAGTAGTGTGTATGGCCTACGCTTGAGCTCAAAGCGAGTGAGCACCCCAAAAAAAAAATAAAAACAAAACAAAGAAAGCCAAATTTAGTTCTATAAACTTATGGGTTGAAGTCAGATGAGTCTGTGAAAATATGTAGATATCATAATGTAGCTAATTAGACAATCCAATAAATGTCCTCAGGACGAATGAGAAGGAGAAACAACACAGACAAGATATATGCAGTAAACATGACTGAATACACTAGTTTCAAATACCAGAACCCAGAGACAACTTGCTACAGTAACCCACAAAAATCTCAAATTCACTTCAGACTAACTGCAACAAAGCAGCAACTATGCGAATGGCACTGGCTTGACAAGATTTTTGCAGTAAGGTATATGTGAGGTATGTACACTGTGTCCATGTTTATTATCTGTCACTTGTTCACACAAGTCACACACACACACACCTAATTGCTTTCACTTTGCCTGAGAATGGCACTGGGTACAAAACCCGGCAAACCAAAGACACAACACATCAAAGAACAGTTAACTAGACCTTACTGTACTAATAAACAATCTCCACAACCTGTGTTCTGTAGTGTTCATGCTGATTCTGCTGTAGAAGTTTGTTAGCAGAATATTGATCCACGGATGTTACAAAACTTCATAACAAACTCATTGCAGAAACTGGATAATCATTACGAACAAAATCAGCTAAGAGCAATGTCATGATCCTCATGGGTATTGGTTGCAGTCTGTTAACAATTCTTTTTCTTCAGCCTTTTATCCCCCATTGGAGTACAATCCCAACAAATCACACCATGTCCTCCCCATAATATTAATCTGTCTCTTTCTCCATATGTTTTTATTTTTTTTCCCCTGTGGGTTCTAGTGAAAGGACCTTTTTAGTTATACTATAGTCAGGTTTTCTCAATGTGCATTCAGCATCTTTTCCTCTCCTGTATCATGTTCTTTTTCTTCTTCTTTTTCACCTTAACCCTTTGAAAATAAAGTTCGTTCGTTCTTCCTCGTCGTCTTCTTTTTCATACATTCTCAAATAGCAAATTTGCTGGAATTTCTCTTCATAGCTTGCAAACTGCAGGTTTTACTGCTAGATTTAATTACTTTTGACCTCAACAGATTGCTAGTGCTATGAAAGCACATCTTGTCTTTTTTTAGTCATTTTCATCATGCTGCTTGATATCACAAGTGTTTATTTCTCATGGAATACTTCTTCGGCAATTATGATCATAAATCTTATTTCAGCTTCACAAGCATGATATGATTTATGATGATATGACAAGCTCATAAAAAATAAGACACATACAGAAATTAAACATGATTAAGGTAAATATAAACAAGCATAACAAAAGACTAGATCCCTAACATTATCTAAGACACAGCAGTCAATAAACAATCTAACACCAAAGTGTTACAACATACATCAAGATTTATCTAGTTTACAAGAACACACAAATTATCATTACCCATCTTTCCCTAGTAGAAAAAATGAAGGAATGCGGACAACCCGATCAGTACTGTCATCTATCATGTCGATCATGGTTATATCATTGGATTCATCATTATCTGCAATTATTGCTGCAAGGGCGCCAGCTCTTTCTGCCACTTTGGTCTTTGTCAGAAATGAGCAACCACTAAAAAAGTAAAACCATGTCGGATATTAGTTCATGACATAGCACAAAACTTTCAACTGATAGCAGGTATTCAGAAAAACCATTTTATTGTAAATAATGTTTTCAGCAATAACCATTTTCTAACACTATGTGTATTGTTCCGAGACAAATACTCTTAGAAACTCTTCATAATGTATAATCAGTACCATCATGATAAACTGCTTGTGCCGACTGGCATGATCGGCTGTGCCTCTCCAGCTTCTGTTCTTTAGCACCATACCTTCATTAACATGCTAAAACTTTCCATGCCTTAATAGAAGGTTGTTCAGAATCTTCTCTCGCTTTCTACCTCTATCTCTTTTTCTCTTAGTCTTACCTGTTTCTGTACACAATGAGCCAAAAAATTGTGAGTTTCATTATATTATCTGTGGTAAGATTTTTTTTTAATGGCATGGCCTCTTTCAATACATTTCGATCACTCAAATTTGTAGTTCATGGCATTTCAATATTCTATTAAATAGCATTTCTGTGGCTTCTAGTGAATTTATGTCCTTGATCTGTAAAAATTACTATGACAAATAGTCCAGTATTCACAGGCATATATTAACATTTGTTCAATGTACCTTGGTGAGACCCTAGAGGTGAGCATAGCATGAGCTTAATGTGCTCAAACTTCCCGTCAGCTGACAGCAGGGTTGTAGGTTCTGCTTGCTTGTGTTCGCTGGTTGTGAACTCCAGTGTGAAGTCCTGTATGTCGGATGAAGACATCCTGTTGACAACATCGGTGTGATGTCATACAGGACCTGAGGTTTGCATGAGTATCCGTTGTCCCATGTCTGACTTATTGGTGTGCAGACTGGTGGTTCCTCGCCGCGCAGGCAGACACTCTCCGACTTCGGAGGAGGTTGTAGGTTCAATCCACACACTGGTCAGTCAGTTGGATTTAATCGCTGATTTATAATTTAGAAAGCAATGGCAAACTACTGAATGCAAAATTGCCTGGTAAATCAACCTGAGGTTGGGGTTTATTGCAATATCCTAAAATGGACATGCAACATTAAATTGCATTGTGAGAATTCTTTGACTTACCTCTTCAATGACAAGGACTTATTGCAATGCCATGCAATGGAGATGCAACATTAAATTACCTTGTCTCCCCCGATGTGTCTCCACCTTGCCGTAGTGGGGGAGCTTGCGTGTCCCATCGACCCCATGTGCTTGCCGATGGATGAAAACTACATATCGGACAGCTTATGGGATAGGGACCAGACTAAGAGAGAGACAACCTGCTGCTCTGCAGGTAGACTGAGGATAGCAGTCAAAAGTTTAAATCAGGCGCACGAAGGCAGAATTTCTTGGTCCGGACAATACTCTAAGGCTCTCTGTCGAGGGTTTAGGCTGAATGCCTCTAAGCCACAAACCCTCAGATGTGAGAGCCGGGCCGATTCCCACCTACCGAAAAATAGAGGTGAGATACTCAGCATGCTACATGCCCAGTTCTGATACCAGTTCGAAGGCTCTCAGCTGGGGGATATGAGGGATTCCCGGATGAGAGGGCCTGGCCATTTCTCGTTCACTGCTGCACAGAGTTAAGGTGCCGAGCCGGCAGCACATGTAGCCTACCTAGTGAGCGAGTACAAATAGGTAGAAGAGCCCCAGTCAAAATGGCTGTGAAAACTGTCTGTATCTACCTCGTAGAGTCTAGACAAAGGTGGAAAAACGTCTCAATAACATGAAATAGAACGCACGGCTAGCGAATCCATTGCGTGGCCCGAAGTCCAAAGTGAAAGCTTACCTAGTGGATATCGCCCACAGACTGACCGTTCCTGGTGTGTGCTTGAGCAACCAGTGGCAACACATGGAAGTGAGGAACTAAAGCAGCCATGAGCAGGACGTGGCAACTCCTCGGGTGAGCCCAGTCTCAGAGCAATATGTGCCGGCTCTGAAATGGCTGTGAAAACTGTCTGTATCTACCTCGTAGAGAGTCTAGACAAAGGTGGAAAAAACGTCTCAATAACATGAAATAGAACGCACGGCTAGCGAATCCATTGCGTGGCCCGAAGTCCAAAGTGAAAGCTTACCTAGTGGATATCGCCCACAGACTGACCGTTCCTGGTGTGTGCTTGAGCAACCAGTGGCAACACATGGAAGTGAGGAACTAAAGCAGCCATGAGCAGGACGTGGCAACTCCTCGGGTGAGCCCAGTCTCAGAGCAATATGTGCCGGCTCTGCAATTATGGAAGCCTCCTTGGATAGCAGGGGAATGCCCATTGTCTGCCCCTGCCTTCCCTTGAGGGTTTACCGTGTTGTCATTGACCGTTCTACTTTGACCAGCTGAGATATACCTGGCAGCACAAACAGTCTAACGTCTCTCGAAACCTCGGGAAGGCTAACCTGTAAAAATGCCTGCTGAAGTCGGATGTGCTGGCCTACGGGTGCAAATAAATCAGGCACAACGCAAAAACCGTCAGAGTGAAATTTCTTTCGTGCTAGGAACAGCTCTGACTACCTAGTTTCAGAATGCCGCTCTTGTTCGGAACAGCTCTGACTAGGTAGTTTTCCGAATGTCCGTCGTGCCTGGAACAGCTCTGATGGGCACAAAGACAAGCACATGTCCAAACCGAAAACTCGCTGAGTGGATACCGTCTGCAGACCGGTCTAGTTTGTGCGGGAACGGCGCGTGGTGAACGAAATGCCCAATATATTGAAGTGAGGACTTAAAGCAGCCATGAGCAGGACGTGACGATTCCCTCGTTGAGCCCATCACCAGGGCACTATGTGCCGGCCCTGCAATTATGGAAGCCACTCTGGATGGCGGAAAATGCCATGGACTATCCCTGCCTTCCTTTGAGGGATGACCGTTGTCTTCGGCCATTCCAACTTGACCAGCTGGGTTGTGGACAGTACCGCAAAAGTGAGAGTCTCCCAGGAATGGAACCTGGTCAAAAAAGCAAGCTAAAGCCGGATGTGTTGGCCTACGGGTTTCGGCCCAAGGGCGCATAACTAGACACCGCAACCACATCTGAAAAAACTCTGGATGAACGCAAAGAAGAAGAAATTACCTTGTGAGAACTCTTTGACTCACCTTTAATGACAAGGACTTATTGCAATGTGTTCCGTATTTTATAAAATGCAGTTTTTTTTTTTAATGGATCATGTTTTTTCTTATTCTAATTATTCTTCTTCATACATTCTCAATTAGCAATACAAAGTTTTAAAAATATCTGATAACAGTATAACAAGAAACCAACATGGTCAATGAAATAAAGAGAGACATAAATACATGGAGAAGAGACTAATAGAGATGAATAATAATGGGAGGGAATGGAGGAAGCTGGCAGAGTTAGCAACAAATAGAGTGGCTTGGCATGAGTTGGTTGAGAGCTATTGAGGGATAAAGGACAGAAGAATTCAACAGTATTCTTTATAATTATGTAGCTGATCCTTTGCAGACCCTTGCCAGAAAGATTACTGATCCTTCACCGGTTCCCAGCCTCATGCATTTTCATACCCAGGGAGATTTTAATGCCATGTACACTGGCGTGTTGGTCAACTCCAACCATAACAATTATGTGAAATAAGCATGCCGGCATACTTACCCTCGCAACATTAGAGCCACAGCCCCACTGACATCATTGTGTAGTCCTTGGCAAGCCTCTTCTGGATCAGTAAGGACCATGTCCACATTCTTGTAGACTTTATCCTGTGTTATCAAGTAAAAGTCACAAATGATAAAGGTTACCGAGTGATAAAACTTACCTGGCAACAAAGTATCAATCAAGAGATAAAATTTACCTCACAGCAAAGTTGATCAAATGACAGTTTATCTGGCAAGGTTAGTTACTGAATAACATTTACCTGGCAGCAATGTTTACCAAGTGATAACATTTACCTAGCAGCAATGTTTACCAAGTGATAACATCTACCTAGCAGCAATGTGTACCAAGTGAAAAATTTACCCAGCAGTAATGTTTACCAAGTGATAGCATTTACCTAGCAGCAATGTTTACCAAGTGATAGCATTTACCTAGCAGCAATGTTTACCAGGTGATAACATTTACATAGCAGCAATGTTTACCAAGTGATAACATTTACTTAGCAGCAATGTTTACCAAGTGATAACATTTACCTAGCAGCAATGTTTACCAAGTGATAACGTTTACCTAGCAGCAATGTTTACCAGGTGATAACATTTACCTAGCAGCAATGTTTACCAAGTGATAACATTTACCTAGCAGCAATGTTTACCAGGTGATAACATTTACCTAGCAGCAATGTTTACCAAGTGATAACATTTACCTAGCAGCAATGTTTACCAAGTGATAACGTTTACCTAGCAGCAATGTTTACCAAGTGATAACATTTACCTAGCAGCAATGTTTACCAAGTGATAACATTTACCTAGCAGCAATGTTTACCAAGTGATAACATTTACCTAGCAGCAATGTTTACCAAGTGATAACGTTTACCTAGCAGCAATGTTTACCAAGTGATAACGTTTACCTAGCAGCAATGTTTCATCTTCTGCCCTTTATCTCCCATTGAGGCATAAGCCCTCTACCAAACAACACCAAACATGTGCTATCTCCTGCCGCTCCCTCCATTTCATCCCAATATTATTCATCTCTGTAATTCTCTTCTCTGTGTTTTTTTTTAAGTCTCCCGTTATTTTGTTTGCCTTGTGGGTTCTAGACTTTGTCATGTTATATTGTCCTCAGGTTATCTCAGCGCCAGCGCCTTTTCCTCATCTCTTGGTTCACTGGGATTTGTTGAGTTCTTCCATGAGTTCCACATGTTGATTCTGTCATAGCATTTTATCCTCACTATTCTATGCAGGCACCAATTAGTGTTAATGTGTGTAGTTTATTTGTAATTCCTTTAGTTGTTCTACATGTTTCTGACCCATACAGTAGCACTGATTTAACATTCTAAGTTTGGTGCTAAGTGTAACTTATTTTGACTTCCAGAAATGTCCTAGTGCTATGAAAGCTCCTCTTGTCTTTTGTATTATTTTAGTATCTCTATCTTCCTCCCCATTTTTGTCCACAGTGCTTCCCAAATGTATACTAAGATACTGCCACTTAATGTGGGGTTTTACAGAGGGAGACCAGGTTGTCTTTTGTTTGATTTAATCTTATTATCTTTGTCTTTTCTTTATGAATTCTTAGACCTAATTACTGTGACCTCTCATTAAGTGTAATTAGTATATCCTGCATTTAATTATGTGTATGTGACAGGAGTGCAGTATCGCTGGCAAAGTCCAAATCATCTATCTTCATTGTTAAAGTCACTTAATTCCATTTATGGCAGAAGTTGTCTTCAAACCCAGCCTATAGTCAGCAAAAATAATAATGGTAACAAACCCTGTCATAATCCGGTCTTAACTTCAAATGTATGTTATTTTTCTGTCATGAAGAACTCTACACTTCATATCTTCAGGTTGCCCTGATTAAGTTAATGATTTTCTGTGGGATCCCACTGTGCTGCATCAGTCTCCAAAAGGATCCAATATCAATGATGTCAAAGGTCTTTTTATAATCCAGAAGTCCAATATAAAATGGTAAATCCAGGAGACTATGCTCTCAGTCTCTGGACTAGACACTGTTTAGGGAAGTACTCGTTTCAGTTGTTCGTTTTTATAAATTTTTTATTATTTCATTTTTGTTGTTCCGTTCATAAAGACTTCAGTCAAAATGTTAGCTGTATCTGTTTTTTTTTCCCCATCCGTCTAGCTTCTCGGACATATTTTGAGTTTTTATTCAAACTCTAGCAAATCAAGTCAGTGTGAATGTATTTATACCGAACACATCTGCCGCAAAACCGGGACCAGATTTCTCACTGAACAATACCTTTGGTGGTGGTTTAGACTCTCTACAGACTATGTTCACACGCCTCTCTGCAGATGTGAAATTTCAGTACCAGTCTTGCACTCCGCACTGGTTTCTGAGATTTGGAGAGGAAAAGAAGAGTTCTGATAGTTTCCATGGTGATGGTACTTCAGTGCCAGGCTCTAACTAACCCGTCCAATTGAGGTAAGCCCTTGTCAGGACTCATGGTCTGAACATCAGTGCAACTGTCCACCAGATCCACAAACCAACCAGGCCACACACACAACACTCTAAGGTCCTACTATACACTAACCCTAAGTAGGAGAGTTATCCTGGTGAGTGTTTGTTGTTGATATGCTGATGTAGGCTTTGGTAGCAACATCCATTTTGTCACTTGTAACCGTGTTCAGGCAAAGCTTACCAATTCTACTTTAGTTTTTTGGTGATTCATTCAACAGCACACACAAGAATTTAAATTGTGTTCATTTGTTCCATATTTACATCCAAATGGCATGCACTAATACATTTTTTTCAATTCTTCATGTTCATCTATAACATTCAAAGATAGGTAATATGGCTAAAACAATGGATGAAAGACAAGAGTAATAACTTACAAATTTTGATCCAAAATTTCTGGCTTGCCGTATTTTAAATGTATACATCAGAGACTCAGGCCAGATGATTTCGAAGTAAACAGACTCCTCAAATGTGAGATAAGATTCAAGGCCTGTAACAATATCCTCATCTGCTGATGCTAGATTCAACAATTACAAACATGAAATCAGTCAGGAAAGATGGAAAATGTATTCTGTAAACACTTTTCACATAAAGAATCACTTTGTGCATACCAAAACAGTGGTTATCTTACACATGATTTTTCATAATGGTTATTTCCCCCATGGATATCAACTACAAAACCATCCAGATTAAAAGAGTTATTAAAGTTACAAGTTACTTGTTTTCTCTTCAGTGTAAACTATATCCTAAAAGAAAATATATATAAAAAAATCAATAAATTAATCAGAATGCACAATGAAAATTGGTTGCAACGGATCTTCAACATTTTCTGTCTCTCATCCTAGTTGTACTGAAAGTCAGGTAGGGAGGCACGGAAAGTCAGGTATTGGAAGAACCTATGTTGTTGGGGAACTGTAATGTCCTTTTTAGGGCATTTCACTTATCATTAATCAGAGCCTTGTATCCAGCTGACCTGTGGCTCCTCTTAGCTGTCAGCTTATGCTAGCATGCTTGCCTGCCTTCAACTCTTCCTTCCAGTATGATTTAGATTATAAAAATGACTAATTTATACTGAATATCTTGGGTAAAGAAAAGAACATATGCATCCATACTTTAAGAGCTGAATATTGAAGAGGGTTGGCTATTAAAGACAATAAAACAAAGAAAATTGATATGTTTTGGTTACTTGAAACGTCATGAAAGTTTGGAGAGAACAATAATGGAGGGGTATATGTCTGGGAAGAGAGGAAGAGGAAGGCTAAAGAGAAGATGGGTGCAGGATGTGGCGGATGATCTCCAGATGGGTGTATCGGACACGGGGCATCTTGCTTGTGATCGAGAAGTTTTCCTGAAAGGACATACTACTGAATGAATAAATGTATACTGTGCCGGTCTCCCTGTTGAAGGAGTTAATGACTTTACCCGTAATCCCGTATATCCGCGAAGGGGAACACAGCTGTGTGAGATTCTGTTGTGGATCGCGTCGCGTTGGTTACTTATGGGGGTATGTGAGTCAGTCGCTCAGAAAGCAATAGCAAACTACTGAGCATAATCTTGCCAAGGTATCAACTACAGCGGTAAAATGCTGGTGTTGACAGCCATGTCCTGTAAATAGTAGCGTGTTCCATCGTGCCATTACCCGAAGTAAAAACAAAAATCATGTACGGTGTCATTCCGCCAATGAAAATCTTGTCCCAGAAGTCGCTATCTAATTTACCATGCATTCTTTCGACGTCATTCATTCATTCATCACGTGGCAAGAACACACGTCATCTAGGGTTTTCCAGGAAAAGTTAGCCTAATATCCCGTGCACAACGATTGGTTGAAATAATCATGACCTTTTAAATAAACATAATTATTTGACAAAAAGTAAGTACTTTTATATTTTAGAGCTTGTTTTCTTAATTTTTTCATACTTTTAGATGGATATTATAATTATGTACCCATTTTTACATATATTTGGAGAGTTTCATTCCTTAAATAGCTTGAAATGTCGTTAAAAAATATATCTTTGTAAATGGAACTCCAAGATGGCGCCTGCTGGTCAGGACACTGTTTAACGCTCAAACATGCAATTAAAACTACTAAAGTTAAAAATAATACAAGTTTAAAGATTAATAATAATTTATTTGTATACTTGTACTATTTTTTATCATTTAACATGACGGAACATATAGATAAGTCGGATTTAATATCCGTCAGTGGCCAGTCTGAGACAATCATATTGGGCCGGAAGTGGCAATAACAATGGACCCAATTTTCCAGTCTCAAAGTATGAATAGTATGGCAAAATCTGTATCGAGATTTTGACACTCAGATGTGAATATCTCCGCTCAGAATTGACATCCAAGCATAATTGAGGCACCATTAGATTTTGATTTTCAAGGCCTATCTATCTGTCGTGGTCTCATTAGTAAATAAATACTCAAAATTAAAATGATGATAGGGCTCGCTATAAATAGGATATGCAAAAAAAACAACTGAGTGACTATTCGCAATGGAATTGCGAATAGAAAAAAATTATATTCGCAATGGAAGGTGCCACGTGATTATTCCCATGCATGTTTCGATATTACAATATTTTGTTGATCTCTTAACGAGTCCTCAGTGGCATAGTGGTTAGTGACTCCGCCTGGTACACGGGAGTTCGAGGATCGATTCCCCGCCGGTGAGGCAACATTTTTTTTTTCATTTTCAGGAATTAGGTGACATCAATGCTAGTCTGATGATTTCGCTTTAGGCATATGTTTAGAACCTGCGCACTTGTCTTTCTGTTCTTATCTGTCCTCTACTTTTGTTGTCTTGGGAAAGGCACACTTTATATGCGTAGCATTTCCTTATCCTTGTTTATTTATTAATTCATGAGGCCAGTCAGTCGAAAGCCTGGTGTTTGAATTGCTTAATCATGTCTCTCTGAGGCGAAGCATATTACTGGAAGCCATAGAAAGTGTCAAATTAAGAGAATCATCACTGCTGCGATATTATCAGGACATAAATAGTAGGACGGTAACGTAAACAAACATGGATGCCTGGTAACAGTAAGTGTACAGAAACGAAAGTTAACAATTCTTGAACTCGCCTGGGTACAGAATTATTTGTAGGGATCATTATTTGTATTGGGGATACCTGTTCTGAAAAATTATTCTTGATATTTAAACAGGACTAACGTAATGTAAAAATAAAACAGGATGCCAAAAGAATGGACAGAAGGTAAGAAGAAGAGTTAGAGTGATTCATTAAAAAATATGGAGAATTCGGCAGAATTAAACTCGCAACAGTGAACATTCCTATTTAAATTAACCACCTTCTTAGACTTCTTAATGGCCCAAATTAAAATTGACTAGTGAGCAGACGCTGTGACATGTAGCAAAAATATTTAACTTGTCCCTTTCTGAAAATGTCTTTCATAAACTCTTTTCATTCGGAGCCTCTCCAGAACCTCTATTATTTTAATATTTTTGTTTCCACGAAGAAATATCGTATAGGTTCCATTCTTGAGTAAAATCCACATATCTAAGTCGACTTTCCAAGTTTTCCAGTTTTCTGCGTCATATATAAAATATAAAAAGATGTGTTAAAAAGGGAAGAGCAAGCAGATTGAAGGCAGACTATTATGTGGATTCCGTATTAATAACAATTAATTTAACAAATGAAAATGTCTAAACGGCGTACCAAAATCCAAATATGCTGCAAAAACAAGGACTAGTACAACGTAGCAAAAAATCCTTGCGTGGTGACGATCTGAATCTGGTCTCGGACATTTCAATTTCAGGGCAGTGGACAAGTTAATCCCACATAAACAAGACGAACCACAAGTCACTTTCATAGTTTGTTACTGGGCTGACAATAACCACAGATGCAAATCATAAAGCACAAGTCACACGTATGGCTGCAGCCCTGTACGTTTATTTATGACTGTGGGAAACCGCTGCCTGTCAGCTGCTGTGTGAACTGAACTCATCGTGAATTGAAAACTGTGCTTACATGCATCTTCGACACTACGTATACTTCCTGTTGCTCGTCATTTTAGTACCAATTTGTGTTCATCTTTTTAGTCTTTTGCCACCTCCCTCTTCTGTTCCTCGGGGAGACATTATTCACAGCTCGCTGCGAATAATAGCGAGCGTTATTCGCAGCGCGAATTACGTATAATCGCGTCAGCATATGCGAATGATAAGCCTACTGAGTATTAATATTATACACAGCACGCTGCTAATAATATTGAGTTACAAGATAAAACGAGTAGCACAAGATATTAAATTATTGAAATACACTCCGACGACAGTGAGGGCCCTCCGGGCCCAGAACCATTTATTGCATCAATAGATCGGTATAGCAGTCCACCACACACTCAGCCGTAAGTGATCGACAACACATTCAATTTATATGATTCTTTATTTCAATGAATCATTCATTCAGTAGCATGTCCTTTGCAGAACCTCGCTCCCATAACAACCTTCCGGAAAGCTTCTCGATCACAAGCAAGATGTCCCGCGTCTGATGATACACCCATCTGGAGATCATCCGCCACATCCTGCACCCATCTTCTCTTTGGCCTTCCTCTTCCTCTCTTCCCAGGCATATACCCTTCCATTATTGTTCTCTCTAAACTTTCATGACGTTTCAAGTGACCAAAATACTTCAATTTTCTTTGTTTTATCGTCTTTAATAGCCACCCCTCCTCAATATTCAACTCTTGAAGTATGGATGCATTTGTTCTTTTCTTTACCCAAGATATTCTTAGAACTCGTCTATAACATTTATATTCAAAGGCGTTTATGCGCTGTTCAGCTTGTTTAGTAAGTGTCCATGTCTCACAGGCGTATGTTGCAATGGGAAAGATGCATGCTCTTAAAAATCTAATTTTTGTAGTTCTGTCTGTCCCACTCCATAATTTATTCATCTGTTTTAGTCTTTGAAGAGCAATGGATAGTCGCCGTTTAATTTCTTTCATTGTGTCACCGTTATTGGTAATCAATGACCCAAGATATTCAAAATTTTCCACCACCTCCAATTTTCCCCCATTAATGTATATTTCTTTCTCCATAGTAGTTTTATCTGTATGCATTATCTTTGTTTTTGCTATGTTAAGATATAAGTTGTGATTTTCACTATTCAATTGGGTTGAGGCTATTAGGTTTTCTATGCCATTCTGTGTTGTGGATAGTAATACTGTATCATCAGCATATCGAATCTCTGGTATGTCATGACCGCCGATATTTAGGGCATCATATAGCTCCCTGTTTATATCATCTCTTACATTTCTCATTATATTTTCGGCGTACAGGTTAAACAGATAGGGTGACAGCACGCAGCCCTGACGGACTCCTTGCTTGATGTCAAACCAATCTGATGCCTCGCCATCTATTCTAACTGCTGCTTGTTGGTCTAGATATAGCATTTTTATGAGATGTACTACATGTGATGGGAAGCCCATATTCCTCATGATTTCCCAAAGTTTATGATGTTGTACACAGTCAAATGCCTTTGAATAATCCACACAACATGAGAATAGGTTTACATTAAATTCTCTGCACTTCTCTATTATTAAACGCATGTTGAATATGTGATCTCTTGTTCCTCTTCCTTGTCTAAATCCAGCTTGAACCACGTTAATCTCTTCTTCCATTTTCTTACTAAGTCTTCGCATTATGACTTTCAGTAGAATTTTACTTGCATGACTGATCAGGGCAACAGTTCTATAGTTGGTGCATAATTTCAGGTTGCCCTTTTTTGGTATTGGAATGAAGATAGTTCTCTTCCAATCTTTTGGCCATATACCATATTTCCAAATCTTTGTACATAATGCATGATATATGTGTATGCTTTCTTCTCCTCCCGCTTTAATTAGTTCAGCTGGTATCTCATCACATCCAGGTGATTTACCATTCTTCAGGTTCTTTATAGCCCAAGCAATTTCATCTAATGAGGGTTCAGGTTCTGTCTCTACTGTCATTGGCTCATGTATCTCATTCATATCCTCACTGTCACTCATACATTCCACTGCAGTACTCCTGCCATCTTTCTAGAATTTGTCTAGATTCTGTTAAGGTATTTCCCATCTTGTCACAGATAACATTCAGTTGAGGTTGAACATTTCTTGTCAATAACTTCATTTCTTTGAACATTTCATAATCTCTTCCAGCCTTATGATATTGCTCTATTCTGGTACAGCAATCTTGTATATATTGATTTTTGTCCTTTCTTGTGTTCTTTCTTATTTCTCGAGTTAAAGATTTATACTTCATCCTGCGGTTAATTGATTCTTCTCCTTTCTGTTTCAGCTCTCTTCGTTGTTTTATTAATTCTAACGTGTCTAATGTAATCCATGGCTTAAGTTGCTTTTTCTTGATCGGAATTAGATCTTTGGCTGCAGTTATCAAGATATCTCTAGCTTGTACTGCCAGTTCATCAGGTGTCATTTCTTCTTGTACAGACATCAAGACCCCAAAGCGATTCCTAACTTCTATGTTGTATGCGTCTGGTATGTTTGTGAGATCAAAACGAAGTGGCCTTGGTCCTCGGGTAAGCTTTTTGAGTTTTAATTTCAGATCTGCTTCTAATAACTGATGATCTGTATCACAGTCTGCACTTCGTAGGGTTTTTGCAGATGTTATGCTTGATCTCCATCTTCTATGTATTAAAATATAATCTATCTGATTTTTGGTAAAACTGTCTGGAGACTTCCATGTGAAGAGTCTTCTTGGATGTTGTTTAAAAAGTGTGTTGGCTATCGTTAACTCATTTTCTGTGCAAAATTCAATTAATTTGTCACCTGCATCATTTCTATTTCCTAATCCAAATTTTCCTAAAACGTGTCTCTCATTTTCAGCTCTTCCTGCACCTACTTTTGCATTAAAATCTCCCATTATTATTGCTATATCATTATGACCAATCTTATTTAATGTGTCTTGTAGTGTGTTGTAAAAATCTTCAATTTCGTCCTCCTCTGCTGTTGAAGTAGGTGCATATATCTGTATGAGAGTTGTGTTTTTTGGACGGCCTTTAAGTCTAATAGTGAGGATTCTATCACTAACTGGATTATATCCCATTAAAGTTTTTGCAGTTGTCTTATCTAAACAAAATGCCACTCCACTCTGGCCTCCGACATCTCTACCAGAATAAATGAAAATACTTCCATTTTCAGTTGTAAAATGTCCCTTGCCGCTCCAGCGATGTTCACTAATTCCTAAAATTTGAATGTTTAACCTCTCAATCTCATCACACACTACTTTAAGCTTTCCCTCATACAAACTTCTCACATTCCACGTTGCCATTCTCACTCTGTTTCTTAGTCTGACACAGGGGATTTCCTTGGTAACACAGTCAGGATTAACTCCGTCATCACGATTACTAGTACTGGTCCCTGCGTCACACTCTTCACCAGTGTTATCTGATCTGCCTGGCCTGGGGTCTCGCCACCAGATCTCTTTCTTATTATGTTTTCTTTCATGGTGGTATTCAATGAATACATTACATAATATAGCACTTGCTAGCCTTCTACGTTATTACATTACTGCCTTCTATTGCAATGTGTGCATCTGTAATTAATAAATGCATTGCCCCCCCCCCCCCCCCCCCAACATATCCCAGTTAGTATTCCTCGAATGTATCGACGGTAGTAAACGATACGTGACCAGCGGCGACTGCGAATAACACTCCCGGTGGGGAGGCCACATTCGCAGTGTGCGGCGTATAATTACTTCGATTACTCTTCCCCTTCGCTGGCAAGTCCTCCTGCGTCAAATGGCTTAGACACCATACCTCGTCCTTTGCTTATTTCCCTCGAATTCAACTTCCAGAGGGAAGGATTTTGCAGATTCTATGGCGCTCCGGCTAAAACTCTTGGGTCCAATGTTATGCAAGAGCTACCCAACTGCTAGTTTGTTGTGTATAATAATTGCTTTATAATAAATTGTTCCTTTTATTTATCGAGCGGGTGATTTGGAAGCAGACCCTTGTGCGCTGTATTTAATACAATGGTATGAGTGCCGGTCGTTGAGAAAGCAAAGGTAAATTAATTAACGTAAACTGCCAAGAAATACTGGGTTTGGCTGCTACGTCCTGTAAAGGATATCAACTAACTGCAAATGCGAACCTCATACTGTTGTTGTTGTTGTTTGTCCATCAAGAATGATGATGACCATTCTTTTCATCCAGTGGGGTTGAAGGTGTGGAGCCGTGGGTTCTAAGATGGCTGATAAGGCCTATTTTGGCTCGAAATGTTCTTTGACAATGTGGGCAAAGAATGCTTGACGTCTCTGGAGGAGGATTTCCTGCAGTGGTTTTTCTGTCCTGCCTTTTCTTCACAGCTCTTGCAGTCCTGGTTGCCTCACATATGACTGCACCTTTGCGTAATGATGCACGCCACGAATTTCGGTCTCTGGCTGCAGCCTCCCAGGTGTCATGATGAATTCCAAAAGCATTCAGTGAAATTTTCAGAGTGTCTTTAAAACGTTTCCTCTGGCCACCTTGGGAGCGTTTACCACAACGCAGTTTGCTGTAGAAAATTCGTTTAGGGAGCCTGTGATCTGGCATGCGAGTCAAGTGACCAGCCCAGCGAATCTGATTCTTCATCAGTAGAGTGTGGATACTGGGCATGGATGCTCTTTCTAGGACTTCAGTGTCTGGAATCTTGTCTTGCCATTTAATCTTCAGTAGCTTCCTTAGGCAGACTGTGTGGAAGTGGTTTAATTTCCTAGCGTGTCGCTGATAAACAGTCCAGGTTTCACAAGCATATAGCAGTGTGGATAATACAACTGCTTTGTAGACTTTTAGCTTTGTTTGCAGGCTTATTCCAGTTCTGTCCCATACATTCTTGTACAGTCTGCCAAAGGCTGCACTGGCCTTGGAGATTCTTGCATTCACTTCGTCATCGATTGTGGCAGCTTGTGACACGGTGCTGCCAAGATATGTGAATTTGTCCACAACACTTAGTCTATGATCATTCACTTTGATATTCGGCACAGTGTGATTATTCCCTGGAGCTGGCTGGTACATAACTACAGTCTTCTCCAAGTTGATATTGAGCCCAAAGTTGGCACAGGCATGTGAGAAAGCTGAAACATTATGTTGCATGTCCGCCTCTGAGTTGGCGTATAGAGCGCAATCATCAGCAAACAGGAGGTCTCTGACGGTGCCGCTGTTAATTTTGGTTTTAGCTTTCAGCCTTCTGAGATTGAATAACTTTCCATCCATACGGTAGTTGATGTCTATTCCAATGTCGTCGTTCTCGAAGGCATTCATCAACATGGCTGAAAACATGAGGCTGAACAGTGTTGGTGCCAGGACACATCCTTGCTTCACTCCATTGGTGACAGGAAAGGGTTCAGACAGTTCACCATTTTCCTGTACTCTTGCCTGCATGCCGTCATGAAATAGCCGCACTATTTGGACAAACTTTCGTGGACAGCCATATTTTGCCATAATCTTCCACAGTCCTTCTCTGCTGACTGTATCAAAAGCCTTGGTAAGGTCAATGAAAGTGGAGAACATTTCGCAGTTCTGTTCCTGACATTTCTCTTGCAGCTGCCTTGCAGCGAAAATCATGTCAACAGTTCCACGTTCTTTTCTGAAGCCACATTGACTCTCAGGAAGAAGACCTTGATCGAGATGGGCTGTGAGGCGATTGAGAAGAATTCTGGCGAGTATCTTCCCTGCAATTGAAAGCAAGGAGATGCCTCGGTGGTTGTCACAGGATTGGCGGTTTCCTTTACGTTTGTAAAGGTGGACTATTGACGCGTCCTTAAAATCTTGTGGCATGGTCTCGTTTATCCATATGTTTGTGAAGACTTGGTGAAGCTGCTCTGTTAGGACCGGTCCACCTGCCTTGTATATCTCCGCTGGGATGGAGTCAGGACCAGGTGCCTTGCCGCTGGAGAGTTGCTGGTTGGCTTTGTTTATTTCCACTATGGTTGGCAGGTCATCAAGTGTCTCATTGGTGGGAACTTGAGGAAGGCAGTTGATGGTTTCATCATCGAAGAAGGAAGTTGCATTTAAGATTTTGCTGAAATGCTCTGCCCAGCGTTGGAGGATTTCTTTCTTATCGGTGACCAATGCTCCCCCGTCTGCACTGAGGAGGGGAACTATGCCTGGTGATGAAGGACCATAGACCGCTTTCAGTGAGTCGTAGAAGTTTTTCATATCATGTCTGTCAGCAAAGTCCTGAATTTCATCAGCTTTGCAGCTCAGCCAGGAATCCCGCATGTGCCGAAGTTTCTGCTGCACTACTCTCTGAATGTTCTTGAAAGCATCTTTTTTTTATGTTGACTTCGGGTCATTCAAATGTGCCTTGAGGAGAAGATGTTTCTCGGCCAGCAATTGGTTGATGTCTTCGGAATTTTCATCAAACCAGTCTTTATGCTTTCGGGGGGCTGGACCCAGGATTTCCCTAGCAGTGTTGTAAATTATGTCCTTTAGGGCTCTCCATTCTGTTTCTGTATCCTGTTTAGCTTCAGCATTGGGCTTGAGGCGGTCTTCCAGCATATTTTCAAACGACTGCTGCATTTTCTTGCTGTTTAGAACCTCATACACGTGGCGTTCGGCGGCATCGTGAGGTTGACACGCTAGAGCAGAGCTTCTCAAAGAGGCGTTTGCGACCCCATGTGGGTCATGTAATATAATGTGGGGTCGTATACACATTTGTAAAACTTGCCAAGACATCAACAGCAGCCGAAAAATGCTGGTGTTGACTGCAATGTCCTGTAAAGGACACGCGAAAGAAAAAAAGTACACATCTGTGAGTTTTGTTATATAATCACTACAGGCGGACAGTTAGAGCATTGCTTTGCTGATCTGGCAGCTTCTGCAGCTTGTCTTGTTCCAGATGTATTGATGTCACCTTTAACTCTGGAGTAGACTAGACAGGCCGAGAGAGGGATCATGCTGCATGGGCAACACATGGTCTCTAAATTCAGCCCGGGTTTTGTGTAATGGAGAGATAACCCCATTTTACAAACTATCGTCTGTCAAGACGGCAAGGTGCCATCACTATATAATCACTATACATGGTCACTGTGTTCATTGATTTTATGGCAGAATAAATGGATCGAGAATATTTGTTATCTGATCAGAAAGGTTTGAATAGTTTGTGTAGTTGAATTTTGTTCAAATGTGTATTAAATGATACATGTTCATGTTCGACTTCGACATGCTCGGTTTTGGTCCTTCTTTATCGTGTGCTTTGTGTTGTCTTTTACGTCAGGGCAGAGTTTATGTTGGTGTATCTCCCTCGCATTGTTTCGAAAGGCGGGTAATTTGTTCAATCAACTAAATATCTTTTCATTTATTGTTCTTACTAGTTGCCAGCAATGCTGGGGTTTATTTAATGAAATTGCAAGTTATCCCCCCCCCCCCCCCTTATATCCCGTTTGTTAGTTTGTTTTGCCATTTTAGAATATGAATGACCAGGATCCACGGCAAGTTTATTCAAATGTAATAAATGGTTGAACTGAAAAAAAAGACAGTTAAATTCATGAGACAACATTGCAGTTATAGGCATATTTCAAGCGAACGAAAGAATAAGAAGAATAAGTGGCTAACGCAACCATCAATTAAAATTATTTTGCATATCTGTCAAGGGTATTTTAGCGTGAACACTTCAGACAACTTTGTAGATCTAATTGTGTGACTTCCCACCTGCATTAAATCAAACTTGTTTAGCTTATTTTGCATCTAATTTCGTATGTGGGGACGGGAGGGGGTGAGGGACAATATCGTCAGCTAAGTTCAGATCATCATCAAGCTGCTGTAAGAGACCATTTAGCTCCACAATGGTTAAAGGCGGGAGAATAGATGTCATTGGACCGGGTTAGGAGTAGAACGGAGCACTTACACCCGTGTGCCGTGATGTTGATCTGTCCACTAAAATAAACAGCCAGTCTGAAACAAATTAAGATATTCAAGCACTTTGGTAAAGAAAAATGCATTAAAGATAAGAAAAAGAGTTCTTAAGAACTATAATGAGACAATCCCGACGTTGGGATATGAATCCCTATCATTTGCTATTCTAAAGCTCATTCGTAATATTTGATCCATAATACCCTACAAAGTAGGGTTTGAAAAATAGTCTTTAGACTCATCATATTGCTCTTCTACCCCGAATCACAGTGTGGCTTCCGTCAGAACCGGTCTACCATTGATATGATATTCTCATTGCGACAGATGCAAGAAAAATGCCGGGAACAAAATCAGCCACTGTTTATTTCCTTCATCGACCTCACAAAGGCATTCGATTTGGTCAGTCGTGAGGGTCTGTTCAAAGCACTAAAGAAGATTGGCTGCCCACCAACTCTTCTGTCCATTGTGGAATCGTTCCACACAGGCATGAAGGGTATAATCAAGTTTGATAGTGCAACTTCAGAAGAGTTTGAAATCAAGAGTGGAGTTAAGCAAGGCTGTGTGCTAGCACCCACCCTCTTTGGGATATACTTTTCACTTCTACTGAAATATGCCTTTCGTGATCAGGATGATGGTATATACATTCACTCACGCTCAGATGGTGGCCTCTATAATGCTCAGAGATTGAAGGCCAAGACCAAAATTAGCAGGGTACTAATCAGAGAGTTGCTTTTTGCGGATGATGCTGCGATTACGACCCACTCTGAGGAAGAATTACATCTACTGTCTGCATTCTCCAATGCTTGTTCTGAATTTGGTTTAACAATTAACAAAAAGAAGACACAGATTATGTCACAAGGTGCACATGGTGTACCATCAATCTTTATTGACGACGCCGAACTGGAGATAGTAGACCATTTTACATATCTAGGATCAGAGGTAAATAGCAAATTATCCCTCGATCAGGAAATCAACATCAGGATTGGCAAGGCAGCAACAACAATGAACATGTTAGCAAAAAGAGTCTGGGAGAACAGGAAGCTTACTGCCAAAACAAAAGTCCTCGTCTACCAAGCCTGTGTCCTTAGTACTCTTCTTTATGGCAGTGAAACCTGGACAACTTACTCACGCCAAGAGAAACGTTTAAACAGCTTTCATATGCGGTGTCTGCGAAGAATACTTGGTATTAAGTGGCAAGACAAAATCACAAATACTGAAGTATTGGAAAGATCAGGTTCTGTGACGGTGTATTCCATGCTCAGTCTTCGTAGACTTAGATGGATAGGACACGTTAGGAGGATGGATGATGGTAGAATACCAAAGGACATCTTTTTTGGTGAATTACAGATGGGTAGGAGATCTCAGGGTCGGCCTCTACTACGATACAAAGATGTGTGTAAGCGGGACATGATTGATACAGGCATTGATAATGCACATTGGGAGCACGTCGCCGCTGAACGTGTTGCATGGAGGGCAACTATCAGAAACGGAATAAAGACAAAGGAGAAAATGATTGCAGATAAAGCACACACAGAGCGTGAGAGACGTAAGATGGTGCAAAATGGTGAAAATGACCATGTTTTCACATGCACTTACTGTGGGCAAACATTTTCAGCATGAATTGGCCTTACCAGCCACGCTCGCCACCGCCATGGATCGTAGTTATAAAGCCTTTTTGAAGCACAATGTACCAAACTATCGTCTGTCAAGACGGAAAGGTGCCAATGACGAATTGCTCTTCTCCACATAAATCTTCAGTAACATATTTTTTTTTTAAGGGCTCACGGTTCCCAAAGGGGCATGAGCCTTCCCACTAGGTCCCGCGTCCCTGTGTGTCGGTTGTGTTGGGTGATTATCTTTGTCTCGGACAATCGAAAACAACGGCAGTTTGCTTTCACATCCTACATTGATAGCGTCAAGTGAACATGAGAAAACGCTACGATGGTTCCTCCTTCTCGCATTACCACTGAGTCGGTCATTGACGGCATAAAATATATAGGATATGTTTGCGAAATTTTTTTTTTTTTTAGCCTTAGGAGAATACTGAACATTAACCGGACAGCAACAATGAGTAATCTAGATGTTTCAAAGAAAACTGAGTCGCAAAGAAACATCAGAAAAAGGCAGTCATTTTAGGCCACATGAGAAAACAACATTGGAACATGTGACAACCGGAATGATTTGAGGAAAAAGGGGAAGACAGTGTGAGAAGATTCTTGTGTCATGGCACAGAAGGAACACATGACTTGATCCACAACATCCGAGATCATGGAGAGGCATGATTGCCCACGCCAGTCGGCAAGGCACTGGATTATGATACTAACTACAAACGTGCTAACAGAACATGGTGACAGTTGGCAAGCGCACTTTTAATAATAGGATTGTTTAAGGAGCAAATTGAGATAGGAGTTTTGTGATATTTGACGTAACCCTGATTAGATCAGTCTACGTATGAGAATCGAAGATCAGCCAGTGCTACTCAATACAGTATCTAACAATAAGCAAACAACCAAACAAAGTGTATCAGAGATGAAAAAAATTTCCTCAGCATTAATCAGAAAGACCATCGTCATGAAACTCATTATGAACATGTTTTGGAAGTTATAATTTCGACAGAATACATATATTCGATTAGGAAAGCTGAATTTTTTTTAAAGCATAGCAATTTTTTTTTTACTTTTGCAATAAGTGACCTGGAGAGAATTGTCCATGTCACACGTTACTAATTACTAACCATACAAAACTGTGAAATGAAAACCATAAATTTCAGACGTTTTCAGGGGCATGTATGTAATGTGAGGAACAAAAAAGTCATTGAAAACACTGACAAGTCGATGTCTCAGACACACATAATCTAAGACAACCGGCCCCTACTGACATGGCACATGATACTAGTTTTGGAAACCACAGAAAGTCAAGTTATGAAAATGTGATTCTATTGTTCAAGGGGCGTGTCAGGTTTGAGTCTAAACAAGCAAAATGTCTTCCACCATTTTCTCTTTTCCTTTGTTCGCTATTTCTCTCTTTATTGTCTGGTCATATCAGGATCAGACGAAGAATATTTTTTTAACATTGCTACTCAATATCTTTAACTAGCAAACATACTCTGCAAGGATGGTGTGTGTTTCAGAGATAATAAAAAATGTCCTCAGCATCAATCAGAAGACCATCGTGATAAAACTCATCATGCACACTGTAGCATGATGGATCAGAACTCCCCATTTCCAGCCCGACACATTCATAAAAATACTTTCGATTTAAGTGGCGTTTCCAAATAGAAGGACGAATCTTGGAACTAGTATGTTCTAGAACGAGTTGGGGGAGGGCAGCGGTATATGCGCTTGTCTTTTGATTGGTTAATAAGTAATGAACCCACGCTATTCCTGGGCCATATTTTAAAATCTAATTAGTTGAGCGGGGATTCCAACCGGGAGCGGTCGCTAGTGTGATGTGATGACCCAACAATGCCCTTAAAGATTCAATAATATATTGTTCTCTGGACAACAGGTACCACTTTAAAACATACTTTGATGTTGTAGTTGTGCCTAGTGAACGAATGAGAAGAATATAAGAGTATTTTATGAATAAAATGTGAAAGTGGAAAACCTAACTTCTGTGCGCCAGTATTCTGGATACTGCTTCTTCAACCTTGACATGTCTTTCACGCTGTATACTCCAAGTGCATATCAATCCCTTGTTGTGACTGGTTGCGTATGCTTGATGAATGTATAGTACACTCAATGCAAATTCGCAAACCCAAACCCCTTGTGCATTCTTCATGCCTAGGATGACTTATTCTTAAATCAACTGTACCTTTGCTCTCGCGAGTTAACATATGGCAGTCTGAATTAGAATGGGTGATGTAAACATGTACAAGTTCCTTGGTAAAACGCTGAGAATGTTGGAGTGAATGAGCTGGTGCTTTGATAAGTAGCCTCTCACATTAGTAGAAAGAAAGATGCTTCAAATATCCATATGTAAACAGGACGGTGATGGCACGCCAGAATTGCTAAGTCCATGTGATGCCTGGTGGCTATAAGCTCAAGAGAATTAATATAATTTCTCTTTGAAGTATTACACTGGTACCTCTACTGTTGGTTGGTTCATATAAACTAGTTCTTAAGAGAACCATAGGTGTGTGAACCTGTGTCTTAGTTGGCTGAATATAATGTATGGCTCATGCAAATTTACAGGGACTAAACATGATTTCCCCATATGTGCTTGGTGCATATGTGAACAATTGTGTATGCAATTGAGCTTCTGTTACCTACTGTAGTAGACATGAAAATTACCCAGTGGGGAAAGAGCACATGATGATGTACCTGTGAGACAAGTCTGGTGAAAAAGGGGTGAGGTCTGGCATTGCTGTGTAAGTGTATATGGAATAGGACATTCATGCACCAACATCACAGCCATAGGAATGGATGTCTGGTCTGCTAATTTGGTAAATGCCATTAGTTGATACATAATGCAGATTGCAGTTGTAAATGCCTATTTTCCATTTCCCTTCACAATGCCTGTCCCATGTTGCTATGTCACAATGATTGCTGTACTGTGTCTGGTCCTCCCTGTGCCCAGGTCTACTGTGGTTCAAACATGGTGGAACTTAGACCACATAAATGCTTGTAATTGTGTTAAGCTACCCTGTCTCAGCATATGGTCTTGTGATTACCACAGTGCATCACAGTGAAATTCACTACATCATCAACCTTAACCTTCCCCATCTCCATCTGTGTATGTTAATGTATGATCACATCATCTTTTAACAAATGTAAAGAGATGTTGTGCCATTTTGTATTGACAGAGAACAGGAGGATGGAGGAGAGGCATCCATATATCATCTGGGACCTCTAACCAGAAGTCCTAGATCCAGAAGTGACTCCCTATCAAAATGTGGGAATATCAAGAAGAATTTTCTCTCAGCTCTTTAACAGCTGAATGCATAAATGGGAGCATAACACAATCTGAAGCACTATAATAGTGGTGAACTGGACAGTGATCTTGAGTCAGTCAGGGATCAACTGAGAATAACATCAAATCTTGTTCTATGAACTACATTCATGGAGAACTGTGGGGTAACTTGGAGTGTTTGTTTATCTAAGACTAAACTTAGAAAATATCCAGCCGGATGCTCACACAGTGATTCTTGAAGAATGTGATTGAACAGTAGGGAAGTTGATCTGGCTAAGTGAGTAGCTGCAATGTATGGGACATTAAGTGTGTCATTATTGAAGTACCCAGTGACAGCCTTCACTGACAGCCTGATCAACCGTGAGATGCAGTACCATATCATCATACCAAATCTTGTCTTCAAGAGGAATGAATCTGCCATGAAGCTTATTCTGGGGAAGCTGCTAACTGGAGCTAGTCCAACATCCATGCTGATGATAAAAGGATTCAACAGACCCAGAACAGTAGTTTCTTCCTTGAGTGCCCATGGATAGGATTTCCTAAATTCCCAAGAGACAGGAAATGATGATAGATACCGATACTGTAACGGGATGGTGTAGTTAGATATTGGAGAGGAGGAAGAGAAGAATTTATTATTGGGTGGTGGAGTAATGGGGAGGTGGTGTATAATGTTTATCTTCATGCATGTGGGACATATTTTATGCATTTTCAATGTATGTATTGAGGTGTTGACATGCCAGCAGATGGAACAATGATCATCACTAGACTCACCATCAGCTCAATAAATTGTGTGTTTGATGAACCAGTGTTTTAAGTACATGTCCCCAGTGAATTTCTTGTACAGTTGCTGTCAAGTGTTGTCTCTGGTGACTGTCTTAAGTGCTGTGGTTGGTTATACATATTGTGAAAAGTCCTGTATAGATGTTGTCAAGTATCACATGATGTCTATCTTGTACAATTGGGGTGTAAACAATTCCTTGTGAATGTATGTTCCACTTTTGTCAAGAAACTGTCATGTAGATGTCCTGTCCAACAGATGTTATGTACAGTTATTGTTGAAGTTTGTCTGTCTACAAATAAATGAATCCTACAATCCCAAAGAAATGGGACAAACTGATATAGGTCACAAAATGACAAAATATATAGGAGAAGATCTATGTGACGGACGAACAGCACACTGTCAACAGTATAATGAGTGAGAGGGATCCTCAGTTGTACAGGCGCTAATAGTTCAGATCTTCTCTGGCCTTGGGTGAACTATTTTACTTCTTTTATAAATTTCTGTGTAGATACATAATAGTCTCACAGTGGGGGTTTGAGCCAAGGAAAAATGGTTCTCCAAAAAAGGCTACTGCGGGAATGATTAGCTCATTTGAGTGACCTCTAGACATAAAACGTGCTAAATCATATCCTTTATCTTGTTATTTATTATTCAAGATATATCTCCAGAGAACACTACTAACTAGGTCCTCTGGCAACTCAATCAAACATGTCACACACACAAAGAATATACCGCTAAAATTATAACTTATATTTTACTATATGGATATGTGCCCTTGACATGTTTACACATGATTACAAACCCCTTCCCAATATGAATCTCCAATTATTCCATAACTTTTTTACAAACACATTCTCCGAAAGTTTTTCTATCTTACAGAATATTCAAATATGCCTTTGTATTTTTAGCCCAATTTCAAGAGAGTTCAGGTATGAACTCTGAAATGAAAACCTAGGTAACAAAGGCCTGATAATTTGGATGTCATACATCTAACTTAAGGAATTAAATGCAATAAATAAAATGACCATGAGTGTCAGAGGGGATAAAAACATCACGATATACAAAGAAAATGTAAAGTTTTAAAAATGCAAGCTGGCGTTAATAGAAAATGCTAGCATGAAGACAAAAGTGACACTTTCACTAATGCTAATCTTGGATTATGATCTGATAAGGCGATAAGGTTTTCCAAGCAAGGGATTCAGATAAGTACCTTTTAATTAGTTTTATATTGTCATAGTGTGTTTCATGTCGTTTTGTGTCGGTTTGTTTGTCCCGTGCTGACGAAGGCTTTGGCCGCAGCGTCCAATTTGTCTCTTGTAGTCGTGTTTTAGTAAAGCTCACAGTCTACTTCTCGTTTTTTTTGGGTGATTCATCTTGGATTATGAAAATGTTTAAATTTACCAAGGGGCATATTAGGACTGGACATTTTCTATCGGAGTCAGTTGCGTGGAGAGCTGTCTGGTCACAACCCATATCAGTCTAATAACATTCCTATTATATCAATGTGCCAACAGGCAAATATTACGGGTATTTTTTTAAATTTTTTATTTCATATAATTATATTCCAACAACTGGTCTCTCACACAATCACACATACAGATCCCACAGATGTTGGCTTCACTTGTTCTTGAAGTACACTCTCACCACATCTAGTGCTGGAGATTCCATCCCATAATCCTTGACAACAACAACTCCACAGGCATTGACTTTTCTGGCTTTGCCCTCCTTGTCTAATTTGCATAGGCCAGCCCATTCTCCCAGCTTCTTGGCATCATCCACCTTGAATAGATTAATCCCATGCTCAGCACACAAGGCCTCAATCAACTTGGGGTACAAAGGTTCCTCAACGCTGTTGGCTAGAACGCACAAGTGAGCCTGGCGTTTGTCTAGTGCCTTGGTGGCCTCTTTGACACCCTTGCAGAGTCTGTCATGGATGAGGGCAGTCTTGACTTCCTGGATGGCCTGGTAGATGTCCATGGACCCTACATCAGCTGGAGTTAGAGCTGGGGCAGCTGCTGGGATACCTTCTACATCAGCCATGTTGAGTAACTTGCTTGTTGCTTATACTTGCGCAGGCTTCTGAACACATTACGGGTATTTTTTTTTTAAAGCACTGAATACTATTTTAATACAGAAACAAGGAAATGATTAATAGAACATTTGAATAACAAGATAAAACATCTCCCGGTTTTTAATCATAGATGCAACATTTTACTATCTTTCAAACCAGTAAGTACCTGTAGAAATATCTCTGGTGCGAAATACTAGCAAAGTATTTACTCTTCATAAATTATTGCAAAATTATAATCAAAAAAATATTCACCAGCATTACTATACATATAAGTAAATTCCAGAACAAAGCATCACTGAAACAGTAGCTATTTGTTCAACTGAAACATTGAATGAAGAATACTAACATTGCATAGTAACAAATAACATATATGCTACATAATGTAAATCTATATTAACAAAATAAATACGGGAACAGTTCTGTGAACAAAACACTATATACATGTATCAGAAATATGGAATGTTCGTGAAATATGTTGTCTAAAGACAAAAACATGAACAAGCTATTTTGAAATCTGAATAAACAACAGATACAAAAGACGCTTTATTAAACACAATCTACCCACCAACATTATGCCGTTACAATTCAATCCAATCTACCTACCAACATTATGCCGTTAAAATTCAACCCAATCTACCCATCAACATTATGCCGTTACAATTCAACTCAATCTACCCATCAACATTATGAAGTTAGTTCAACCCAATCTACCTACCAACATTATGCCATTACAATTCCACCCAATCTACCCACCAACATTATGCCATTACAATTCCACCCAATCTACCCACCAACATTATGCCATTACAATTCCACCCAATCTACCCACCAACATTATGCCAGTACAATTCCACCCAATCTACCCACCAACATTATGCCATTACAATTCCACCCAATCTACCCACCAACATTATGCCATTACAATTCCACCCAATCTACCCACCAACATTATGCCAGTACAATTCCACCCAATCTACCCACCAACATTATGCCATTACAATTCCACCCAATCGACCCACCACACATTATGCCGTTACAGTTCAACACAATCTACCCACCACACATTATGCCGTTACAGTTCAACACAATCTACCCACCAACATTATGCCGTTACAATTCAATCCAATCTACCTACCAACATTATGCCGTTACAATTCAACCCAATCTACCCATCAACATTATGCCGTTACAATTCAACTCAATCTACCCATCAACATTATGAAGTTAGTTCAACCCAATCTACCCACCAACATTATGCCATTACAATTCCACCCAATCTACCCACCAACATTATGCCATTACAATTCCACCCAATCTACCCACCAACATTATGCCAGTACAATTCCACCCAATCTACCCACCAACATTATGCCATTACAATTCCACCCAATCTACCCACCAACATTATGCCATTACAATTCCACCCAATCTACCCACCAACATTATGCCAGTACAATTCCACACAATCTACCCACCAACATTATGCCATTACAATTCCACCCAATCTACCCACCACACATTATGCCGTTACAGTTCAACACAATCTACCCACCACACATTATGCCGTTACATTTCAACACAATCTACCCACCAACATTATGCCGTTACAATTCAATCCAATCTACCTACCAACATTATGCCGTTACAATTCAACCCAATCTACCCATCAACATTATGCCGTTACAATTCAACTCAATCTACCCATCAACATTATGAAGTTAGTTCAACCCAATCTACCCACCAACATTATGCCATTACAATTCCACCCAATCTACCCACCAACATTATGCCATTACAATTCCACCCAATCTACCCACCAACATTATGCCAGTACAATTCCACCCAATCTACCCACCAATATTATGCCATAACAATTCCACCCAATCTACCCACCACACATTATGCCGTTACAGTTCAACACAATCTACCCACCAACATTATGCCATTACAATTCCACCCAATCTACCCACCAACATTATGCCATAACAATTCCACCCAATCTACCCACCACACATTATGCCGTTACAGTTCAACACAATCTACCCACCAACATTATGCCGTTACAATTCAATCCAATCTACCTACCAACATTATGCCGTTACAATTCAACCCAATCTACCCATCAACATTATGCCGTTACAATTTAACTCAATCTACCCATCAACATTATGAAGTTAGTTCAACCCAATCTACCCACCAACATTATGCCATTACAATTCCACCCAATCTACCCACCAACATTATGCCAGTACAATTCCACCCAATCTACCCACCAACATTATGCCAGTACAATTCCACCCAATCTACCCACCAACATTATGCCAGTACAATTCCACCCAATCTACCCACCAACATTATGCCGTTACAATTCCACCCAATCTACCCACCAACATTATGCCATTACAATTCCACCCAATCTACCCACCAACATTATGCCAGTACAATTCCACCCAATCTACCCACCAACATTATGCCAGTACAATTCCACCCAATCTACCCACCAACATTATGCCATAACAATTCCACCCAATCTACCCACCACACATTATGCCGTTACAGTTCAACACAATCTACCCACCAACATTATGCCATTACAATTCCACCCAATCTACCCATCAACATTATGCCAGTACAATTCCACCCAATCTACCCACCAACATTATGCCAGTACAATTCCACCCAATCTACCCACCAACATTATGCCAGTACAATTCCACCCAATCTACCCACCAACATTATGCCAGTACAGTTCAACACAATCTACCCACCAACATTATGCTACCAGTAGTGGTAATCGTGGGTGCCTCAGTAGCGTAGTAGCTAGCATGCATGCAGGGTGGTTGGGTTCAAATTAGTTTAGTTTAGTCGACGGATCAACATCACGGCACACGGGTTTAACCCACAAGTGCTCCGTTCTACTCCTAACTCAAGCCGGAGGCCTTAGAATCTCAGCTCAGTGCACGAACTCCTTAGCACAGGCGAGGATCCTGAAATACTTTGGGTAGATTTTGAACTCAAAATTTTGCCCAGGCAGCACAGTTAGACTACTCTTTTTCGATTTCCTAGTGCCAAGGGATGTTTTACGTACGCAACAATACACACAGTGTCCGATCTCTGTTTTGTTTAATGGGTTCAAATTCACATCAACCGGGATTGTGAAAATTGGCCAGAGCTCACAGGTCAACTCTACATAACACTGGTACCAGAAATATCTTGGGGAATAAAGACGACCGGTCCGATGTTGACCACATCATTCATATAGTGCCTGGTTGGTCTATACAAATATAGGGCCAGCACCATATACCCAACACACCTCACAGTGTGTAAAATGGTCCTCTACCGTCATCTTCGACAACCAGCGAAGAGTCCCACTACCAATGGTTGCTACCAATATTTGAAAAGGGACAATAGCAGCAAGTTTTAGTTAGCTACATATCCTTTACAGAACGTTGCAGTCAACACCAGCACTTTTTGCTGTTGTAATCTCTCGGCAAGTTCAGTAGTTTGCCATTGCTTTCTGAACGACTGGCACCCATACCATTTCGTAAAAAACCAATGGAACGAGGTCTGCTGCCAATTCGCGCACAGCTGTGTTTCGAACACGGGTATGAGGGATCACAGTAAGCGTCCATAACACCTTCGCCACGGAGCCAGCATAACAGCAAGAGCATCACGAATTATAACAGGGATTAAATATCAGTGAAGGACACTTACATGTGAAAGACAATGACAGATAAGAAATGACATCAGGTAGCAAGCAGGCACAATTGTCAATAAGTAAACATAATAAAGGACATCGGGAAGCAAGGAGGCACATTGTTACTAAGTAAAGTAAACATAAGAAAGGACATGAGGAAGAAAAGCACGTAAGCACATGGTCAATAAGTAAAGATAAGAAATGATACCAGAAAGCAAGCAGGCACATTGTCAATAAGTAAAGATAAGAAATGACACCAGAAAGCAAGCAGGCACATTGTCAATAAGTAAAGTTAGTTAGTCGACAGATCATCCTCGTTGCACATCGAACCATTCAGTCCATAAGTGCTCGGATCCCCTCCTCAGCAAATCCCGCAGCGTGTAGCGGCTAACGACGCCAGTTCTGTGTTGGTTTATCAATCTTCTTTGGCTTCCTGCGTAGTGTTCTTGTTTGGCCACCCCTCTTTTAATTTGCTGCTCCCGCAGTCTGGCCATTGTTGTAGATTCACAGTCATCACTTGGTTCTCGCAAAAGTCTCACTTCTCGTAGAGCATTCAGAATGTCAGTAAGTAAAGATAAGAAATGACACCAGAAAGCAAGCAGGCACATTGTCAATAAGTAAAGATAAGAAATGACACCAGAAAGCAAGCAGGCACATTGTCAATAAGTAAAGATAAGAAATGACACCAGAAAGCAAGCAGGCACATTGTCAATAAGTAAAGATAAGAAATGACACCATGAAGCAGGCAGGCATATTGTCAATAATTATAGATAAGAAATGACAAGAAGCAGGCAAGCATATTGTTAATGAGTAAACTAAAGGACTCTATCTGTGTCACCAGGTGTATTGTGCCCGTTTAACTGATTCAGTGCAAAAGGATAATATATCGCCAAATCTCGCCTTCTTTTTGGACATAAGGACGATATATCGCCATACTAGGGTCATCGTGTTATTTGTTTTGTTTGTGTACCTTCTGCAATCTAGAGATCACATAAAATTTACATCATAATACTTCTTCATTTACTTGTTCACTTATGTCTGGTCCCCTTAATCAGTTAATATTTGAATTAGCATATACACGTGAATGGACTGACCTAGAAATTAATTTCTGCATGCAATGGACAACTTAAGCCTTCAGATATAGTTCTGCAGAATTTTCTCCATTGCTGCAAGCGCTGCCAATAATAATCAACCTTACAAGTTGACAACCACTTAATTTAAGATTAAAGTAACTGAAAAACAAATCAGAGATTTAAGATTAAAGTAACTGAAAAATAAATCAGAGTTACAGAATATCACCACCAGAATTGATGGTTTCCTCCAGAACTGAAAAATATCACCTATGGAATTGACAAATATCGCCTCCACTCCTAGGTATTATGTATTGTTGTTGTACTTTTCAGCCACATTTTCCAGAACGCGAGCATCATGTCTTTGCTGTGAAGGATTGCATTTATTGATACTTTATATTATGCAACTGCATTGCTGCCACATTGAGCGTCCACATAGAAACATGCTAAATATTTGCCGGAAAGATTAACATCTTAAGTGATGCTTTCAATGAATGTAAGATGCCATTAGTGTAAGGAATATCGAAATCCTTGTGTCATGACGTGACCACCCAAAGATGCAGACCCACGGTGCACTGTAAAACTTCCTGGACCACATCTCAGGAGGAACACACACTGGAATGCCAGTGTGGGCAACAGAAGGCACCGACTGTTCATGCCTTTAACTCTTGCTTCCTGGAAAAAGAGTGCTTCATCATCTCTGGAAAAAATTGCGTGGCTAGAAGCTGGGGTGATGAAGGCATTAGCCAGTTATTATGATCAGATGCTGCCATCATCGTGAGTATTGTCAAAATCCTTGTGTCATGACGTGACCACCCAAAGATGCAGACCCATGGTGCACAGGAAAACTGCCTGGGCCACTGGCAGCGGCAGGGAACACAGACCGACCTGGAAGAGACATCTCTGGGTTAACAAACATGGGAATCCCAGTGTGGGCAACAGAAGGCACTGACTGCTCATGTCCATTCTTAACTGTGCTTCCTGGAAAAACCATTGGGTGCTTCGTTATCCCCGAACAAACTGCATGGCTAGAAGATTTTTTTTTTTTTAAAACTTTTATTAAGTGTTAACAACTTTGCAATATGTATTGTTCGTGTTGTTACAGAGCGTTGCATGTGGAAGTGTAGGTGACATATGCGCAAAATTTTACAACATTTATTTACAACATTTTAACATTTGAAATGGGGGGGGGGGGGGGGGGGGGGGTAACGAAAAACGAGTACAAAAACAACAAGACGATAGTATACCATTATTTTTCCTCTGCCACCCTCTCACCTGTCAGCTCCAACCCCACCAATACCATCATCACCACTTGGTAATGAGGAAAATGGCAGTAAGCTTGTTAGAACCAACCGGTGAAGGCAGTAGCAGCATCAAAACCAACAGTATCGAAAAGGTGGGGAAAGGGGGGGGGGTTGTCAAGGGGTATACTAGTTTACAATGCAGAATAGGTAGTTGTTGCATTTGTATTGTTCGTGTTGTTACATGCGTACTGTGTGTTCAGTATTTGTGTGCGTGTATTTACGGATCGTTGCGTCTGGGCGTGTAGGTGACATATGTGTAATATTACAACAATAAATTCATTTGCATATTTACATGTCAGGGGGGGGGGGTAACCCAAAATTTATTTATTACCGTGATTGTTTCCCCTGTCACCACCATCTCCAGCCGGCTCCAAAGCCACCAATACCATCGCCATCTTTTCGGTAATGATGGCAGTGGCAGCCAATTGATAGAACCAACCAGCGAGGGCGGTAGCAGCGTCAAAACAACCAACAGTAAACAAGCGGGGAGGAGGGGAAATGAGGGAGCATAATAGTAATAGTAAACATCCATAAAAATTAACCACAATAAAATTGATATCAATAATCCTTAATGTCACAGCCTCACCTAGAGACGGTACATAAAAGTAAGAGATACTGGCGAAGGGAGAGTACTCCAGCTAAAGGGAAAGAACCGAGTCACTCGAAGGCTCGAATAATCCAGAGCCTTCTCGAAGGACGGTCAGTGTGTCCACAGCCCCGTGGACACTGATGGGGCCCGCCGATTGCGGGGTCCACGAGAAACTCAGAGAGAGTTGCCACCCGTGTCGGATTGCGACACGTGTGGAGAAGGTCAGACAGAGACTGGACATCGAGGAAGCAACAGGGCTTACCTTAAGGGGACTTGATAGTAGACCCAATTGTATTTAAGGGTCTTAGACATATGTGTAGATAGCTGCTAGAGTTATTGTGTTAACCATGTACATTATAAACTCCTGTGATACGCAATGTATTGAATGCTGGCTTGTGAAAACTCGCTTCGCCAGCGTACTATAATATGTATGTAAATAAATGATGCTAAATTGTATCTAACGGAGTTTGTTGCCTGTATGAGCCCGAGTTTCAATCCCCTAGAGATCTAGGACTATGACACTTAATAATAGAAAGGTAATGCACAAGGGTAACTATCGCCACAAGAAGGCTTGATAATAATAGTGCAATTGCATTTGTATTGTTCGTATTGTTACATGCGGCCGTGTATGTTCAATATTTGTGTGCGTGTATTTATAGAGCGTTGCATGTGGGCGTGTAGGTGACATATGTGTAATATTACAACAGTAATTCATTTGGCATAATTACATGTGAAAGTGGGGTAACCCAAAATGTATGTTTTTTACCATGTTTGTTTCCCCTGTCTCCACCCTCACCAGCAGCCGGCTCCAAAACCGCCAATACCATAACCACCTCTTCGGTAATGTTGATAAAGGCAGTAAACATTTTGGAACCAACCAGTGAGGGCGGCATCATTCCGATTCCGATTTGTCGAAAAAAAAAGAAACTTTCCACCTCGTTCAACCCGTCTCAATGACGTTGGTTATAGTTGTGGTGGTTCATAGTGCGGTATAGGTTTTATGGTCTTTTGTTGCGTTTAGACAGCTTCTATTACTGCCTGTCTGGCCGAGGTTCCTCTTTTTTGCCATCCTTTTTTGCTTTTGTCGTTGTTGCTGGCCGTGTCTGCTATCATTATCGGTTTGCCCATCCTCTCGTTTGATGTCTTCTTTCCGGAGCTGACCTTGGGGGCTGGGGAGGGGCTGTCTTTTTTCATCTGTTTTCTTGGCTTGTCCTGGGGAGGGGGGGGGGGACGCCTGTTATCGTCTGGGCTTGTTTTCTTGGTTTCAACGGTTTTTTTTGTCAAGCATTGGGGTCGGATTGTATCGTCTCTCTTGTCCATCGTTGGGGAGGTTTCCTACCGTCTCCTCTTGTCCCGTGCCGGAGGGGTTTCCTGCACGTCCCTCTTATCCATCGTCAAGGAGGTGTCCCATCGTCTTCTCCATCGTGCGGGCAATTTCCACCCTTCTCCTTGTCTCCCGCGTCGAAGAGGGTCGTTTCGTCTCTCTATGTCCGCCATTTGAGAGTTTTAATGCATCCCTATATATTTCCTATTGTCTGGTTTTCGTGTGGTCGAGTGTTTCCTCACTGTATTTTTATTTTGATGTTGGCTTTATTTTATGTTGGTTATATTTCTTTCCCTGTTCTTGCAATGAATTGTTTTGTAAGCTTTTGTATTTCTTTGTCGCCTTCCACCTGTAGGCATTCCTTCATCGTCATCGTCGTATTTCTTGTTTGGAAGTATTCTACTAGGTCCCTGCGTTCCTGGGCATAGGCTGTGCACGATAGTAGGTAGTGTTCTATAGTGTTTTCCTCCAGGCAATCAATGCAAAGTGGTCGGGTGATTTTATCTTTCCAGTTCCCGATTCTCAATCTCCATAGTTTCTTGTACGTTGGTATTTTTGTGCGGCATCAGCATCAACAGCAACCGTAATAAGCGGGGAGAAGGCGGAGATGAGGGGGGATACTAATAATAATAGTGATCTTAAATTAAAATTAATAGCAATCAAACCATAATAATCATATAGTAATACAGAATTACCTATCAATCTTAATAAGAGAACATCGTAATGCATTGCTAGAAGATGCGAAAGATTTATACGTTGTGAAGAGAAACGAGAGTAACAAGAATAGGTCGTGCATTGGGAGACAACCGACTAAGTCATGCAAGTAGTCTACAGTGGTAGAACATTGTATATATTGCATTATAAAATATATTTTACTGACTGTTAGTAATCACAGTATTCTAACAATATATTGAAATATTATTTTGTTAACTGTGAATGGCGGGTATCCTCATCTTAAGCAGTAAAGAAAAATTGTATCTAATTGTTTTTTTTTCCGAAAAACCTGGGCGAGTTATGTCCCTTACTAACATCAAATGAGTATTATGTTCCCACGATTATACTGGTATAGTATAGTATATATAGTATAGTATATATAGATACACTATAGTATGTCCGCCGGTCTCTCTGGCCGAGGGGTTACAACACTTTCTCCGTAATCCCGTTTATCACGCAGAGTCTCGTAGCAGGGCGAGAGCTGGGAGCGGTTCGACCCCCGCTGGTGACTTGCGGGATAACTGAGCCGTCCGCTCAGAAAGCAATGGCAAACTACTGAGCGTAATCTTGCCAAGAAATCAACATACAGCTGAAAGATGCTGATGTTGACAGCGATGTCCTGTAAAGGATATGCAAAACATTTTTTTGATAGTATGTCCAGAAATGAATGCCGTCATTCACGATCAATTATTTTGAAAACTGTCAGTTGGATCGTTATGAAATTTGTCCTGCCGTATTTTATTTACCCCCACCCATGAAATATGTCTTCGATAGGTCCAAAAGCAACTTGAATCATCGAAAGCGGCGACATTTCTTTGAATATTGATGTTTTGGTTGTGAATTCACGCTAACAAACTAGTCTTACAGTAAACCACGTTATTTCTGGTAAGGACACAAGTACAAGGCGTAGCCAGATTCGTATGGGAGTGAGTGCAATAAAAATAGTAGCTTAAATGTCGACAGGGTCGACTGCATTGCACCGGGGTTTTATCCCATACATGGCCCAGTCTCTTTCCGCAGGGTGGAAAGCGTCCCACAAAGCACGAGCTCCGTAGCTCCAGCGACGATCCTCGGAAATCTCCGAAAAAATGCACTCGTGAAATGAAGGAATCGAACATACAACCTTTGGAGCCCGAGTCAGGCGGCTTGACCACTTCACCACGGAGACTCCCGAGAGGGGTGCAATGTGTAATAACATTACAGGTATTCTGGTATTCAGGTATTCTGATCATGATTTTCAAATTGATCATTTACTAACGAGAGAACCACAGATAGATAGGCCTTGAAAAACCAAATCTAACGGTACCTCAATGATGTGTGTATCTCGATTGTAAGCGAGTGTCGTGACCTTTGGACTAAAATTTTCACAAAAGAGTGCTCACTGAGTTGATTTTGATGCGTCCTGGACAAAGTGAGAGCCCAGATTATCAAAATTTTGCATTTTTTGAGACTATCTGTTTTGTTTTTAAACGACCATCTCAGCAACCATACATCACTGCGATCGGGGTTGCAAGACCTAACTGGTCATGCTATTTATTTTTTTATATGATGTCTGGTGACCTAATTAGCAATTAAAAATGGCCGCTAATTAATTACTAATTCAGAAATTAGCCTGCGTTTTCTTAATTTTAGCTTTAAAAATTACAAGTTATGTATGTTATTATGCGGAATGATGTTACGGCCCCAATGGTCACTTTGATGTTTTGATAGTATGTGTTGTGGCCTAATTAGCAATTTAAAATGGCCTCTAATTAGTTACGAATTCATGAATAGGCCTGCGTTTTCTTAATATTAGCTTTAAAAAATTGCAAGATGTACATGCTTTTATGTAGAATGATGTTACGGATCTAATGGTCACTTTGGTGTTTTGATAGTCGGTGACCTAATTAGCAATTTAAAATGTCCGCTAATTAATTACTAATTCAGAAATTAGCCTGCGTTTTCTTAATTTTAGCTTTAAAAATTACTATTATTATATTACTAATATTAGTAAAGACAGAGAATTTACAGAGGCATGGGGTAAATAATGTGAAAATTGACAGGAAAGTAGAAGGAATATATTTCTTACCTTATTTTTAATTTCCTTCTTGTTTCTTCAGCTGCTGGTTAATAAATGTACACAAGTATTCATGTTACTAAGATGCATTTTGCTTTTTATATTGAGTTCGTGAAAGCTTACAAATCGTTAATGTGCGTATGGAGTGACCAGAAATGATACCGCAATTTAGTCATCATGTGTCCATTTTTAAGGATCTGTCCAGCTGTCTGTGTAGTTTGTTCACACGTACACTTGGGTGACAAACCCGCTTTGAGTCTTCGTGAAAGATTGTCTACTCTGCTGTTTACTGTTCAGAGACGGAATATGATTACATGTTTTGCACTATGAAAATAGTTGTCAGGGTCTCTGTAGTGGGCTTTCTTCTTAACGATCAAGATGTTGGCCCTCTTTTCATTGTAGTTTATAGATTGATTCGTATGCACGTGTGTTGTCCCTTATTTTGACAACGTGTTTGCTCTCACGTTTCTTGTTATGCCACAATATGTCAATTTCCACCGCAATATTACTCTTCTGTTGGTATTCAATGCGCTTAGTGTGTGTGTTTGTTTTCCCAATACCAGTTGTTTGTCACCGCCGAGGGCTTGCGGAATTGAAAATTCATCACTGTGGAATACAAACTGTTGCCATTGACATTATGCTGATGCTGTAATGTTTAGGGCCTGCAATTCGCCTGAATAGTTGGAGCAAAATATCCCAGTAAGTGTGTACATAGATTAAGATCTGCGATCTGCGCAGACCTTAATCTGTGTCGGACGATTCCAGTAGGTTGATGATTGCTCTCGGTTGCATAACATTCAATCCATCCTTTCTCCAATAGTCCTCTTCCTCTTTCAACACATGGTCATCACATTTTTTCCTGTAACTTTTATCAATATTTAAAATCGCGGACTGGTTGACAGACAGACAGACAGACAGACAGTCAAACAGGCAGACAGACAGATAGAAAGGTAGGTAGGTATGTAGGTAGGTAGAAAGATAGGTAGGTGGGTGGGTGGATGGATGGATGGATAGATGGATAGATAGATAGATAGATAGATAGATAGATAGATAGACAGACAGACAGATAGATAGATAGATAGATAGATAGATAGATAGATAGATAGATAGATAGATAGATAGATAGATAGATCCCCGCCAGGAGCTGGGCGAAGCCGGGCCGAGTCAGCTAGTTTATTTATATAATCACGTTTCATGAAAGAACCCACATTGGAGACATGAAAACCGCCAGACAATTTCAAAAAAAGCGTGGATGTGTCTTGCTTAAGCTGTAATTCTTTTGAAATGATGGTATTAATCCCTGAGCCGTAAATTATATACCGCATATAAACAAACATTGAAATCTGCCGTACAATCTCTAGAACAAAATTTTTTTTGTTTGGTGGACATAATGATAAGGTTATATGCTAAATCACATCATTTCCCCTCAGTTGGTTATTGAGGTATTGAATTTTATATTGGGGCAAAAAAATAAAAAAATAAAAATAAACACACTACAGTTACTATTCGTTGCCCCCCCCCCCCCATACATAAAGAATCTCGGTAACACACAGGCAGCATAATGACATAAAAATAATATTAAGTCTCGTAACAGAAGCCTGCTGCTAGGTATATGAAGGAAGTATTAGAACTATCATCACATTTTTCAGCACAGAGGAATATGTGGCCAGTCTTTTCTTCCGTAGTGAACGACGAGCCCAGTCATCAACCCCTCACCCAGCCTCACTCATGAGTTCAATTTCACTGGTATAATGGGTTGTGAGCCCACAATTATTTATGGAGAATAAAGACAACTTGACGTTTAATAATATTATTAAAATGCCAATAAGTAATATCACGACCAGGTATGATTGTGCGGGAAGACCCAAGAAGGTAGCAGACGTCAGCTGTTTTCAACCATGTCTGACCAACTTGATCATCTCGCCGACTTGAGTGGAGGACATACTCCAGGACAGTCAAGTTTGGATGATGCAGAAGAGCAATGGACAGAGCCTTTAAATCCAGCAACGAATCCACTGATCTGTTCAGACTTCATACGTAAGTTATTTAAAATTTGGCTAGTAATCTAGTAACCAGGAAGACTAGCAATTTTGGTAATATGTAAAAATTGGGTTTTTACTTATGAAATCATACCAGTTTGATAGAGCTTGACAAGACGAATCCAACGGTATCTCAACGAAGAGGGTACGTTAATTCTAAGCGGAGTTATGAATTTTCTGGTGACGTAATTTAATACCAGGAAGTGCAATGATGAAGTAACACATTAGTCAGAATTTATCGCGGCCCTAAGATTGGAAGCTGAGAAATTCTGCCTTCTATTAGTAGCTATTTTGGTCAATATTTAAAATTTGGGTTTTTACTTATGAAATCATACCAGTTAGATAGAGCTTGACGAGACGAATCCAACGGTATCTCAACGAAGACTGTACGTTGATTCTAAGCGGAGTTATGAATTATATGGTGACGTAATTTAATAACAGGAAGTGCAATGATGAATTAACTGATAAGTCAGGATTTATCGCGGCCCTAAGATTGGAAACTTGAGAAATTCTGCCTTCTGTTACCGTGGCTTGTTTATTTGTAAACGGACAACGTTGTGCCATATATCGTTGCGTCCGGGGCGGCGAGGCCTAACTTGACGTATTATTTATTTTTTTTTTATAGGATGTGCCGTGACCTAATTAACAATTTAAAATGGCTTCACAGCTTGTCTACCTCCAAACAAAATTAAAATGTACTTACATTTCCATGATCTGGCTGTTCGCTGCTACCTGTTGCAGGTCTTGGATGTTTACTTGGACGTTCAATGAGTCTTCTCTGATGATGGTCTACGCAGGGTCTAACTTGAACTGAAAAATATAAATCATAAAATACCCTAGAAATAGATATATACATATAGCACAATACACAAGAATATTGATTATGTGTTGTTTCGTCAATATGGAAGCACTATACTCGAGTTTCGCTCTCATTTGAGCTCGTCAGTAGTGCATATTCCTGACCGGATCCGGAAACAGTCCCGGATCACGCGTGTGAAGCGGGTGTGTAACCACGCGGCACACACCAAATTATCACAACAGAACATCACAACGCTACCCATCGTAGATACTCAATCTTGAGCATAGCCTACGATGAAAGAAAGAAAAAAATATGTCTCCCCGTATTTTATTTAAATAGGAGTTTTAATGCAGGAGTTATAAGACAAATTAGCTTACTATTCGTGAATATACTCCAGAAAAACATCGCACAAAGCACAAGAGTCTCCGTGTCTCAGAGAAAAATGCACAAAAAAAAAAATTGATTTCTAAATTCGAAGTTCTACTGTACAGTACAAAACAATTACAGCACACTGTTCAGTGTATTATTATGCGAGTACACAGATACATTACTGCTACACATGACACTTGTATTCTGTTTAATGTTAGTACTTAAATTACCAGTTCTAATTGTAAATAAATACAGGTTCGCTATAGTTTATTTATTGTTTGGGCGCCGCCATCTTGAATTTTGTCTTATCAAGCCACAAGGCCGTGTCACGAAATATTTTGTCCTGATCGTGTGCAAACACCTGCAATGTTGAAACTCTTCATATTTATGTAAAATTGAACGGGGGATTCAAATATGCACGAAAAAATGAATTAATCTTTCATAGTCAGGAGTTATAAGACAAATTACCTTACTAATCGTGAAAAGAACCTAATAAAATCCACAGAAATCGTTTTTATGGTGTAATATTTTGGCGGCTATCTAGCAGAACCACTGCTAAATATATGAGAATAACGTCCCTTTCATCGTACCAAACTCCTTTCGTTTTTTTGGGTCTTTTAGCAGTACATGTCAAACCGGAAGTGATCGTTCGAGGACGCAGGAAAAAGTTCGCAAAATTACACCAAAAAAAGTGAAGAGCTAAAAAAAAGGGCGATAATTCTGAAATAGCTACTATTAGTAGTAGAAGTATTACCGTGGCTTGTTTATTTGTAACGGACAACGTTGTGCCATATATCATTGCGTCCTGGGCGGCGAGGCCTAACTTGACATATTTTTTATTTTTCGATAGGATGTGCTGTGACCTAATTAACAATTTAAAATGGCCGCCAATTGTTTATTATTTGCCTTCTATTACCGTGGCTTGTTTATTTTTAAACGGACAACGTTGTGCCATATATCATTGCATCCGGGGCGGCGAGGCCTAACTTGACATATTTTTTATTCTTCGATAGGATGTGCTGTGACCTAATTAACAATTTAAAATGGGTGCCAATTGTTTATTATTTGCCTTCTATTACCGTGGCTTGTTTATTTTTAAATGGACAACGTTGTGCCATATATCATTGCGTCCGGGGCGGCGAGGCCTAACTTGACATATTTTTTATTTTTCGATAGGATGTGCCGTGACCTAATTAACAATTTAAAATGGCCGCCAATTGTTTATTATTTGCCTTCTATCACCGTGGCTTGTTTATTTTTAAACGGACAATGTTGTGCCATATATCATTGCGTCTGGGGCGGCAAGGCCTAACTTGACGTATTTTTTAGATAGGATGTGCCTTGACCTAATTAACAATGTAGTCACTGGAGGGTCTTCTCCGTGATTATTTATTGTATTTTGTGTAGGTATTTGTTTGCTGATGAAGCTAGTCAAAACGTCCTGTGTTTTTCGTTATTCTTTTATGTAAGCTTCATTACTCTGTGTAATTTTATATTTTTTATATTTTCAGCTTTG
This sequence comes from Cepaea nemoralis, assembly GCA_014155875.1. Classification (NCBI taxonomy): domain Eukaryota; kingdom Metazoa; phylum Mollusca; class Gastropoda; order Stylommatophora; family Helicidae; genus Cepaea; species Cepaea nemoralis. The sequence goes on along the minus strand of JACEFZ010008042.1, from coordinate 230,115 downwards.
TCGCAGAACAAAAAGAAAATAAAGAGGCAAGTGAAATATTTCATCCAGCTAACCTTCCGAGGAGATGAATAGGTCCAAGTGGGCTCCCCATGGCCACTCGGTCAATTTGGCGATATGACTTGTTTAGAAAGTTGAATTGAATGTCGGCGGTACATAATTTTAATAGCTAGACATTCCGAATTGGGTGGACAAGATACTACACACAGAATATGGTAGCCTAGGCAGGCCGACACACCAGAACAGTCCTGCTTCATCGGTCGCGAGACATGTGCTCGAGAGCGGCCATGTGGTTGAAAGAGACAGTGCCTTCCGTGTGTTGTTCAACATACAAAGTAGTCGATTGTTAAAGTTTGTTGAAGCTATAATAATCAACCTTCGTAAGCCGTCCTTGTGCAAGCAGAAAGACATGTTAGTCAGTTTAAAATTACCGTGGTAGACAATCGACATTACTGTGCGAACATGTGTATATTTCAGTGTGAAGGATTTATCTAGTTAATTCACGTAAGTTGTGTGATTTCTGCAGTATGTACCCGACGAGATGCAGCGAAATGTGCCAGGCAATAAATCGTGCAATCTATTGTTTGTGTCTTCGTTATTCAAATATATAGAAACTCACCACAGGAAGGTGTGCACCTGAATTGTTTTATCAAATTGACACAGGCTGTAGCAAAGTAGGTGTGACAGGCAGAATCTTGAATGTCACAGGAAATGGTTCAAGAAAGAGTGTCACAAGTGATGGCCATTCTTTGATTAATTGCTTTTTATGTTTCACAACTAATTTTTTAAATAGATATAAATTATTAGTAAGAGTACTTTCCGGTATTAGCTTGCCTGGTTCGTTGGCATGAACGAGACTCCTCACTTCTCTCAGCACATCAGGTACAGCACGACCATCTACTATCATATTGTATTGTCTTAATGTCCTAACTGCATTGCAACAGCTTTCTTTTGTTGATTAAATATCATGCATTAATGTAAGTAAGTAAGTTTGTAACTGCTGCATAAATTAAACAGCAGTTAATTATTAAGATATTAGATAATTAAATATTCACTAAAATTGATTTCTACTTCTGCTCTATAATTATTGATTACACTGTTCTGTATCTAATAGTGAGCAATTAATAATTAAATACTAACTTATTTAAAACATATAACTTATTTTACAGTATTGTATTTAAATCTACAAGGATTTAACAATCTACAAATCTACTTCTTTACTCTACAAGGAGTTATAAGTCAAATTACATGGATGCGCTATTCAGTCTATTCATTCTCACTATGACTGGCTATGCTGCTATACTAAAAAAAATTTATCCTAACGAAGAACGAATAGGGGGATGTTGCAACTCTGCACATTTATGTAAAATTGAACGGGGAACTCAAAAATGCAATAAAAAGTTAGCCTTTCTTTACTCTACAAGGAGTTATAAGACAAATTACCTTACTAATCGTGAACAGAACCAAATAAAATCCAGAGAAATAGTTTTTTCGACTCCATAAGTTGGAGCCTAGCAGAAGGGCCAATGCTGAATATATGAGAATAACTTCCCCTTTCATCGTACCACACTGCTATCGTTTAATTAATTTTTAGCCGGACATGGTCCAACCGGAAGTGATCGTTCGACGACGCGACAAAAAGTTCGCGAAATTAAGAAATTGAAACCAGAAGCAGCCGTGAAAGTTTGATAATTCTGACATTGCTATTAATATAATATTAATAATTAATAATAATAATATAATTTATATTATTATTATTAATTATTATATAAATTATTATGATATGATGATAATATATTGATATTACTAAAGATTATTACACGGAGTCGTCAAAAATACTGCCTGACTGAAATACTGAAAACTTTTGGCTTGAGTCTTGAGCACCTTTGTCGTTGTCCATAATTCAAGGGTTGCTCTGCCTCCTAGTTAGTAGGAGTCCTTTACCTTTACCTTTACTGAATGCTCATGTAACAAATGAACTTTCAATTTCTTGCAGTAAATAAAAAGTTATCCAGGTTCCAGTTGGAATGCTCTATGAAGTCTATGCCCTATTGAATATGCTCTTCTGCTGTAAAAGAACCCAACAACTGAATATCATAAGCATAATAGTGTGCAGTATTTATCGGAGTGCAAAAAAAAAAAAAAAACTTCAAAAGATCTAGTAATAATAGACTACATAACTGTGCTCCCCGGAAAAAGTCTAAATGCTTCATAGGACAACATAGGGGAGCAAACAAAATGGGCTGATGGAGCTCATAAACCCTGGAAGGAAATCCATCTACATGAAGGACACACAGAATGTTAAAACACCACTGCTTTGTGGAAGTTCTTGTTCTTCTTTTTTCATTTGCTTGAAGTTTGTCTATATTTGCAAGGTTGTCTTTTGTATGAATTCACTGCCATTTTTAGTTAACTATGTGGTCCATAGAGTTTTGTCTTCCACTTGTTTCTATAGACCAGGAGGTTTGCCTAGATATGTCGTATTTTGGGCAGTTTTAGAGTATGTGCACATGGGTGATTTGCAAATCTTGAATTTTATATACATGTGGTTGCGTAATCTATTGTGTCCTGTTCTGAGGTACAGAATAATTATTTGTTTTGGTCTGTCCATAATGTGATAGTCATCTTGAGTAGGTTTGGTAGCTTTCTGACTGATTTGATCCTTATTTTCTTTTGGTGTTATGTAACGGATACATTAGGTTGTTCTTCAATTACTCCTTGCTTAGCTAACCGATCAGCTCTGTTATTTCCAGGTTCTCCACAGTGAGATGGTATCCATTATATGATGGCCTTATGCTGGCTGCCTTGTTCAGAAAGTAGTGTCTGTAGTACTTGTAATTTCCCAGACTAGAGCACCTCAGGTACTGATTTTGCATCTGTCAATAGCACCACAGCTTGTGTACCATGATTCGTATTCAGTAATTTCTCTATTGCTGTCTAGGTTGCCTGGATTTCTGTGCCATAGTTATGGCTGTACCTTCCTGCTGCTACTCTGGCCATGTCTGTAGTATTATTTGGGTATTCTATGTATTCTATATATTCTATGACTTGGAGAACTTGGTGACGACTGGCAAGATCAAAGGGAAGAGACCAAGGGGAAGACTGAGAAGTAAATACCTGGATGGCTTGGCCACATGGCATGGTTGCGACAGGAACACAGAGCTGATCCACGACTCAGGTGATCGAGTGAGATGGCAGAACATGACCGCCCACGCTTACCGGCATGGCACATGATGGATGGATTCTATGTACACTCCCACTTCTCCATTTCAAACATCAGTTTGTGCTGATCCATCTGTGTAGACTCAGATCCAGATGTCCTGTGGGTATTCTTCATGGAAATTAAGAGTGGCTGGTCTGCATTGTAAACTGTTCTGTTCTTCCTATTCGAATATTCCTTTCACATTAGTCTGGATTTGTAGTGATAGTCTATTTTCCTTTCTCCAAGGAGTTCCTTCTGGGATAGTTTTCAGGATACCATCTTCACTCAGATCTGTGGTTTGTCTGCAGTCATTTGGCTTGGTGGATAAAACTGCTAGGTGTTCAAATCTGTTCTTTGTAGTGGTCTGGCATGCTGAGGAAATTTTCTGCATGTGTTAGCATTTTTGTATGTCTGCTTATACTATGTTGCTGCTGCTACTACTACTACAACATTTACTGTTACTACCAGTACTATTGTTACATTTTAGTCAGGTCTTAGTGAGATATGACTGAGCTACCATATGACAGTAGACGTTACTACCTGCTTCTCTTAGTGCCGAATGTTGGGTGGTACTCACCAAACCTGACACCCCACTTTGTGCCAACGGCTTCGGGCGGGGTAGTACAATTGTGAGGGTATAAGCACTACTCTAGTGTGAGGAAATGCAACCTGAAGACTAAATGTTATGGCAGTGCAGACCAGGCCTTAAGCCCTTGGTCAACAACTGGTCTAGGATGGAAGCTCTGACAAGTGGACAGTTATAGCATTGCTTTCTTGATCCGGCAGCTTCTGCAGCATGCCTTGTTTCAGACGTATGGTGTACCTTTCCTCTGGAGTAAACTAGGCAGGCTGAGAGGGATTATGCTGCATGGGTAACACATGGTTTATAATTTCAGCACAGGTTTTGTGTTATGGAGAGATATAACTCCATTTTACAAACTATCATCTTTCAAGACATCAAAGTGCCAGACGTTACATCTATTATTATTATTACAAATAGACTAACACTTCTACTACTACTGCTACAATTGCTGCTGGTATTATTGCTGCCACTGATAGTAGTAGTAGTAGTAGTACTACCACCAACACCGGCACAACTACCACCATTGGCACAATCACCACCACCACCTCCTCTTGCTCCTCTTCTTCTTACAATTGATTCAACTTATTTGATGGTGGTCAGAGGTTTCCCAATGTTTTCTGTTTCATTATGTAAATGGGGGTACATTTAATGTAATTCTTGTCCATCAGGTCTGAAATCTGTTATTGAAAATTGAAGTCAGGATGAAAGGCAAATAATAAAACCAGCTACCAGTCACCATGATAAGGATGCTTGAAGATCTACAAATTAATGGAAAAGACCTTAGACTTGTAAGAAAAACATATATTGGAAACAACAAGCTGCTATAAGAATTGATAATGAAGTAGGTCAATATCAGCTTATTAAGAGACGTGTGAGACAGGGATGTGTAATGTCTCCAGATCTTTTTTCCCTGTACAGTGAACATATTTTCAGAAATATAGAAGATATGGAAGGAATCAACATTGGGGGACGTTACATCAACAACATTAGATACGCAGATGATACAGTCTTGATTGCAGACAATGAACAGGACCTGCAAAATTTAGTAGATGCGGTTGTTGCACACAGTGAACAACTAGGGTTAGAATTGAATTGTAAGAAGACACAGATTATGGTCGTCACTAGGAAGGAAGAAATACCACAATGTAATATACAAGTAAATGGGCATATTCTTAAACAAGTGAATCGGTACAACTATTTCGGAACAGTCATAACATCTGAAGGGAGATGCCTTGAAGAGATTAGAACAAGAATTGCCATGGCGAAGGTAGCCGTTTGCAAGATGAAAAACATACTGACCAATAAAAAGATATCAATTGAAACGAGAAAAAGAGTGTTGAAGTGCTACATAGAACCTGTACTTTTATATGGATGTGAGGCGTGGACAATGAGCAGACAAGCTGAAAAACATCTGATGGCTGTGGAAATGTGGTTTCTGAGGAAATTGCAAAGAATACCATGGACAGATAGAAAAACCAATGAACAAGTCCTTCAAGAAACAAATGAAGATCGTAAACTGATTAGAGACATTAGATGTAGACAGTCACAATTTGTTGGGCATGTTATGAGAAGTAATGAATTGGAGAACTTGGTGACAACTGACAAGATCGAAGGGAACAGACCAAGGGAAGACCAAGAATTAAATACCTGGATGGCTTGGCCACATGGCATGGTCGAGACAGAAACACGGAGCTGATCCACGACTCTGGTGATCGAGTGAGATGGCAGAACATGACCGCCCACGCTTATCGGCATGGCACATAATGAATGAATGAACCAGTAAATGTGCAAAAGTAAAGAACTCTTACTCACCATGGGCCTAATGGGTATATAGTGTTAGCCCCATATATGTATATACCAGTTTACACTCGGTGGGTGGTGTGGTCAGTAACATCTGGCTTCACCTCCATGTCGGGCATCATGGGCAGACATGAGTTTGGCGAGCAAAGAAAAGATCGACTTTGGTCTCCATAGTGATTCAAACTTGACATGCTCAAAGGCAAAAGGATTGACTTAATTGCACCAGGTCTATCTCAGATAGCTCGGTACCTCTCCAGAGATCTGCTAACCACCTGTCTAAGATGTTGTACTGCGCATGAACTCTGTAGCTCCAGGGAAGACACCCAGTGGCCTCTGAATAAATTGCACTCATGAATTGAAGGTCGGAGTCCGAAATATGAACCCATAACTTGAGTGCAAAGCAGACGACCTGACCACTTCATCATGAAGATCCCCAAAATCTCACCCCATTTCTTTTTCTTATTATTTAGTTGTTAAAAACTTATCCCTTAATGTTATAGATTAAGATATCTTGATTTTGCAGGATTTTTGTGTGGACCAGTGGCTAATATGGCTGTTGTTTATTTCAGACAAGCCAGCTGTGTCAAAGATTGGACACAGCCGAACAATAATACACTTTGATATTGATTGCTTCTATGCACAAGTTGAAATGTTACGAAACCCAGAGCTTCAAAATAAACCTCTTGGTTAGTATAATAAACTTATTTAATGTATTCAGTGAATGTATCGTTCAGTAAAAATATTCCCATCGCAGATTCAGATTAGGGTTGTGAAATGATAGGTCACAGTATTATGAGATGAGGTGTCCAGCTTCCATAATGTGTTCTCTTTCCAAACAAAGGAAGCATAGTAACAATGAGTATGCTACAGGGACAGCAGCATGTCTTTAGTGAATCAGTAAGCCAGTCTATCAGTTATCTTTGCCAAGAAATCTATTATCCTTTTTTATTAGACATTTAAGGGCTTGCGAACGCCGTTTTTGAGCCCGTATACCTGGGTTTGAAACACAGTGGTGCTGGTTTGTTTCGAAAAAAGTATAGGAACGTAAAATTTGCCCAGGAATCACGAACAGCGAAAATGCTGGGGTTGACTGTTATGTCCTGTGAAGGACATGCAACGTAATTTTTTTTAAAATACAGTAAAAATCCCCCCCTAAACACTTTATTTTTAATTTAACAAATGAAGTCGCCCATGAAGTATAATTAATCTCCTTTGCAAGGACGAAAGCAGTAGATAGATAAATGGACAGGAAAAATTTAAAGTGAAAGGCGCTTTTACATATCTTGAGGCATGTTGGGTAAATGGTGTGAGTGCCACGGAGCTGATTCTTGGCTCGTTTTCTCAGCCTCAATGACAGACTTTAGCAGGAACATTCATAGGATATAAACACTGAACAACATGACGTCCGTGACACTCCTCAATATTTATTATTGATGATCATCACAGCAAATATCTTCATACGTTCCCGTAGGTGCCGGATGGCATGTGATCAATATACAAAGTACATATTCAAAGCAGCTGAGTAATGTTCACAACTTTGATCAGAGACACTCGTCTCATTTGCACAGTAATTTCTAACACAATGTCTGACTATGCAACGGTCACACTTACGGCCGTCCACCCTTGACGTCTGGCGTGGAGCATTGCTGAGCCGCCATCAACTCGGCACACTGCAAACAGGCTTTGAATGGCTATTCAATCAGCTGCACAACTGTATGAAATACTTTTGCCTCTTGCTGAAGAATCATTACACTAATGGAGTGAATAATCTTTCACGGCTTCAACACAGTTTCACGTCTTGCTTCAATCGAGACCCTGGCCTGACTGAGTCCAGCTGTCTCGTTTTCATGTGAACTACCCAATTGCCGTCACGTGATACACAACTTCTTTGAATAGTCTCCCTTCGCTATTCATCATCATCATGAGTTCCACACTGACTTTCCTTGATTTATTCGTGCGTGTTAGTTCATAGTGATAGCGTGAATTGCTCTCACTACGGCAATTCCTTTTCTATGGTAAACCTATTCTTAATACACTAGTTTACCGCTGTCTGCCTCATATCGGCACATGGTAGTGAGCCCTATATTTTTATGGACCAATTGGCATCCAATTGGTGATGTCAATAGCACAGTGGCCGCCTTTACTTTCCAGGACATTTCATGGTACTGATTTTAGGCTCCGTAAAAAATAAAAATCTGCCTCATTGGGGTTTTGAAAACATGACCGCCTGGCAGATACAAGCATGCTAGCAGCTGCATTACCACGGTTGTTAGGACAGGATTGTGGAATACAGAAAACAGCCTTATGAGGGGAAAATACTAGGCTAAAGAAATCAGGGAAATGAAAGAAAGAGGTATAAGGAAAGCTTGAACAGCTGGGTAACAAGTAATAATTCAATTAACATCAACTTCATTAAAATGTGTAATGACAGACAAAGTTGAGGAGGCATGATGTGTGCTCTAGACTGGGTCCTTGAAGATCACAGAGTCCAAGGTAGAAGAGAAGCAACCAGGAAGAAGACATTAACGTCATGTTATGAAACTTGTTCCTATTTCTGATTATTATTTGGTTTTCACAACTGATGCCCACAAGCTATTGATAGCAAATCACTCATGTCTGCTGAATCTGGGCTGTTTTGTTAGTCCCACAAAGACTGATGACAAATTCAAAACAATGTATTTCCTTCATCATCATCATACAGTGCCATGTCGGCTGGCATGGGTGATCATGCCTGTCCACAAATTGCAATCTTTGACGGCATGGATCAGTTCGTGTGTTGACTCCCTTCCATGCCATGACACAAGACTGTCAAGAATCTTCTCTTGCTGTCTTCCTCTATCTCTCTTTCTACAAATCTTCCCGGTTGTCACGACATGTTCCAGGTTTTGTCTTCTCATAACGTGGCCAAAAAACGATGACTGCCTCTTTCTGATGTTTGTGATATGTTGTCTTTGCGACTTAGCTTCTCTCAAAATGTCCAGATTGCTCATTTTGGCTGTCCAATTAATTTTCAGCATTCTTCTATAAACCACATTCTAAGGTTTCCAGGGATTTATTTTGCCCGTTTACTAATTGTCCAGGATTCGCACCCATATGTTAAAATTGGTTCTATGTAACATGCAAGAACTTTCTTTCTAACTTTCAAGGACAATAACTTATTGTACAAAACATTCTTTATTTGATAGAAGACAATTTTGGTTTGTCCTATCCTGTTCTTTATCTTAGTGATGCATCATGCATCTGATTCCCTTAGTGAATTGAAACACAGATGCAATAAACAAATTATTTCCCTGCATCTCGTCAGGTGCTTACTGGAGAGTTATGTCTTTGCAGGATTTTTGTGTGGGTCACTGGCTGATGTGGTTGTTGTTTATTTCAGACAAGCCTGCTGTGTCAAAGATTGGGCACAGCCAAACAATAATTCACTTTGATATTGATTGCATCTATGCACAAGTTGAAATGTTAGAAACCCAGAGCTCCGAAATAAACCTCTTGGTTAGTATATATAATTTTGCCTAAACAACAGCAAGGCAAGTATATGATGTAATATTTACACATGCTTTACTTCAGCGTTAGGCACATATTTTGGTAAATGTTTACAAAATATACCTGGATGAGGCAATAAAACTAACCAGAATCCAACACTGCACTGTCATATGAAGGAGCTAGTAAGTTCCATACCTTATGTATGGAATCAATCTTAACAGATTCAGTGCTAAACAAAAAGAAGGTTTGGACCAAACAAACACGGATGGCGGAAAATGGGAAATTGATGTTTCACAGTTATGACTTACAGGCTGTTAATGTGGTAGCAGGCATGTTGTATTGTATATAACATTAAAGCAGTTTGTATAGGGAAAACTAATGTTTTGATATTTTAACTTTCATTTGATTGATAAGCTGGCTCTGTAGCGAAGGGGTTACGGGATCAATTCGTAATACTGCATACCAAGTTCAAAACACAGCTGCGGGCGATTTGGCAGCAGACCACCTTGCGTTGGTTTTTATAAAATGGTATTAGTGCCGGTCTTTCAGAAAGCAGTGGCAAAATATTGAGCGTAAACTTGCCAAGAAAACGCAAACAATAAAAAAATGCTGGGGTTGACTGCAACATCCTGTAAAGGATAAGCAACTAACTTTGATTGATAAGCCCATGGCAGTTATAGAAAGTCTGAATAAGATGATTTATCATCCCATGGCACTTAATCAGTTAAACCTTATGTATGGAATCAGTTAATTTGTGACAATGTGTTTGTTTTGATTCTCATACAATTATCACCAAATGTTTCAGGCATTCAGCAGAAGAATTTTGTTGTCACAACAAACTACATTGCCAGACAATGTGGTGTCCCCAAGTCCACTAGCGTCAGTGATGCGAAGAAAATATGTCCAGATCTGGTACTTGTATGTGGTGAAGACCTTACTAATTATCGACAGATGTCATATAGGATTTCAGGTGTTCATGAGTTAATTTTGTTTAATTCTGATTTTTGTTCTTCATTGTCATCTTACCTTCCTTCCCTGGTCCTGCTTCTTCTCCTCCTTATTCTTCTCCTCCTAAATATATTACTTTCCTGATACCTAGGATAGACTTATGCAAAACGAGCTTTGTTATCTCCGCAGCTCAGCCGTGGAACAATCTTCCACAAGAAATCAAAGAAATTACCACTCCCTATACATGTATTTGCAAACTATTTGAACAGTATCTCAGCACAGAATACTTGTCCCCTTAATAATAATAATAATAATAATAATAATAATAATAATAATAAATATAAAACCCTAATACAGCAATAGGTCTGTTCCTGTTTGTACAGTATGTCTACCTTAGCTAGTAACAATTGCTACATCAATAATTAATATTAGCTAGTTATGTAATGATTTTTGCACATTTCCAATGTCTTTATAATAATGTATATATTGGTATTGTTGTTGTTGTCCTTGATTAGCCTCATAAATGATGTATGGATGAAATAATGTATGAAAGAAAAAGATAAGAAGGGCAGAATGTTAGATGGCCTGCAACCCAGTTCTTAACCCTTTGAAAATAAAGTTCATTCATTCTCTACCTCTCCTCACTCTTTATCCTGATCCGTTTTCTTCTTGTACTTCTCTCTTCCTCTTTGTCCTTATCTTAATCATCTTTCTCTCCCTCTTCTCCTCATGCTCCTTAACTACACATTTCTTAATGCCCTCAACCAACATCCATCTTTACAATTAGTGAATTGGGTCAGATCTGTTGTGAGTTACCATATTTTTCTTTCACTGGGAAATGTACTGGCTATGGATGATGTCTTTGGCCACTCAGTGTTGCAGGGAAGGCTGAACTGTTCCATTCTGCTGCAAAGTGCTGGTACATTCCTTGGTCACTAAGTGGCAAAGCATTGAATGACCATAACAACTAGTTTATTGTATAGAGCAACAGCAAATTACTTCCACTTTATCCAGACCATAACCTGCTACTGTAGTTTAGCTCAACTCAGTCCCATTTTTCTTCACCTCAGCCACTACAGTTCTTCACAAATTTGATTGATTTATTAAGGATTACTTTCATTGCAGCTGGCCTATCTCCATAAGCACTATTGTCTCCTCACATAGAACACTAAAATCTCACCACAGTGTATGAACTCTCTAGTACAGGTGAAAATCAAATGGGCTTGCCAAAATTACACATGCATGCTATACTTCATGTAAGTTCATTGGCACCTTTCCGTCTTGACAGACGATAGTTTAGTACATTGTGCTTCAAAAAGGCTTAATAACTACGATCCATGGCGGTGGCGAGTGTGGCTGGTAAGGCCAATTCTTGCTGCAAATTTTTGCCCACAGTAGGTGCATATGAAAACATGGTCACTTCCACCATTTTGCACCATCTTACGTCTCTCTCACTCTGTGTGTGCTTTATCTGCAATCATTTTCTCCTTTGTCTTTATTCCATTTCTGATAGTTGCCCTCCATGCATCATGTTCAGCAGCGACGTGCTCCCAATGTGCATTATCAATGCCTGTATCAATCATGTCCCGCTTACACACATCTTTGTATCGTAGTAGAGGCCGGAGGCCGACCCTGAGATCTCCTACCCGTCTGTAATTCACCAAAAAAGATGTCCTTTGGTATTCTACCATCATCCATCCTCCTAACGTGTCCTATCCATCTAAGTCTACGAAGACTGAGCATGGAATACACCGTCACACAACCTGATCTTTCCAATACTTCAGTATTTGTGATTTTGTCTTGCCACTTAATACCAAGTATTCTTCGCAGACACCGCATATGAAAGCTGTTTAAACGTTTCATGTAAGTAGGTTTTCTAATATTGAAATGTACCACCTCAGGCAGTAGTCTATTTGGCCTTTAAAACAAATGTCCAACTGCCTAGGGATTTTTAGCTTGTGCAACAAGCACACAGACCTTCCTAGTTTTTAGTGCTTATCTGAGGAGGCTTGATGTACAATACACTACTCTAGGATCAGGGAGGAATATACCATCCTGTCATATTTTGTAAAATTTCATATCATCAGTTGTATCAGGTCTGCTTGAGTCAGAAGTGGACATCATGCCTCTAAGACACACACGTTTATCTGTGGGTAACCAGTGTTTTGCTATCCTTCTGGACATCATGTTAGAAGAGTTCAGCTGATTGCGTATGGATGTTTTCTGAAGACATAATCAATCTTGATCACAAAATTCAATGCCATATTTCAGTATCTACATATTTAGGGAACCTGTACTTTGTATGGATGTGAAGCGTGGACAATGAGCAGATAAGCTGAAAAGCATTTCATGGCAGTGTAAATGTGGTTTGTGAGGAAAATGCAAAGAATACCATGGACAGACAGGAAAACCAATGAGCAAGTCCTACAAGAAACAATTGAAAATTGTAAACTGATTATAGAAGTTAGATGCAGACAGTTAACATGTTTTGTGTGTTATGAGATGAAATAAACTGGAGAACTTGGTGACAACTGGCAAGATTGAGGGGAAAATAACAAAGTTAAGGTAGACAATAAATATCTGGATGGCTTGGCCACATGGCACAAACCCATACAAAGACACAGAGCTGATCCATGACTCAGGTGATTGTGTGAGATGGCAAAACATGACCATCCATGCTTATTTGCATGGCACATGATGATGATGATGATAACATATTAGGGTGTATTCTACTATTTATTTTGTGTATAATAACACTATAATATGGGACTTTTATAACTAACACAGAAATGTGTTGTCTTCAACAGAGTTTTTGCAGAAGTATACTCCCTGCGTGGAGCGTCTAGGTTTTGATGAGAATTTCATTGATGCTAGTGAGTTGGTGCACTACAGACTGCAAGATGGTGCATATAAAGAGGAATTTGTTGGCCATGTTTACCAAGGAAACTGTCAAGGTAGTTTGTTCTCATCTGATCATGTTCCTCTTGTACCATGGTAGCTTGTTACAAGTTTGTAATTATACCATGTGATCATGAATTCAAACACAGAAGCCACAAACAATATTTTGCAAGATTTATTGCCTGGCACATTTCACTGCATCTCATCAAGTGCAGAGTTATATATGGTATATTTTGCTGCATCTCATCAGGTGCATACTGCAGTTATCTATATATATATAAAAGACGATGTGTGTAGGGGTGTATTTGATGCGTTCGATAACGGTCCATCAGATTGAGATGAAATTTTCTACATGTATTCTTTTCATTCCCGTGCAGCCAACTGTCATAGTTTGTTAGTGTACAATCAGCTATTTACTTACTAAAATTTAATATTTAAATTTACATGATCATTTATGTATAGCGAGGGGACTTAACTTAAGAAAAGTTATTTCAAGGGGCATAACTTTTAATAGCATTGCTATATATTTTATATATAGATTGTTGCATTGTTTTCAAAGATTTATAAACTCTTTGTCTACAGTTATTTACAGGCATATGAGTTATAATAAATAATGATATAATCTTTAAGGCATTTTCAAAGTTTTCATAAAAATAATGCATCTATTTAAATAGTGAAAATTTTCTAACTCATCTTTTTATGTTTAAAGAAGTTATCTAGGTGATTAAAAACAGTTTTCATTAAAAATAAGGGATGGTGTGTGGAAGGACATTCTTAAGTTAATTTTTTTTTGTTATATGAATTTAATGAGACACTCCCCGCCAGGAGCTGGGCGAAGCCGCGCCGGGTCAGATAGATAGACAGACAGATAGTCGGGAACGGGAGCTTATATGACTACTTATATGAATTAAATGCGATGCTCCCCACCAGAGGCTGGGTGAAGCCGGGCCGGGTCAGACAGGCAGACAGACAGATAGATAGATAGATCCCCGCCAGGGGCTGGGCAAAGCTAGTATATGATAAATAACCCTGTAGTATGCTCCTGACGAGATGCAGTGAAATATGCCAGGCAATAAATCGTGCAACATATTGTTTGTGACTTCTGTGTTTGAATATGAACATGAATAAGATCTGCTAATAGTGCATATACACTTACAAAAGTAAAGGTTCTGATAACTTTTTGAAACTTGTTTTTGTTTTGGTGAAATAAAGTGTAGTAAATCATATTGAGTACAATTTTCTGAGGAGGAGGAGTAGAGATGAAGGGAACTGTTTACCCCACCTTAAGATGTGACATGCATAACTGACAAACTCACCAGTTATGTAAAATAGAATAGAATAAAGTAAGTAACACAGAAGCCAATGCTTTCATGGCTGGTCATTACACTCAAGCATAAAACACCATAGAGAGTTCTATCTGTTGCCTAGCCCCAGGTGGATTGTGTCTTTTCCTGATTCACATGTATCGTTAAGTGTAGGAGTAAGCTTGAGTTCCTGGGCCAGATGTGTTGCCTTGGTTGCTTGTTTGTTTTGAGTATCCTTGATGCTGTTTAACTATTGTGTTTTTGGCCTTTTTCTATATAATCAGATCTTCTTTGGTTGTATGCTGTCATCAGTACTTGATCAGATATACTCATTATCTCATCTCATCTCATCATGTTCTTCTTGCACCTTGCAGTGTCGAGGTGAAGTATAAACAGTGGGAGAGTGTCCACTTATGGGCTTCATGTATCAATATTCCCATGGACTCTGTTATTCCCTGCGTTCATCGTTTACGTGGTCGGCCTCTTCCTCTGCTTCCCTCTGGTCTGTACATCATTGCTCGTTGTGGTATACTTCTTCTTCTTCGCTCATCCGGAGTTTTTTCCGGACGTGATTGCGTTGTGCCTGTTTACAGCAGAGCTGCGTTCTTGCGCCGTTAGGCAGACACATCCGACTTCTGTGGGCATTTGTTGACTGGGTTAACCTTCCCGGGGGTTTCTTAGGATGTTTGACTCTCACTGTTGTGGTGTTATCTCCCATCCCAGCTGGCACATATAGAACAGCCAAAGACATCCTGGTCAGCCCTCAAGGGAAGGCAGGGGCAGACCATGGGCATTCCCCACCATCCAAGGAGGCTTCCATTCTTGCAGAGCCGACACACAGCGCTTTGGTACTGGGCTCACCCAAGGAATCGTCACGTCCTGCACATGGCTGCTTAGCCTCACTTCCGTATATTGGGCCTTCCGTTCACCATAGGCTGTTCTTTCGGAAACCAGAGGTATGCAGTCTGCAGATGACATCCACACAGTGAGCTTTTGATTCGGACTTTCCACGTAATGGATTTGCTATCCAAGCAATATTCCATTTCGTGCCACTAGGACACTTTTCCACCTTTTATGAAGCCCAAATAGTGGGCTTTTGATTCGGACTTTCCATATAATGGATTTGCTATCCAAGCAATATTCCATTTCGTGCCACTAGGACACTTTTCCACCTTTTATGAAGCCCACATAGTGGGCTTTTGAATCAGACTTTCCACGTAATGGATTTGCTATCCAAACAATATTCCATTTCGTGCCACTAGGACACTTTTCCACCTTTTATGAAGCCCACACAGTGGGCCTTTGATTCTGACTTTCCACGTAATGGATTTGCTATCCAAGCAATATTCCATTTAGTGCCACTAGGACACTTTTCCACCTTTTATGAAGCCCACACAGTGGGCTTTAGATTCAGACTTTCCACTTAATGGATTTGCTATCCAAGCAATATTCCATTTCATGCCTCTGGGACGCTTTTGTAACCGACATACCTGGTGTATGAAGTGTGGCAGTCTAAATACTTCTACATGCACCTCAAATGTCAACCTGAATGTAGTTAAGGTAAGCTGCAGTCAACTTGAGCTTGTTGATATCTCCATAGAGCTTGTCCTCAAATGAAGCAGGTGTGGGCCAAAATATCTTTCTCTGTTCTGCATATATTGGGCACTCCTGCAGCAAATGTTTAGCTGTCATTTTACCAGTTCCACAATTACATTCATCGGTATCTCCTATCTTTAGTTTATTGTACAAGTGGTATTTCAGCCTGTTATGTCCTGTGCGGAGTCTGAAGATTGCTACTTGTTCTCTTCGGTCGAGTTTGTAATATGCATCATCCTTCTGGTGGCCTGGATGCTCTGATTCCCATTTGGTTCTATAAGTGCTTTTTATAAACCTCTTTGCCTCATTATAGGTTATGTCTATGTCAGGCTGTGGTAGTCGTCCACCCTCTTTTGCTAGTCTGTCAGCCTCTTCATTTCCAGGTATACTGCAATGTGATGGGATCCACTGTATTACAACTTTTTTGGATTTCTGGCATAGACCATGGAGTGCTGCTCTTAGGTCAGCTAGTTCTGTGCTGTTTTTGCTCTTCAGTATTGAGACAGCTGACTTTGCATCTGTGAAGAAAGCTATTTGCTTCTCATTATTTTCTTCCATCAAGAGCATTTCTGCTGCAGTTTTCATAGCTTCTACCTCTGCTTTGAAGTTACTTGAAAATTTTCCAGTTGCCACTGACTGTGTTTTTTTCACTCCATTTTTTAAATTTAGGAGAATTCCTCCTCCTCCATTTTCTATTGAATTTTTGGCTGATCCATCTGTATATGCATGGGTCCAATTGTTGCTTGGGTAATGTTCATTTATGTAGTTTAGGGTTATTTTTCTTCTTTCGGTTTCATTCTGAGTGTTCTTTTTTTCAATACCAGGAATGTTTTCTATCATATCAGGCAGTTGCTGCTGTCTCCAAGCTGGGAACCTGTGTGCATTGTAAATGGGTTTGACCGTTGATATGTTAAGTATGGGATCTGCCCTAATCTTTCGTTTTGCAGTTTCTACAAAGTTGCCTACGCTTCAGTCTTCCCTTTCCGAAACCATTAAACCTGTTATACATAGGGTGGTCTGTCAATCTTCTAAATTTTTCTGCTTGTTGCTGGGACTCTGCTATCTCTTCTAGTCCTGCATTGGTTGTAAACAAGTGATCTTTTCTAGTTCATTAATAGGCGTTGTCTTCAGGCTTCCAGTTATGATTCGCATTCCTTGGTTTTGGACTCTACTTATTTTGTTAAAGTTTGACTTAGCTGCTGTTGCCCAAGCTGCAATGCCATATTCCAGTACTGGCCTCACCCGTCCAGTATATAACTTCTTGAGAACTTTCTCATACTGCTCCCACGTTGTACCAGCAAGCTTTTTCATGATTGCCATTCTCTGCCTTGCTCTTGTTCGATTTTTCTCAACCTGTGTCTTCCATGTCAGGCGATGATCAAAGGTGACTCCTAGATAGTTTGGATTTTCTACATGGCGCAATATTTTTCCATTCAATACCAGCTTAGGTTGCTGAGTTTTATTTGAGAGGGAGAACACTGTGCATGTTGTTTTCTCCTCACTTATCTTCACTAGCCATGATTTTGACCAGTCCTCTAGCGCTAATAAGGCTTGCTGTATTCTGCTGTTAGCTGTACTAATATATTCTTCAGATGTCCATATGGCTAGGTCATCTGCAAAGGAGGATGTGTGTACTCTGGCTGGAAAATTTTCAGTGATGTCATTTATATATGCTAGGAATAATGTTGGTGAAAGAACTCCTCCTTGGGGGACACCTTGCTCCAACAGCATCATTTTGCTGGTTTGTCCTTGTACTTTTGTCCTGGCAGTTCTGTTCTCAAGGTAGTGGCTGATCCATTTATACATTTTCCCACAAACATGCATTTTTTGCAGTTTTACTTTCAGTCCTTCCTTCCATACTTTATCAAATGCTTTTTCTAAATCTATCCAGACCGCTAGTGTGTGCTTTTTCTCTTGGAAGGCATCCTCTATTTCCTGAGCTATATAGGTTATTTGATCTTCAGTGGATCTGTACTTTCTGAATCCTGCTTGGTGTGGTGTTAAGAGTTTGTTTTCTTCCAGATGCCATGTTAGCCTGCCATTGATAATGCGTTCCATTAGTTTTCCTACACAGCTAAGTAGACTGATAGGTCAATAGCCATTTGGTTCTTCCAGGTCTTTTCCTTTCTTTGGGACTGGTATTAGTATAGCTTCCTTCCATGCCTGTGGGACTATTCCTCTCTTCCGGCTGTAATTTAGGACTGCTAGTAGTTTCTTCTTTGCCTTGGTGCCTAGTCCTATTAGCATTTCATTTGTGATTCCATCCTTTCCTGGTGATTTCTTCATTTTAGGGTATTCATTGCCTGTTCCATTTCTTCCATTGTTAGATTTGCCATCATATATTCTGCTGCTGTCTCTGTATTACTATGATGTATCTGTTTGTCCTTGATTGCTTTCTTCTGTTCGGTTGTAATATCAATGTGGTTTGCACTGGCATAGTGTTCCATTAGTGCATTTGCAGCCTTTTTTCCTGTAAGCAAGGCATTTCCTTGTTTAATTGTTATTTGTTTGTTTCTAGGTCCTTCATTGTTCATGGCTTTCACTAGTTTCCATAGTTTGTTTCCATCCCTGTCAAAATTCAGGTTTTCTGTTTTTTCCCTCCAACAATCTCTTGTTGTTTGATTTACTGTTCTCTTATATTTTGCTGAGATGGCTTTGAGAGAGATGTTCGCTTCAGTTGTTTGTTCTCTCTCTGCTGTCTTCCTGGCATCTTCAACTTTGTCCTCCAAAATTTGTAGTTCTTCAGTCCAGTATGGTTTGTAATTTTTCCTCGCTCCTCTTGGAATAGACTCGGTGGCCGCCTGTATTATTGCTCTGTTTAGACTTTCCACCATTTGTTTCATGTTGCCATATCGTGTATTTATGTTTTCACAATATTTGTCTGTTAGTATGTCAAATCTGTCCCAATCTGCTCGTTTGTAATTCCAGCGGGGCAAAGGCTTTTGCTCCTGTGGAACATACTCCATATTCATTACAAGCTTGATTGGTCTGTGGTCACTACCTGCTAATTGGTCAAGCACATGGCGATCGATTTTGTGGAGGATGTCTCCTGTGCAGAAAGCTAAGTCTGGAGTAGAAGTGGTAAACCATCTTCTGGAGTAGAAGCTCGGTGTGTCATCCACTTTGTTGAGTAGATGGAGATTTGAGTCTATTTCCCAGTCCTCCAATTCATCTCCTCTTTTGTCAGTATCTGGGTATCCCCATCTTTCTGAACGGCTATTAAAGTCTCCGACAATAATGCAGTTTGTGTCAGTTATTTTCATGTTTGAGAGTGTAAGGTCCTTATCTGCTGGGCTATACAGATTGTAAATTCTTATTTTCACGTCCTTTATCATTATATCAACACCTATAATTTCCGTTTGGCTGTCAGAGATCACAGATACTTCGCTGCAAGGTATTGTATTTCGTATAAGTATTAGAACTCCTCCTTTGTGTCCTTGGCGGTCGAAACGTGTGGCCTGGTATCCTCTGACTGAGAATTTGCGATCGACGTTGAGGTGTGTCTCTTGAATGCATGCCACATCTATTCTATCTGTATGAAGACGCTGTGTTAGGGAGACTTTCTTGTTATAAACTCCTTCGGCATTTCCACTGTAGTATGTTGAGTGTCCGGGGTGTTTGGTCAATAGCTCTTAACCTACTCCTCTGTGCCTTGACCCCACAGCACAGGGGAAGGTGACCACCAGTAGTCATGGGTGGACCCCCTTGAGGCAGGGGGCCCGGCACTATCACAGCCTGATGGGACTTCACAGGATTAGCACCATAACGATTAATTTTCATCTGTGGCATCATTAAATGATAAAGTTACGTTGCACTGCTTTGTCAAGCCTGTGGCTCAGTACATCCGATTTCGACAAGCATTTTTCGGGATGCTTTCCCTAGCCTTTGACTGTCCCCAGTCTACCTACAAGGTAGCAGGTTTTACGTTGCACTGCTTTGTCAAGCCTGTGGCTCAGTACATCCAATTTCAACAAGCATTTATTCGGGGTGCTTTCCCTAACCTTTGACTGTCCCCAGTCTACCTACAAGGCAGCAGGTTTGTGTGTCTCTTTGTCTGGTCCCTCTCCCTTGACCTGTCCGGCACGGGTGACCCTACCAGTAGCTGTGCTACCGTCGGCATAGCTCTTGGGGTCATTGGAACGCGCAATCCCCTCTACCTCGTCACGGTGGACACACAGCAGAGGGGTGGTATACTGTTAGTTGGTAACATACTTGCATGGCCAAACCATTTAACTTTTGCCTTCTAATAAAATCTAGTGCGGCTATAACCCCCACTTTAGTCCTGATTTCTTAATTTCTGATCTTATCTCTTCTTGATACATTGAATATTCTTCTCAGGAATCTCATTTCTGTTGTTTTGATTTTTCTCTTTATCAGTCATTATCCAGGTTTGGCATTGGAACATAGAGTTGGTAGGAAGATTGTGTTGTAAAGTGCTTTCTTAGTAGTTATTGATACATGTTTGTTCTTTAGTATTGGTGCCATTTGTCCAATGAGTTGGTTTGCCTTATTGCATCTGTTTTCGATGTCATCCTCTGATTTGCCATTTGATGATATTATACTTCCTAGGTACTTGAAACTCTTTATTTGTTCTCTCTCAATGAAATGGGTGCATGGTGTTAACACCTGTTATATTTCTGATGTTGTTTCTAATTCTGTCTCTTCTGGAAACCACAACAGCCTTTCTCAAGCATTTAATCTCACAAGGTATGAGTTTTCTTTGGTGGGATGTTAATAGAAACCAGGATTAACATTGATAGGAAAGTGTTGGAAGGTAATAATGTTCACCACATATCACATCTCCCATAGTAGTCTTCAGATGTTTGAGCAAAGGTGACAACTTTTGGTATCTTTTCTATCTCTGTCAAGTTAAGACAGAGAGATGTACAGGGACGCTTAAACGGTTGAGCAACAAATAATAATATAAGCACCACCGACTTCATTACATCATCAAACCAAAGAGAGGATTGGAGAATCCCGATAGTTTTTGTCTTTGCAGACCAGGCGCTGAAGAAGAAGTACAAGAATATATATACTCAAGTTCCAACGCTGGGCAGGATCATTCTAACGCTTGCAGTATCCATCTCTAACTCAGGAAGTACCAGTTATGGATGATTATTTGTACAAAACAAGGAACCAGAGGATGTTATATTCTCCCTCAGTTCTCTAGTAGCCACGGTAGTGTAGTGGCTAGTCTCTCGCTTGCCGGCCAGGTGGTGGTCACTGGTTAGAATCTGAGCCTGGGTGGATTTTAAAAAATGACCTGGGCTTTCAGGTTGACTTGGATGAAAATGGGTACTATAAAATGTCTTGGGAAGTAAAGGTGGCTGGTGTTATTTTTTTGGGGCGCTCGCTTGCTTTGAACTCAAGCGTAGTCCATACACACTATTTATAGCAGTGATGGACTGAATTTTGCATGTAGGTTAGCTTTCCTATTAACAGTGTCCCTCGTCATCAGGCAGACCCACTCCAACTTCAAAGGTACTTGTAATTAACGTCCCCAAGTCAAGGACGACAGATCAACATTTTAGTCCATTTGTCAGGTGTAGGGGTTGAACCGCTTACCTTGGCATCAGCACACCGGATGTTTAAGAACACCATTTTTATCCATTCGACCATGCTGACCTGCTGGCGGCTGGTGTGATACTGATAACATCACCCTTGAAGTGCTGACTTCTTCTTCTTCAGCGTTCCGAGCCATTGAGGTTCTTTGCTGCAGATACAATCCATCTCCATTCGTCTCTCTGGTTGACCTTCTCTTGCCAGTCGTTGATTCCAAGTTCTTGTAGGTCTGTATATATATTATCTTTCCACTGTCTTCTTGGTCTACCTCAGGGTCTACGGTCATTTATTTCCTGAGTGTAAGCGAGTTTTGTTTCCCTATTATCTTCCATTCTTTCTATATGCCCCAGCCATTGTAGTCTATTAGCCTTCATGATACCAGTGGTTAGTGGGGACTTAAACAGATCATAAATGTCTTTGTTACTTTTTCTTTTCCACTCTCCACTTTGTGTATCCCTAATGGGTCCAAAGATGCGTCTTAAAACTTTGTTCTTAAAGGTTTGTAGCAAGGCTTCGTCTCCTTTCGTTGTACTCCAGGTTTCAGAGCCATACAGCACAGCTGGTCTAATCAGTGTTTTGTATATTGTGATCTTGGTGTTGCAAGATAGTGCCTTTGATTTTAGTAGATGTTGTAGTGCATAGTATATCTTATTTCCAGAATTGATTCTAGTTTGTATTTCTTCCCTTATGATGTTGGAGCAGTTGAAGATTGAAGTGCTGACTGGTCTATAAAAATATGGACTCAGCATCATATGCCTATTATGCTTTATGACATATACAAGGGTAAATTACCATTACTGATTCTCTGGAAGTAGATCAGAATTCTTGGATAAGAGAGAAAAAAAGACCACGTATGCGTGTTAAACACGTTAAGATTCTTTGGCAATTGAACATTGAAGATTAGACCTAATAGACTGCTACCCAGACTAAATCTAAAAATGAAAAAACTTACCCACAACAGAATATTACGAATATTTGTGATTCTGGTCTAGACACATTGAGATCATAGCTAGTGCTAATGTAGAAGAAATTAAGAAAGATTTAGCATGGTGCTGTCTACATCATGCTTTATAAATCCAACCAGCTATGAAGCAGTTTTCAGATAGACTTGGCATGAGATGGCTGAAAGCCAAAGCCCCATTGTATGATACAAGCAAGAAGATGAAGAGAAAGATGATAAAGAAGAAGACAGCAGTATCTGTTGTGTGATTACTTTTACCTTAATTTTCTTTAGCTGGTTGTAATTCAAAAAGTAATTCATCATATCTACCAGGTATTGACAGATCACACTGTAGATGCGGCTGTGAACTGAGGTTGCAGATTGGTTCTCAAATTGCTGCTGACATCAGAGAGGCCTTACACAAGGAGCTGGGCATCACATCATGTGCTGGTATTGGCCATAACAAACTGCTTGCCAAGGTGGTAGCTGGAACTCATAAACCCAGTCAGCAGACAACAGTCCTGCCACACTTTGCATTGGATTTGGTGTCCTCCTTTTCTTCAGTAGTTTGTATTCCTGGTAAATAGCCTGTGTTCACTGTAGACTGTAGGTGTTCATTGTCCTTGCAAATTTCTAAATAATTTAGAAAAAGATACCACAATAGGATCTGATAAGCTTGTAAATCTCTTATGTAAATGTGGAGGGGAAGGGTACACCACAACATCATTTCACTCAAGGATAAGATTGTGGGCAGTCATGAAGCTAGAATTATAGTGGAGTGATATATTAAAGAAAACCTCATACCAGTTATGAGACTGAATAACCTGACAGAACAGTTGTTGTCATCTACGTCAGCGAGAAAGAGGTCTCCTCGGAGAAGGTAAACTGTCTGCCTCGTGTTCAGAAGGTCATGAGTTTGTTTTCGACTCTGTCATTCAGTTCATGAGCAACATTGTTTTGAGATGCCTGTAGTTTGTTGCCGGAGCTACAGAATTCATGCTCTATACGACACTTTTAACAGGTGGTATAGCTGCTCTGTGTAGCGAGACCGAGCTATATTGAATAAAAACCTGGTACAATGTAGTTAGATCTTTTGCCTTTACAAAGGTTTAGTTCATAGATTGTGTGTTATTACTTATAAGATTTTATTCCTAATTATGTTGGTTGTGTTCTCAACAAAGGTTTCAATAACCGGAACATCGATCAGTTGTGGTGTGGTTAATTGTATTTATTTATTTATTTATCACCAAGTTTATTTAAATTAATTTTTTCATTGAAGATTCCGCTGTCCTAGTCTGAGGTGCTTATTTTATATGTATATGTTTGTCGTTTCTCTGCTGGATCTACACATAATCTTGGTGTTTGTCATTTCTCTGCTGGATCTACAAATAATCTTGGTGTGTGTTGTTTCTCTGCTGGATCTACACATAATCTTGGTGTTTGTTGTTTCTCTGCTGGATCTACACATAATCTTGGTGTTTGTCGTTTCTTTGCTGGATCTACAAATAATCTTGGTGTTTGTCATTTCTCTGCTGGATCTACAAATAATCTTGGTGTTTGTCGTTTCTCTGCTGGATCTACAAATAATCTTGGTGTTTGTCGTTTCTCTGCTGGATCTACAAATAATCTTGGTGTTTGTCGTTTCTTTGTTGGATCTACAAATAATCTTGGTGTTTGTCATTTCTCTGCTGGATCTACACATAATCTTGGTGTTTGTCGTTTCTCTGCTGAATCTACACATAATCTTGGTGGTTGTCGTTTCTCTGCTGGATCTACAAATAATTTTGGTGTTTGTTGTTTCTCTGCTGGATCTACAAATAATCTTGGTGTTCGTCGTTTCTCTGCTGGATCTACACATAATCTTGATGTTTGCCATTTCTCTGTTGGATCTACACATAATCTTGATGTTTGTCGTTTCTCAGCTGAATCTACACATAATCTTGATGTTTGTCGTTTCTCAGCTGAATCTACACATAATCTTGATGTTTGTCGTTTCTCAGCTGAATCTACACATAATCGTGGTGTTTAAATATATACCAGAAAATGCTCAGGGAAGTAAAGGCAGCAGCGAGACACTGTTCACATGACCCATCAAGATCTGATTGGTCTATAAAAATAAGGGTCTAGAGTCATATGTCCAGTGACGTGTAAAAGTGTCCTTTACTTGCTTGTATTTTACTCCATAGCTATACACTGCATGGAAGAATGATTTCAATCCTCAGTGAAGCATTTCACCAGCCTTGCTTCAACAAGTAGAGGTGGAAATGTTTAATAGCCAAAACAAAACAAGTTCTTTCAACCTACTGTAACAGTTTGATCACTTTTGTATGAAATCGTGGATTCGGGAATTAATGATGTCCTGGTTTCATATGTATAGAATTGTGGCGTATTTGAATGACCCTGCTATTATTTAGTAATTCAGTTGTAGCTTAATATGCTAGAACTCTCCTATGTATATTTATTTTTAGCTGGAAATGGTCACTAAGCTTTCGTTATCAACAATTGAATGACTTGGTTTCATCTCTTGTCCACACCAGCCATAAAGGCACTTGATGATGGTATCATTTCAGTAGCTGGTGGCACAAACCTCTGCCCTGGAACTACTTCACCCTTCACAGAATATACCATCATCAGCACACACATTCCAAACATACTGATGAGCTGTCCATGTAGGCTGTGCAAGACATGAAGCTGTAGGTTGTGCAAGACATGAAGCTGTAGGCTGTGCAAGACATGAAGCTGTAGGTTGTGCAAGACATGAAGCTGTAGGCTGTGCAAGACATGAAGCTGTATGCTGTGCAAGACATGAAGCTGTAGGCTGTGCAAGACATGAAGCTGTAGGCTGTGCAAGACATGAAGCTGTAGGCTGTGCAAGACATGAAGCTGTAGGCTGTGCAAGACATGAAGCTGTAGGCTGTGCAAGACATGAAGCTGTAGGCTGTGCAAGACATGAAGCTGTAGGCTGTGCAAGACATGAAGCTGTAGGCTGTGCAAGACACGAAGCTGTAGGCTGTGCAAGACATGAAGCTGGAACCTGCTATAATTCTGTGATTTGATAGGGCCACCACATTCTGTGGACCTAAATGCATGGAGGAATAGGTGGCCAGTCTTTCCCTCACCAAGCAAGAGGATGAACACTGGCGTCAAACTGTTGTCTGACTGCACTCATGACATTCTCAGCAAAGCTCCCTATCAACTACCTCTGGGGAGCCTAGTGGCTAGGTCAGCTATGGTGTAGATGACTCTCTCGCCTGTCGACCCTGTGATCATAGGTTCAGTCCACAGCTAAACGGATTAAAATGTTAAAAATTGACCAGGACTCCTAGGCCTTTTATGGGGACCAAGAATGTCTTGGAAAGTGAAGTGGGACTGCATGATATTGATGACATCACCCAACGGCTGCCAATTGGTTTATAAAAATATGGGTCTAGCACCATATGCCTGATACTCCTTAAGGTGTATAAAATGGTCTTTTACCTGAACAAATATGTCCTCCCTATCTACTATGCTAATGCACATGCTGTTATCATGTGAAATTTCTGCGACTCTTCACATTGTGCAGAGTATTTACCGTAGAATCTTGACTAATGCACGCAGGAATATAGTGCATAGGCCTTATTGGTAGTCAAATTTGGAGATGGAAAGTTAGACTGAGATGATAATGTTGGGAAGGGAATGTAAGGAACTTCAGCAGATAAGAAATTGTTTTGCTTTCTTTTCTAGACCCTATTACAAGTCTTTATAGACCAATTTGCACATGGAGGGTGATGTGGTTTGTATCATATCCGGTTACCCCTGGGAAGATTAACCCCGTCAACAGATGCCTGCAGAAGTTGGATGTGTCAGCAAGAGATCACTGGTGCAAGGTGCAAGAACACATCTTTGCTGTAAACAAGCACAACACAATCACGTCTGAAAAAACACTCTGGATGAATGCAGAAGAAGAGGAAGATATGCGGGTACCCATTTTAGGCTGAGTTGACCTGTGAGCCCACGTGCGGAATGATCCCATGACCACCAATATTGCTGAAGGCCTATGTTTTTACAATAGTTGTTTCGTTTTCTTAGTTTAGGTTTTTTTAAATACAATTTGTGTAAATAAAAGACAAAGAAAATGTTGTTTACTTGGGCAAGGTGGTGAGGAAAGGAACTGGTAACTGGTTGCTCAGTCCAGTAAAGCAGAGTGGTCTATATGTTTTATTATCTCACACTTGAACAGCATTAGCAGCTATGAGATAATTGTACCATTATCTTTATAATGTATAGTATTCTGTTTCCAAACTGTAGGTATTGGGTACAAGACAACTTATAGACTGAACGCACTAGGAATTTCATCAGTTGTTGACTTGCAAGCAGCTGACAAAAAAGTCTTGCTGAAAGAGTTTGGACCACAGATGACACAGCTAATGGATCAGCTCAGCTATGGTGTAGATGATTCTCCAGTTGTTGCATACAGTCTACCACAGGTACATCCTCTCACAATCTTGAGCAATGCATTCACAGGTACCGAGTTTTGTAAAGGAGCTCTTCATTGCTCACAGATGCTTCCATATATGTATCAGTCTCCTCCCAGACAATGGGAGTTCAACACAGTGCATAAACTATGCAGTACTGGCAAGGATCCCAGCCTGTGTATGTCAGAATCCACACTTACTATAAATATTTTGTTGTAACTACATGGATCATTTTGAAATTCTGCCACAGCAGTGCCCAAATGGCCGGCTTCGTGGCTTAGAGGTTATGACTTTTCTCCGTAATCTCGTATACTCTCGTGGGTTCACGTGATGACGGTAAGAATCAACGGTGTTTCGAATCACATCTGTAACTTACGGGGTATGTGAGCCGGCCGCTCAGAAAGCAATGGCAAACTACTGAGCGTAATCTTGCCAAGAAATCAACATGCAGCTGAAAGATGCTGGTGTTGACAGCAATGTCCTGTAAAGGATATGCAAAAAAAAAAAAAAAAAGTGCCCAATCAGCCTACTCTTTATGATTCACTACTTTACATGCGAGGCCTGTATACGGGACCCGTAATTGTTATGTTAGAGGCTCACACTTCCTCAAAGCCGCTCTTTCTCATTCACTACTTAAAAAAATACTTATAAATGGCCACCACATTTTTGTTGTTGCATATCTTTTACAGGACATTGCAGTCAACGCCAGCATTTCTGCTGTCTGCTGCTGTGATCTCTTGACAAGTTTACGTTCAGTAGTTTGCCATTGCTTTCTGAATGACCGGCATCAATACCAATGGAAAACCAATGCAACGTGGTCTGCTGCCAAATCATGTGCAGCTATGTTTCGAACGCGGGTATATGGGATTACGAACTGCGTCCGCAACCTCTTCACCACAGAGACCAGCGGCTACCACATTAGGGATGGGATAATATCATTAAACTTATATTGACTATGGCAGGTAATAGTTACATTCCTAATTCTTAAAGTGTAAAGGTGATATGCTCAACTTCATTGCACTGGGTGTTTACCCCATCTAGAACAGCAAACTGCTGCCTCCTGAGAGCATCACACAGTGCACTAACTTCTTAACTACAGTCAGGACCCCCATAGCTCTCTGGAAAAATGCACTTGTATGAACAGTGCAGTCTGAAACTGACCACTTTGCCACTTTGACCGTGTGGTTGGGTCTCTATGGTGAAGCGATCAGCCTCCTGTCTCACGCTCTGAAGGTGATGGGTTTATTTTCAGACTACTTTGTTCAGATCGCATGTGCAATTTTTCTACAGACATGAGGATCATCACTGGAATTACAAAGTTCATGCTTTGTGTGATGCCCTCAACAGGCGGCTTGCCATTCTACTTAGCAAGATGGAGTAAGACCCGGTGCAATGAAGTTGACCTTCTCTCCTTTAACTTGATCTCAACTCTTCTTGTGCCTTGTGTTTCCTGTACCCCTTAGAGGAAAGCACCTTTTTACATGTTTTGAGACATATATGGTGCTAGCATATTAATATAGACCAGTGGGCACTCATGGACCACCTTTACTTGTGGTACCTATTGTAGATTGGGCAAATCTGTGAGCCGAGGTAAATAATAAAACATTTGACCTCGATTGGAATTTTAACAAATAACCACCAGGCTGGCAGGCAAACATTCCAACTAATGCGCTACACAGCTCCTACCCCTTACATGTATTATCTGCACATCTATTCAGCAAAGATAAAACTGTTGTAGATGGTTAGTGGACTTGCTTATGTAAACAGTGGTTCAACATTAGATTCTTAGTACGGCAGGAATTGTTCCGACCAGTAAGATATCTCTCTCTCTCCCCCCCCCCCCCCCCCCCGCATATCCTACTACAGGACATCGATGTCAATACCAGCATTTTACCGCTGCTGTTGATTTCTTGGCAAGATTACGCTCAGTAGTTTTCTGTTGCTTTCTGAGCAGCCAGCTCATATATCCTATAAGTAACGGGCAAGTAAGATATCTAACCTTGCAAAATTGATACCAGAGATGATTTTTTGGGGAAAGAAAGGGTGACAAGGGGAAGTGGTCACCTGACCTAAGACATGATGTAAATGAATGCTAATCACCTTGCAGTTCTACTTCGATGGTGATTACTTTCAAATTTACAACAGACATATTGACAGTTGCAATAACATCTTGAAAGATCAGTAGACACAGAAACGGCCAAAGAAATGATGACTGACAAAAACAGGGAGAATAGGAGACAGATGGAAACAAGAAACCAAATAAAAGCTTGAGATTGTCAACAGATCAGTGACAGTTTAATATCACTTACAGAAGAAGATGGCAGACCACATCACCTGGTGAGTAATGGACCCTTTCACATGCCTGAAGGCACATTGAGTATATGGTTCTGGATCTATATATGTATAGGCCAGCTGACACTCGGTGAGTGGTGTGGTCAGTCTCACACTGGCCGCCTTCACTTCTCAAGGCATGTCTTGGTATCTATTATCAGCTGGGTGGACCTGGGAGCCTTGATCAATTAAAACAATCTGAAGCCACCTCAGTGCAGATTGAACCCATGACTACTAGCCTGGTAGGCGAGTGTATAGCCACTATGCTACCATGGCTCTCACGTCTCCTGGTCTTCTGTAATGATTTCACATTTGATATCACATTAACAACCATGTAAAGCCTTAAAACAGCCAAACAAGTAATAAGAACAAATAAGGAAACTTGGTTCATCAGTTGAGCCATTGAAGACACCAGGAGAGAGGTATACAAATATACCCAGTCCTGACTCCAACAACAATAGTAACTATCCAACAAGGAAGGACCAAAACATTGTTTTAACCTCAAACACAAAATATATCCTTTAACAATCACCTGAACAGAATTTAATCAATGCATGTTCCAAAGCGTTCCCTTTGAACTTATCTTTATGAGACTCAAATATTTCACGTTAGAGTGTCCAGGTCTTGCAGATATCAGGAAATTGTTTCTTCCACCATAGATCAGTGGAGCACTTTAGGAATCTTGAGCCTGAGGAATTAAGTCCACCTGGTTAATGCAGTCACTGTGAACTCTGCAGGTTAGGGTTTTCTTTTTGCCCCTAACAGAAACAAATCCATTCACTTTACCGAGGATCTGAACTTAGGTCTCCCAAATGGGGCCTGGTGGTCTAGCCACCCGACCAGATGCTCCCCTGCTCTGATGAATCTAAAACAACAAAGATGAATGACTTCTCATTATAATCTGTTTATATTTTACTTGTAATCTTCTGAGCAGGGGTATTTACAGTTAGAATTTATGTAGGAACTATTTAACTAAAATTCCGTTTGGAAATCTCATTTGACATTGTTTATATTTCAGACTTTGAGTGATGAAGATGCTTTCAAATGTTGTAAAGATATTGCAGATGTGGAGCGGAGAATCAAGGAATTGACAACAAACCTTTTAAAACGGTAATTACAGATGTGTAATGTCTTATTGTTTATCTTGTCACTTAAAATTGTCATTACTGCGCTCTCATAGGTGTACAAATGCTCAATCCTTGGCCACTGACCCTGTTAAATCTCTTTTTCTGGGATTTGTTTTAGCAAAAGCACATTATGGACACGGGTATGGCTAATTGCAATGACCTAATATTTTTGGGGGTTTTGGACTTGCTAATTCATGCCAAGTCTTTTGCTATCTCCTGCAGCTCTTTCCATGTCCTTCTCATTTTCATATGTCTCTAATTCTCTTTTGCATGTGTTTTAAAGTCTCCCTTTATTTTGTTGGCAACTAGTTATATATACCTTTCTATAAGTCTTTCTAGTTATATTATTTCTTATATGAGATGCCTTGAATAAAGAAAACATCTGTTCTCACTTGCGATGGGCTACCCAAATACTGGTTGTGTACAATGAGCATGATTCAGAAGGTCGAAGCTGGATCTGTATGTAGACAGTGGACTGAGTCGCTGCGGAAGTCTGTTGTCCGTAAAGTCGTCCCGGGACATGCAGGAGTCGAGGGAAATGAACGAGCTGATAAACTGGCTGGCTCTGCACCCCCTGTAGATGGCCAGCCCATGGATCGTGCCAATGTTATTAATGTCCTCAAAGATATGGCGAGAACAGAGGACTTTGACGTCAGTGAATCCACATCGCTGTCCAGGATGAAAGACTTGGGAGTAAGAATCGGCATGGCCAGACACGAGAGGTACATTGGGAAAACAAGGCGCCTCGTCAACCAACACAGAACTGGCACTATTAGCCACCTGACGCTGATGCATATTCTGGGGGGAGGATCTGAGCACCTATGGACATGTCCGGAGTGCAATGAAGATACCCCAACTGATAAATGATAACTGGTAGTGTACTGATATTGGCTTTATTGTACACCATCCACACAAAACTGGACGTAGGACAAAACTGTGACATGACATGCAGGTATCAGTCACATTTGGCTGTTACTCAGACAAACATGGCTGTTAATTCACGCAAGTGGCCTTGGAGATGGCCTACTGGAACACACACATCAATCACCCCGGAACATCAGTAGTCATTCTCCTCTGAAGGCAGGTGAGCTCTCCTGAGTCCACACTTTACTGTGTGTTAGCATGAGGCATCACACAACATAACAAGCATTCCAGCCTTGGAGAAAGGGGTTTTCCTACTCTACAAAAAACAACAACCCAGTGATAGTAATCATCTTCTCTGTCTGCTTGAGTGACAGATAGAGTGGCTATGGTTGTGTCTAGGGTATGTCCTTGTAAATGTGATGTTGAACAACAGATTAACCAAGATGCATCACAACCAAACACCAGTCAGTGAACAAGCGTTAATTTGCGCACATAATATTCCTTTAATTCTGAATTAACACAGACACATGTAACATATAAATCCAGGAACAATAATTCTCTAAGAATATATCTCCATCCCAATGGAACACTTCGAATAACACTGCCCCTCAAGGCCTACTAAATCTCGTCCCACACGACAGGTATACTAGCCTCTCTCTAGGCCCGACTCAAGGTAACCCACTCTGGGTCTCGAATTCCACTCACTATCCCTGGAACCCACAGTGCCGAGTCTCTTCCTATCTCCGTCACAATTTTCCACTTTCTCCGACCACGACCTCCTCCTAGTCCGGTCTCAACTCAACTCCCTCTCAGCTCGGAGTCCAAACATCAACTGCCCCCGTCAATCTTCGTCCCTGTCTTTTAAACAATTCTATGCCCCCTCACAATGATCCACACAAACCCCACCTCACTGCTCCAACTGTCTGCCTCCCAATTATCCTAGCCAGCTGACCTCTTCTCCGCTCCCCCTTCAATCACTGTCTTCTCATTTTCCCCCTCTGGGGGACTTATTACCCGCCCTATTTTATCTCGTGAACTTGTTCATGTGTCCCCTTGCTCTCCCGGACACTGACCTTAATGTCAATGACCCAGGCCTGTGTCACTTGTCATCTCTCAATGGAGCATAGATCTCCAACCAGCACATGCAAAGTCCTTTAGGCACTTGTTCATGATTGGTGGGATTTTGCAGCTGAAGATGTCTATGTGATGAGATCGCCAATCTCACGCCAACCCTCCTTGCTTGCGCCTCTTACGAATGAACGAACGAAAATCTTTATTTTCAAAGGGTTAAGAATTGGGCACGCAGGCCCATCTGACATTCTGCCCTTCTTCTCTATTTCCTCTCATACATTCTTTCATTCAACATCTCTTACGAAGCAAATCTTGGACAACAAAAGAACAATAAATATTAAAACGCATGAAAAATAATCAATAATACATGACTCATTGAGGCAATGTTTAACATGGGCATTATAAATACCCAAGGAAGGTGTAGCATGCCATACATATGGGAATGTTTTTTTTGGCTAGTTGTCGTTCGAGATAATTTACCATTATTATTGTCTTTGTTGTTTTTTTTTTTTTTAATGGGGCATGTAGTCTGTCCTGAGGTAGTGTTAAAACAGGTTGCTAAGCTTGTTTTATGTAAGTCTATCCTAGGTTTAGGGACATGAAGTATATTTAGCTGTTCGCTATGTCTTGCGTTATATTTAAACAATGGCCAAAGGTAGCTTGGAGCATTTTGAAATAGGATTTTGTGAATGAGTTTAGACTTTTTTAAAAGTTAGGCGTTTGTGGAGTGGCAGTAACTGAAGACGTTCATGTAGGTTAGAATTTTCATGCATGATAGGTTAAAACATTATTATTGGTATCACATGGGCAAGTAACTGAATATTACATAAAAATATGCATGTATTTCTAAGGGTTGCAGAAGATGGAAGGATTCCTCAGACAGTTCGATTAACAGTCAGACGTGTCCCAAATAAATATCACAGGGAAACCAGACAGTGCCCAGTTCCTAGCAATATCTTCACAAAGTTTTTACAGTCCAGTAAGTGTTTTGCTGTTTTTACTATTATAGAGATTTATCATTTGCCACACAGAGCCGTCAGGTGATCAAATTCCTCCACAAACATCTGCCCACTGTGTTCTTATGTTTGACCATTGATCCACTTCTGTGCCACCCTGTCAAACTAGTCAGCATCTTCTCTCTCTATTATCTTTCCAGTTGTCACAACCTTCTCCAGACCCTCTCATCTCATAAAAAAGGATTAATTTGTCCTGATGGGGGTAATCAAATGTCTGTGAACTGGCCTCTTGCAGTATTTGGATGTTGGTCTTCTTAGCTGTCCTTGTGATTCTTATAATTCTAAGTAGAAATTGTATAGGTAGATTTAAAAAAAAATAACACATCGCCAAACTGTTATTTTAATGCGTAAGGAAATCTGTGTCACAAAACTGAAAAATAACAGAGCTCCCAGAAGCACAAAAAATCCACCTTAACCTACTCCATGTTTCACAGGACATGATATAATGGGTTCTGGCTGACTAAGATTAGAGGCAGCGATGAAGCTGACAGGTAGCTAAACAAGGAAGAAATCTACTGCAGGATAACATCTCAGTGTAATAGACTGGAGTCAAAATAAATGGAAGAATAAGATAGTCAGTGTTTGACTGTAGCTTGTCAGAGAGAATGAACAAACAAAACTTTATTTTCAAAGGGTCACAAATTGGGCACACCACAGGCCTGTATTACATTTGGCCCTTCCAATCACTCATCTTTCGTTCATCAATTGTGCCTGGCCATGCGGGAGTGCAGGGGGAATGACTAGGCTGATAGGCTGGCAGGGAATGCACTGTTGGTAGATTACCTATGGACAAGGGGGGGGGGGGTGGCAGTGCGCCTATGGGACCAGGTGGAGAAGATGGGGGAACAGATTGAGAACCCGTATGTGGAAAGAATGAGATTGCAGGGGATTGGCAGGGGTTCTGGAAGAATTTCAAAACAGAGGGAAGACCAGGAGAACTTTCAATCAGATAGCGGTGGGAACGATTAGTAGTGTGACTCTTTGCTGGCTGTTGGATGAGAGGACTGAGCGCATATGGGAATGTCCTGAGTGCTGTGATGTTAATTCTTAGCTAAACTCAACAGTATTTTTAGCTGTGCACCAAAGTCTCAGTCTGCAATTTTTAGCTTTTTCATCTACTAATTTGGTATGAATGTTAGGTGATTTCAGACAAACATGTGATGGGAAAATTACTCACTTCTAGTATTTCCCCCTCTTTCATATTTGAGAGCGGTGTCTGTCTCTGATTTCACTAATGTGAAACTAAAGTTCATGTGCTGAACCAGCTGGGTACTGTGTGTTGACTCCACAGCCTTCTATGATTGTAGCTTTAATAGTTGACACACCTGTATAACCATGTATCCACTCTTCAGGATGGGAATAAGCAGTTTTTTTTAGCTGTGCACCAAAGTCTTGAGTCTGCAATTTTTAGTTTTTTCATCTATTAATTTGGTATACATTTTAGGTGATTTCAAACATGTGATGGAAAATTACTCACTTCTAGTATTTATTGTCCCTTTTATTTTGGAGAGTGATCTGATTTCACTAACATGTTGGGGACAAACTTGTTTTACTTTACATATTCACGTTCAGTGGGTCTCTGCCGAATGGGTCAAGCCTTCTGTTTCACGCTGTGAAGATCATGGGTTTATTTTGAGACTGCCATTTAGATGAGTGCAATATTCCTGGCGACCCTGGAAGTTACTGGGGAGATTGTTTTGTGAGATGCTTTCAGCAGACAGCTTTCCATTCTGCAAAGAGAGACTAATCCGATGGAGTAAAACACAGTGCAATGAAGTAGATCCTCTCTCCTTTAACCTGACCTTTATTCAGCTCAAGTTTTCAACAAAAAATGTTTTGAGTGGCATTTGCTAATTTTTCTTGTTTTTCATGTAATCCAGGTGTGTCTGAGGGTGTAGTTGAACGACTGATGCCAATTCTAATGAACTTGTTCAGCAAGTTGGTGGATCCCTTAAAACCTTTTCATCTGACACTGATTGGCGTTTGCTTTGCCAAGTTGAAGCCTGCTGATGAGCTAGGAAGCATTGGTGCTTTCTTCACACCAGCAAGTACTGTTTCTCAATGTGCTGTATCTAACTCTATTACAAATAAGACCATGGACAGTCAATCTGAAAGTAAATGTCAGTTTAATTCAAAGTGTTCCTCGGTGGAAATTGAGCTTAAGACAAATCCTGAAGCAAAAGTAAAGACCATGAAACATTTCTTTCCCATGGCAAATACTGAAACTGATTCTGCCTGCCTGCAGAAATATAACACTGCCAGTTGGAAGACATCGAAACAGTCACCATCCCACAGATCTGATGTTTCCTTGGCAGTTACTGATATTCCATTGATGTCAGCTGATCTTCCATTGTCAATGGCTGATGTTCCACTGATGTTAAATGATGCTCCATTGGCAGCCAATGATGTTTCATTGACAACAAAAGAGTCATTAGCAGCTATTGATGTTCCATTTTCACCAGCAATAATTGATGTTCCGCTGACGATACCATCAGTAAGAACTGGTGCACTGTCGACAGTAGCTGGTGTTCCATTGACAGTAATTAACGCATGTGAAAGATCACTTACCTCAGGTTGCACAAAAAGACAAACCACTAAAAGCAATCTTAATTCCTTACAGTCTGAACCAAAAGACTACTCTACAGATTTTCCCAAAACTCAGCACACTGTTGCAGCACCAATTTCTCATACTGGATACACAGAGGAAAAGTCAGAAGTAACCAATGACAGCAGCTCAAATACAGAGTTAGATTCCACAGAAGAACACTGTTTGCAGAAGCTGTTATCTGCAGGTATTGATGTGAAAACCATCACAGAACTGCCACTGCACATACAAAATGAAGTTCTCTTACAGTACGGGATATATGTAGAAGATCTTCCACAAGGGAGACGGTTTGTTCACATTTCTGATAAAGCTAGAACAAGGTCCGGTAAAACACCAAAATTGACAACTGTCAATACCAGGTGTTTGCGGGGTGCAAAAAATAAAACGAGCACAAAACGGAACCTAGAAGTTTCTTTGTTAGATGCTGAAGTTGCTGACAGAAATTCAAAACAAAGAAAAACAGATGATGAAAATACAAACAAAGAGGAATTCTTAAAAGTACCTTTGTCTGAAAATGAAGAGCATTCAAGAACTGCAGAACCTTTTAGTGAAAGATCTGTTGTCAAAGATTCATTTTTATGTATCATAACTGGAGAACAGCAGAATGTAGAGAATACAACTTCTGAACATTCTTCAGCTGTAAAAGAAGAAATGTCAAGAACAAGCACATCTTCTGTATGTTTAAGTATTTCCCCGTTGTCAGATAAAGAATCTAATTGTGTCAGTGCTTCAGAGTTGTCAGATACAAAATCTGATATGGTGAGTATTTCCCACTTGCTAGATAAAGAGTCTGATTGCATCAGTATTTCCTATTTGCCAGGAAAAGGGTATGATGATACCAATATTTCCCAGTTGCCAGATAATGAGTTTGCCTGGTCATTGCCAGGTCAGCACACAAACATGACAGTTCCAAATATAAACCTTGACACTTGTATCATGGGATTAGGGCTTGAGAGTAACTCCATTCTTACGTCATGCAGCAGTGCTGAATGCCAGGAGCCAGCATTAGCAACAATCATGCCTCTTGTTCACATTCCCTCACACCCATGCAGAGCAGCTCACTGCAGTAAACTTCCTGATGGCATAGACTCTGAAGTGTTTTCATCTCTACCAAGTAATATACGTGGGGAAATCATGGCACATCTTGTCATGGGTACATTAGATTCTACAGGTGGTCAACATGTCAAGTTTGCAACCCCGGACCATAACAGAAATATGAAGCAGATTAAGAATGCCAAAAACAAGAATCAGAATTCCCTTCTGACCTACTTCAAGAAGGATAATACAAATCTGAAATGAATTGTTTATCTAAAATAATTATTAGAGATGACTATATTGTATAGTCTGTCAGGCTGACTTTGTTTTTCCAAAATGATTGTCAAAAAAATGGCTGCGATTTTGTAAACAATGCTTGTGCATAGTTCTTTTGTTTTTCATTTAGTTGTGTGTCATTTTTTTTCTGTGCTGATGAAGGCTTTAGCTGCAAGGTCCATTTTGTTACTTGTGATCGTGTTTTAGTAAAGCTTACCAACTACTACTACTACTATTTTGGTGATTCATAGTTCACTTATTAAACATTGTCTTGCTATGGAATTAGGGAAGATCTACTAAGTTCACATCAAGAAAGAGTTAAAGCAGAGAGACAAAAGTAAACTACAGTTAAAGCAGAGACACAAAAGTAAACTTTGAAATGAATATAGTGGCAAATTATGTTAATATGGTATTTTTTTCTCATCTTTTCTTACACTTGTTTAACTAGTGCACTGACCTCATTTCATGGCATTAGATTGATTTGTGTGTGTGTTCTATGAGGAAAAAGGGTAAACATATTATTGACAGTTCACATTTGTTAGTTAGGCGCCATTTTTTTTAGCTTTTAAAATGTAGTTGCATTAGTAAATTTAGTTTGTTATTCTGGCTTTGTTTCTCCAGAATGTTAAATATTCACAGTAACAACTTGAAATTTGGAACAAACTGTATTCGCTTCACACATGTCAATATTAGCTGTCATGCAAGCACACATACCCTTGTACTTATATACATGCTGCAAATATTCATAGTTAAAATAAGTCAACAAACGGTTAAAGAGAAAATAATGCTTTTGTAATACATTTTAAGAATTTGTTTGGTCAACTGAGTTTTAAAATCAGGAGAAAGAACAAAAATGCTGTTTACTTGATCATAAATAAATCTGGTTAACAATAACAGTTATACACAAATGATGATGCATTTAAGAGATCTTATCCTGAAAGAACCCAAAGGGTGTGCTATGTGACTTCTAGGATGAAGGCGTGACTTGTGCGGAGATGTGTTGAAAGTAAGAAAGAGTTGGATAATTCATCAACCTCATAATCTTGCTGGAGTCCAGTGCCAGAACTACTGGAGATGATATTAGGTGTGAGTGAAGACAAGGACTTTCTATGTGCCTCATTATGCCCACTGCTCCACTGCACATGTATCATCTGTGCATTCTACTGAATTTCACTTTTACGTGCACAAGTAGGAAATCCTGGCTCACTTATGACGACAGTCAGTTGACCCACGACTGGGTTAGTCCACCGGCAAAGAATATAATGTTGCAAAACAGGAATAATGCAAGAACATGCACATGATAAAGAAATAATAATCAACTAAGGCTGGTCTCCTTGGCGTAGGTGTTAAGGACGTTGTTCGTAATCATGTATACTCTCGTACAAAACACAGCTGCGCAGAAATTCAGCAGCAGATCACGTCGCGTTGGTTACTTACGGGGGTATGTGAGCCGGTCGTTCAGAAAGCAATGGAAAACTACTGAACGTAAAACTGCCAAGAATTCGGCAGCAGCTGAAAAATGCTGGTGTTGACTGCAATGTCCTGTAAATGATATATGAAGTAATGTAAGCCTCCTATTTTAGTCTTGTATATTTTACCTATAATAGGTTTCCATAATGAACCCTGGCCTAGGGGTTAACGTCCTCCGTAATCCTGTATATTCTCGAGAGTAATGTAACCTGCACGAGAATTGGTATCTGTTCTCGCCACGTGGTAACTTATGGGGTGTGTGAGCCGGTCACTCAGAAAGCAATGGCAAACCACTGAGCGTAATCTTGCCTAGTACATCAACATCAGCTGAAAAATGCTGATGTTGACTGCAACGTTCTGTAAGGGATATGCAAAAAGAAATAAAAAAATATGAAAATACATTTATTTGTTAAAAAAAAACACATTGCAGACAAGAGTAATCTGGGATAGTTGTATCATAATTTAGTAGACTTGATTCTACTAGCTGGCTGACAACTTTCATCTGGGCAGCCGAGGCTGGCATTACTGTACTTGTTTTGTGGTGGATTCACACAATGTCATCATAGCCTCCTAGCTTTATGTTAAATATCTGGATCATCTTCCTGGAATTCTCTGGTTTCTTTAGGTAAAAATGGTCACCTGGCATAGTGTGATACGTGAAGTGTCCAGATGTAACTTGTTTCCATGCTGAAGGATAGGAAAACAAGGATGACTGTTAACTGTACTTTTGCTAACATATTGTGTATTTTTACTTCTAATGATGTTATTCTGTGTTTTGTTGGTGGTGTTCACGACAGACGTTTCAATAATTGAAACACTGGACAGTTGCGGTGTCATTTAATGTCTTTTTATTATTATTGCTCAGTCATTATTATTTTTTTAAAAAGTAGCGCGCCCTTTACAGGTCAACCCCAGCATTTTTTGGCTGTTTGTGATTCCTGGGCAAGTTTACATTCAGTAGTTTGCCATTGCTTTCTAAATGGCTGGCACCCATACCATTTCATTAAAAAAACCAACACTGACATATTTCGAACGAGCTGCGCCCGTAACCCGTTCGCCACGGAGCCAGTCATTAGTATATTATTTTTATTTGGATTCTGTTCTGGAGGACTGTTAATGTGTACTTATTAATAGAAAAGTCTCTGAGATGTGGTAGCTAATGCACTTACTGGCAGTGGTAGGTTTAACCTCCCCCCACAAAGACGAATGTTTTTTACTTAGCTCAAGTTCCAAGATGTAATTTGAGAATTTTCTGTGTAATTGTTTCACACTATAAAATAGCATTGTTTTTCTTTGAATAAAAAGTCTTAAAAGTCAGAATCGACTTCATTGCACCGGGTTTTATCCCACATAGCTTCGTCTCTTTAAGTAGGGTGGCTTAAAGCGTCACACAAAGCATGAACTCCGTAGCTCCAGCGACAACCCCCAGGAGTCTCCGAGACAAATGCACTCATGAACTGAAAGATGCAGCCCAAAATCAAACTCACAACCCTCGGAGCACGAGGCAAACAGCTTGACCACTTTGCCGCAGTCTTTGAATATTATTGTGTAGTTTTGGGGGTGGGGCAATTGCTTGTTTTGAACTCAAGCGTAGTCCACACATGAGCTACTAATTCTAATGCACTGGACTAAGTTGTGCATGTGGGTTAGCTTTCCCTATAACCAGTGTCCCTCACCATAAGGTAAACCCAGTCAGACTTGTGAGGTACTTGTAACTTACGTTAAAATTAAAGAAAAAAATAGAGAATGTGGGTCGTAAGACATGGATGACTGAAGAAATTTTACAGCTAATGGGAACAAAAAGACAGAATAAAAATAATCCTGCCAAATATGAAGAAATTCACAGAAATGTCAGAATATTATGTAAGGAGGCAAAGTAACATGGCTCGAGATAAATTGCATAGAAATGGAAAAACAACACAACAGTAAAAATACCAAACTAATGCACAAAAGAATTCAGGAGCTTACTAATCAAAGAACACATACAGGTTGCCTAAAGACAACCGATGGAAAAATCATAATAGATAAAGATCAGATATTTCATGTATGGTCAGAATATGTGAAAAACCTTTATGATGATAACAGAGAGGAACAGTATAATATTCAAAATAATAATGAAGGACCATCAATTTTGAAGATGGAGGTTCAGAATGCTCTTAACCAAATGAAATATGGCAAGCTCTCTCTCTCTCAGGGGATGTTCTTTGGTTATAGGCTATGTTACCATTTGAGTCAGTATGAATGTGCTTCTTATTATTTCTTCGAGCAGGAAAAATCCCCTGCCGGCTTGCCAGGTCAGTCGCAGGTTTAGGATGAAACAATCTAACCAACGGGAGTCCGTCCCCCCTGGCGACCGTTTCCCATCTACACCACGAGGAGGTGAGGTTGACTGTGTAGTCTACAGGTCATCGGCAGGCTACTAATTTTCACTTTTCACCCCTCCTGAGAGAGGCTAAGTGATTCTAAACCTACTGGCTGCAGGGTCTGCGCAATCCACACCTTGTTCACACTATTAGTGTAAAATATCCTATGAGGGCAGCAGCAAATATTCTTTTTGTGTGCTTGGACAATCTTGATCTACATCTTCTTCGTTCACACTGAGACTTCCACATTAATGTCCGCAATAACATGAGTATCAGGTTCATGGCACCCTCCTTCAATTTTCTGAGAAATGAAAATGATAGATTCAGTGGAATCTATCAAACGTTTCAGAATCCCTGCCACACAAAAAGTCTTACCTGGGATATCATGGTCCACATCTTCATTTCCATCAAAGAAATCAATAGGACAAGAAAGTGGAGGTCTATCCTCAGGTTTGTGTTCATATCTGTGAAATATGCAGTAAAGGCATCAATTTGGGACATACTCTAGCTGTTGTGTAGCAACACAACTGATTGAATCATTAGGATGCCAGTCTCTCAACACTTGCGGACACAGGTTCAACAAGGCAAAGGCTTTTATCTAACAAATGTTTCAAACAACCTAGCTTGCACACTGTGGAACCAGCAAGAGCAAAACAAGAAGAAACAGGACTTGAAACACCATATTTTCTACTTTGACTCCAACAGCTCAGTTTATCAGTCCAACCGACTATTTTATTTATAAGTCTGCTTCTGAAGGCTGGGAGAAATCATGTCCAACACGAAGAAATGATGGAATGGCTGTAAGCAAAGATGTTTGTAGCTTGCATTTCCATGCTTCATTTACAAATCATGAGACAAAACAAAACATAGTTTGGTTTGGTTTCTAAATTACATTTTCATTGAATGTGAATACCTCCTGTAAATCACACAAGGAGATTCACAACACAGCACATGAACTGCACAGTACCGGCCAGGATCTAAATAAGATAATACAACACAGCACATGAACTGCACAGTACCGGCCAGGATCCAAATAAGACAACACAACACAGCACATGAACTGCACAGTACCGGCCAGGATCCAAATAAGACAACACAACACAGCACATGAACTGCATAATACTGGCCAGGATCCAAATAAGACAACACAACACAGCACATGAACTGCACAGTACCGGCCAGGATCTAAATAAGACAACACAACACAGCACATGAACTGCACAGTACCGGCCAGGATCCAAATAAGATAATACAACACAGCACATGAACTGCATAGTACCGACCAGGATCCAAATAAGACAAGGCAACACAGCACATGAACTGCATAATACTGGCCAGGATCCAAATAAGACAACACAACACAGCACATGAACTGCACAGTACCGGCCAGGATCCAAATAAGACAACACAACACAGCACATGAACTGCACAGTACCGGCCAGGATCTAAATAAGACAACACAACACAGCACATGAACTGCATAGTACCGGCCAGGATCCAAATAAGACAAGGCAACAGTCTATAAATATTCTAATTCTCCTGGGTAGATTTTCTAACTTTAATTTATTCCAGGTAGTAGTCTATTTGGCCCACTCTTGTCGATTTCCGACTGCGGCAGGACAATTAAAAGCACATCCAGATGTAGCTCTCACCGAAGGAGACTACCAATGCACAAGTGACACCAGATCATGATTCAGCACAGCACATACAGACTGGCTAGGATTAGACCTGGGAAATATTTCCCCAACACTTGCAGATATTTAACTGACCAGCGTCCAACCCATTGCCCAGAAAACATCCTTTGGGCATGTAAATGGACTTCACTTTCTTACATTGGTAATGTGCCCTGGTGTTGATGAATACATGAAGAAAGACACTTACCTTAGATGGTCAAGCATGCACATATCTGCACGCAAGGATGGGTAATAGACCTCTGTCATTTCTGGATTATTAAATATTTCACTTGGTGTTCCACCTGCAGAATAAAGGAGATCACGCAATGGTGTAAAAACATCCACACCTTACTGAGGATTTGAACCCGGACCTCCTGAAGGAGAACCCACGTTCTAGTCACATGGCCGGCCGCTCCTTCAACAATAATACACGTTACAATACACATTATACTAGTCCACTTGCTACAATAATAAATACATTTGTCCGTGTGTTACCAGGGCCCATAGGAGAAACAGTAATACTATAACCTGCCATGTTTGCCAAATGAGGTTTACTAAGGAGGGTTGGACATGAGACTGGCAACCTTATCCTGCAGAAAACTTGAGCTGCAAACTCCAACCAATCATGAACAAGTCTCTGAAAGGTTTGACTTGAGTTGGTTGCAGTTGAGTTGAAGCCCCATGCTCCATTGGCAGATGAAAGGCAGAAGGAGAATATATACACATTGTTCAAGACAATCTTCCTATCATTATGTTATCAGTTGTAGAACAGGATAATGTCAGCAAAACATACTTTAAAAATTGTAGCAACAGAGATGAAACACTTAATGTAACAGAAAGGAACAAGATAAAAAATGATGGAATCAAGAACGAATGAACGAATGAATGAATGAACAATCTTTATTTTCAAAAGGTTAAGAATTGGACACGCAGGCCCGTCTGACATTCTGCCCTTCTTCTTTATTTCCTCTCATACATTATTTCATTCAACATCACATATGAAGCTAATCTTAGACAGCAAAAGAACAATAAGCATTAATATGCATGAAAAATAATCAATAAGAGATCATAAGAAATAATCAAGAAGCAAAGTGAGCAGCACACAATTAGCAACCGATTTCACTGAGAGGTTGCGAGCGGACCAGCTGGTCATGTAACGAGACATATCACTAGAAGCATACACCACACTAACATTTAGATTCAGCGGAAATAGAACAAGAAGCAGGTTCTGTAAGGGATGGAGTAGTGAAATAACAGAAACAACAAACACTTTGTACGCAGAACACACAATGGCTTCACCTAGACAGCTCTTCCTAACCTGACACCAAAAAGAAAAATGGGGAAAGTGAGGAAAAAACGATATCTATTTCAAATGATTCTGTATAGCAAATAAAACACAATGTCTATTTATAGCAAATGTATAAGACTGTCTTTCTGTCTCTACACCCCTCAGTAGAGAAGTGTCAAAGAAAATCTAATCGACAACACATATTATGTAATAGTTTGTGTATTTAATATCTACTACACACCTATATTAATGATATACAGTCAATATCTACCACACTCATAAGTTAATGGTGTACATACTACTACAGGTTGGTAAGTAAATGCACTAACCACTATGCCACATCATCATCATGTACAATGTCGCTCTCATCATGGCCTGCTGGAAAGACTCTCCATCCTTTGCCTGGTCCTCAGCCTCAGACATGTTCATGCTGAAGGTGTGCAGACACATCTGTCTACAATGTCCTGCCTCAGACATGTTCATGCTGAAGGTGTGCAGACACATCTGTCTCTACAATGTCCTGCCTCAGACACATCTGTCTCTACAATGTCCTGCCTCAGACATGTTCATGCTGAAGGTGTGCAGACACATCTGTCTCTACAATGTCCTGCCTCAGACATGTTCATGCTGAAGGTGTGCAGACAC
The DNA here is from genome assembly GCA_014155875.1 of Cepaea nemoralis. NCBI lineage: Eukaryota > Metazoa > Mollusca > Gastropoda > Stylommatophora > Helicidae > Cepaea > Cepaea nemoralis. Next base: position 185,581 of record JACEFZ010008042.1, on the reverse strand, counting down.
ATCTGTCTCTACAATGTCCTGCCTCAGACACATCTGTCTCTACAATGTCCTGCCTCAGACACATCTGTCTCTACAATGTCCTACCTCAGACATGTTCATGCTGAAGGTGTGCAGACACATCTGTCTCTACAATGTCCTACCTCAGACATGTTCATGCTGAAGGTGTGCAGACACATCTGTCTCTACAATGTCCTACCTCAGACATGTTCATGCTGAAGGTGTGCAGACACATCTGTCTCTACAATGTCCTGCCTCAGACACATCTGTCTCTACAATGTCCTACCTCAGACATGTTCATGCTGAAGGTGTGCAGACACATCTGTCTCTACAATGTCCTACCTCAGACATGTTCATGCTGAAGGTGTGCAGACACATCTGTCTCTACAATGTCCTACCTCAGACATGTTCATGCTGAAGGTGTGCAGACACATCTGTCTCTACAATGTCCTGCCTCAGACACATCTGTCTCTACAATGTCCTACCTCAGACATGTTCATGCTGAAGGTGTGCAGACACATCTGTCTCTACAATGTCCTGCCTCAGACACATCTGTCTCTACAATGTCCTGCCTCAGACATGTTTATGCTGAAGGTGTGCAGACACATCTGTCTCTACAATGTCCTACCTCAGACATGTTCATGCTGAAGGTGTGCAGACACATCTGTCTCTACAATGTCCCACCTCAGACACATCTGTCTCTACAATGTCCTGCCTCAGACATGTTCAATGTGAAGGTGTGCAGACACATCTGTCTCTACAATGTCCTACCTCAGACATGTTCATGCTGAAGGTGTGCAGACACATCTGTCTCTGCAATGTCCTACCTCAGACACATCTGTCTCTACAATTTCCTGCCTCAGACATGTTCATGCTGAAGGTGCGCAGACACATCTGTCTCTACAATGTCCTACCTCAGACACATCTGTCTCTACAATGTCCTGCCTCAGACATGTTCATGCTGAAGGTGTGCAGACACATCTGTCTCTACAATGTCCTGCCTCAGACACATCTGTCTCTTCAATGTCCTGCCTCAGACATGTTCATGCTGAAGGTGTGCAGACACATCTGTCTCTACAATGTCCTGCCTCAGACACATCAGTCTCTACAATGTCCTGCCTCAGACACATCTGCCTCTACAATGTCCTACCTCAGACATGTTCATGCTGAAGGTGTGCAGACACATCTGTCTCTATAATGTCCTGCCTCAGACACATCTGTCTCTATAATGTCCTGCCTCAGACACATCTGTCTCTACAATGTCCTGCCTCAGACATGTTCAAGCTGAAGGTGTGCAGACACATCTGTCTCTACAATGTCCTGCCTCAGACATGTTCATGCTGAAGGTGTGCAGACACATCTGTCTCTACAATGTCCTGCCTCAGACACATCTGTCTCTACAATGTCCTGCCTCAGACATGTTCATGCTGAAGGTGTGCAGACACATCTGTCTCTACAATGTCCTGCCTCAGACACATCTGTCTCTACAATGTCCTGCCTCAGACACATCTGTCTCTACAATGTCCTGCCTCAGACACATCTGTCTCTACAATGTCTTGCCTCAGACACATCTGTCTCTACAATGTCCTGCCTCAGACATGTTCATGCTGAAGGTGTGCAGACACATCTGTCTCTACAATGTCCTGCCTCAGACACATCTGTCTCTACAATGTCCTGCCTCAGACATGTTCATGCTGAAGGTGTGCAGACACATCTGTCTCTACAATGTCCTGCCTCAGACACATCTGTCTCTTCAATGTCCTGCCTCAGACATGTTCATGCTGAAGGTGTGCAGACACATCTGTCTCTACAATGTCCTGCCTCAGACACATCTGTCTCTATAATGTCCTGCCTCAGACACATCTGCCTCTACAATGTCCTACCTCAGACATGTTCATGCTGAAGGTGTGCAGACACATCTGTCTCTACAATGTCCTGCCTCAGACACATCTGTCTCTATAATGTCCTGCCTCAGACACATCTGTCTCTACAATGTCCTACCTCAGACATGTTCATGCTGAAGGTGTGCAGACACATCTGTCTCTACAATGTCCTGCCTCAGACACATCTGTCTCTACAATGTCCTGCCTCAGGCATGTTCATGCTGAAGGTGTGCAGACACATCTGTCTCTACAATGTTTTGCCTCAGACATGTTCATGCTGAAGGTGTGCAGACACATCTGTCTCTACAATGTCCTGCCTCAGACACATCTGTCTCTACAATGTCCTGCCTCAGACATGTTCAAGCTGAAGGTGTGCAGACACATCTGTCTCTACAATGTCCTGCCTCAGACATGTTCATGCTGAAGGTGTGCAGACACATCTGTCTCTACAATGTCCTGTGTCGATCACTGTGCTGGTACAAGCCCTGTCTCTTCTTTTAGGAACCATGTCTTCCACCACTGTCCTTTTTTACACCACTATGACTTTTAACATAGCCAAAGTATTTAGGTTACAGGTATAATGTTGTTTATGAGCCAGGTTTCTTCAATCTTCAGATCTTATAGAATGTCATAACTTTTCTTCTTAATGGTCCACAATATCGCAAGAACTTTTCTGTAGCATTTAAGCTCAAAAGCCCCAACTGTCTTCTTTAGTGATTGCAAAATGTCTGTGTCTGACATCCATTTGGTGTCACAGGAAAGATGCATGTTCTCAACATTGTGCTTTAGCCTGTTTGCTGGTGTTGTACCATAGGTTCTTAATACCGTTGAACCTCTGTATAGTTATGACTCACAGGTTCTTAATACCGTTGAACCTCTGTATAGTTATGACCCACATGTTCTTAATACCGTTGAACCTCTGTATAGCTATGACTCGCAGGTTCTTAATACTGTTGAACCTCTGTATAGTTATGACCCACAGGTTCTTAATACCGTTGAACCTCTGCATGGCTATGACTCACAGGTTCTTAATACTGTTAAACCTCTGTATAGCTATGACTCACAGGTTATTAATACCGTTGAACCTCTGCATGGCTATGACTAGTCTACTTTCTTTTAAAAAAACCCCCATTGTTCTTGTTGCTGAGTATAGAGCCGAGATATTTGTGAGATTTTAATTTCTTCCTTGATTGTGACCCCTGGTTGGCATGTAGTTGTGTCCATGGACATTATTATTATTTTCTTGTTAAGTTCAGTAAAAGGTTTTGATTTTCACTGTCTCTTCTCAGATAAGATCAACTTTTCTAATCACTTAACATTATATGAGAGGGGAATAGTGTCATCTGCATATCTGAGTTTTGGAATTGGATACCCATAAATTATGAATGTGTCAAAATTGTGTGGTCTCATTTCTATTTTCTTATTATCTTGTCTGAATGTGTGAGTAGATCTGTAAACAATTATATTAACAACTGCATGGTAGTAAAAATTTTATGAAATGCACCAGAAAATTATATTACCCAAAGATTTGATTTTATCCAGAAATTCATCTTTTGTCATAGAGTCATTGAACATCGCTCTACCTTTTCTGAGAGGTGACTGAAAGAAGTATGTAAAACAAATTTAAAATACAATAAAACACACACATGAGTTTGCAATGAATGTAACAACAACCTATGATTATGATGGCCTTTCTTTGAAAAAAAAAAAAAAAAAACAATAACGAACAACTATTTCCTGTGTCAACATGGCATATTTGGGAGCTAAGATTAAATGTCTGCTTTATTTCCATCAATGATAAGTCTTTGAAAGGCACATATAGGTATTTAATAGCTGATATCATACAAGTACTACACTATGCAGAACTGGAAACAGGCAGCTTTGAAACCATTGTATTTGATTATGTGAAACAATAATTACACCTCCTTTCTTCCGTTAGTCTACGGGACACCCTTGGGCAAGGTAGAGTACTCGTTTAGCCACCCCCCCCAATCAGGGTTATGTGAAGCCATGGAAGCAGGTGGTGGATGGAGTGTGAGAGCAGCCGACAGATTGTTGTTGGTTATGGTCATGCACTCTCCGGCTATAGGCAGATGATCTCATCAGTAGAGACAATGGCTATGGCCACCGACTAGTAGTCACTGCCCAGAAGGAAAGCAATGGTAAACTACCTTCTGCAAAATTTGCCAAAAAACCTTAACAACCATGAAAGAAAACATAATAAGAAAAAGATCTGGTGGCGAGACCCCAAGGCCAGGCAGATCAGATAACACTGGGGAAGAATGTGACACAGGGACCAGTACTAGTAATCGCGATGACGGAGTTAATCCTGACTGTGTTACCAAGGTTATCCCCTGTGTCAGACTAAGAAGCAGAGTGAGAATAGAAACATGGAATGTGAGAAGTCTGTATGAGGGGAAGCTTAACGTAGTATGTGATGAGACTGAGAGGTTACATTTTCAAATTTTAGGAATTAGTGAACATCGCTGAAGAGGCAAGGGACATTTTACAACTGAAAATGGAAGTCTTTTCATTTATTCTGGTAGAGATGTCGGAGGCCAGAGTAGAGTTTCATTTTGTTTAGATAAAACAACTGCACAAGCTGTAATGGGATATAACCCAGTTAGTGATAGAATCCTCACTATTAGACTTAAAGGCCGTCCAAAAAAAATACAACTCTCATACAGATATATGCACCTACTTAACAGCAGAGGAGGATGAAATTGAAGATTTTTACAACACACTGCAAGACACATTAAATAAGATTGGTCATAACAATAATAATGGGAGATTTTAATGCAAAAGTAGGTACAGGAAGAGCTGAAAATGAGAGACACGTTTTAGAAAAAATTGGATTGGGAAATAGAAATGATGCAGGTGACAAATTAATTGAAGTTTGCACAGAAAATGAGTTAACGATAGCCAACACTCTTTTTAAACAACACCCAAGAAGACTCTTCACATGGAAGTCCCCGGACAGCATTACCAAAAATCAGATAGATTATATTTTAATACAAACAAGATGGAGATCAAGCATAACATCGGCAAAAACCCTACGAAGTGCAGACACTCACATGTGGGGCTGTAGTTCCTGATAAAAACAGCCATTCTGGTTCTCTGTTGTATTGACGTTTCAGCTCCAGAGCCACTAAAAATGCCAACAGGGCACCCATGCTGAAAAATAAACAGTGTTAGTGAAACAAACTGGCATATTAAATATCCAAATTGTAAAAAGACAAACTGCAAAGAAAAAGTTTTAAAAAATTTTTTTAAAATAAAAAATTCAAATAAATTACACAAGACATGCACTATTAAGGACTTAAATATCATCGCTTGTTATGCTAAGTTTTTAGAAAAACATATCTAATTCCAGAATCTAACAAAATTAAATTTTAAAACGTTGACATACATTTATTAACTCTTCAGTCTCCAGCAACATAGGCTGTTTCTCTTGAAACCCAGCCATTGTTTAACATGTTCTTTTATTTTTTGTCTTTGGCCAGGGCAACCTAAAGAAACCTGGCGGCACCAGTGGCCACTTCCACTGTGTATTTAGCCTTTGCAGAAAGAAAAAGAGTGTTGAAGTACTTTACAGAACCTATACTGTTATATGGATCGCATCGCGTTGGTTACTTACAGGGTACGTGAGCCAGTCGCTCAGAAAGCAATGGCAAACTACTGAGAGTAATCTTGCCAAGAACAAAAAAAATGCTGGTGTTGACTGCAATGTTCTGTAAGGGATATGCATCTTAAAAAAAATACTGTTATATGCTTGTGAAGCATGGACAATGATCAAACAAGCTGAGAAACATCTAATGGCAGTGAAAATGTGGTTGCTGAGGAGGAAAATATAAAGAATACCATGGATGGACAGAAAAACCCACTGAGACAGTCCTTCAAGAAACAAGTGAAAACAATACAAAGATTAGAGAAATTAGATGTAGGGGGTCAATTTTTCTGAGCATGTTATGAGGAGAAATAAACTAATACTTACTGACAATAGGCAAAACTGATGGGAAAAGAACAGGAGAGAAAAATATTTGGAAGGCTTAGCCACATGGCATTACTGGCACAAAAACATAGACTTGATCCAAGTATCTGGTGATCATGTGAGAAGGCAAGCCATGACCAACAATTCTTGATTGATGATGGAAATTCAGCCATTGAAAATAATGCACCCATGGTTCATAGTGGTTATTCTTCTTCTTCTGCGTTCATCCGGATTTTGTTTTCGGATGTGACTACGTTGTGCCTGTTTACAGCAGAGCTGCGTTCTTGCGCCATTAGGCTGACACATCCGACTTCTGCGGGCATTTGTTGACCAGGTTAACCTTCCCGATAGTGGTTATTTGACCTCATGGATATGTGCTGCAAAACCACTGAGATTGAAAGAGTTAAGACTGGACAGGAATACTAAGCTTTAAAGTATGATACACATGTTAACATTAACTGGATTCAACCAATAACATTTAATCAACAAAGTTATAAAGTACCTGTGGCCAAATAATACAAATGGCTTGTCAAAATACTGGTCATGGATAACGGATGTAATCCACTTGACTGTTTTCTGCCCATCACTGACACAAGGCTCTTTGTATCTGTTCTCTCTACCAGGCAGACACAAACCATACACTGTAAATTATAGAAAGGTCATGTTTATTTTAAACATCACAGCAGACAAATAACATAGGCTAATGTGACTCTAATTACCTGAAATAGAAAAATCACACAGATCAATGTGTCTCTCTAATACATGAAATAGACAAATTACACAGATCAATATAGCTGTCTAATTACATGAAATAGACAAATTACACAGATTAATACTGTCTAATTACATGAAATAGACAAACCAAACAGATCAATGTGACTCTCTAATTATAAGAAAGAACAGACAAATCATCACAGATAAATATGACTCTAATTACACGAAACACAAATCACACAGATCAATATGACTGTTTAAAGAGAACAATAGGAAAATCACGCAGATCAATACAACTTATTACATGAAATAGAGAAATCACACAGACCAATACGACTAATTACATGAAATAGACAAATCACACAGATCAAAATGACTCTAAATACAGAAGCGCTGTAATGCAGTTCATCTCTTTATGTTATCTTCACACTTGTATCACTTGTTCTTATCTTTGCACTTCTATTGCTGTCCATCTCGAGTTATTACCTTCACACTCATACTGCTGCCGATCCCTTGATGTTGTTTTCACATTTGTATTTCTGTACCATCTCTAGATGTTATCTTCACACTTGTATTATTAACCATCTTTTGATGTTATCTTTACACTTAAATTGCTGCCCATTTCTTGTTATCTTCACACTAGTATTACTGTCCATCATCTTTACACTTGTATTATTGTGCATCTTTTGATGTTATCTTCGCATGTGCACCACTGTCCATCTCTTGTTATCTTCATATTAGGGACGTTCATTTGAAACCTATTCCAATGGGTTTATTATTCTTCTTCTTCTTCTTCTTTCGCTCGCTTGAAATATGTCTATATCTGCAATGTCGTCTCTTGCATGAATTGAACTGTTTTTTTCAGTTCACACAGTGGTCCATAGAGTTTATCTTCCACTGTCGTCTCTCTAGGCCAGAAGGTTTGCCTAGATATGTTATATTTTGGGCAGTCTTGGAGTATGTGCTCTGCTGTCTGCGACGCCAATCCACATGTGCACATGGCTGTTTCACCAATCTTGAATTTTGTATACATGTGGTTGCGTAATCTATTGTGTCCTGTTCTGAGGCGCAGAATAATGACTTGTTCTGGTCTGTCCATAATGTGGTAGTCATCTTGAGCAGGTTTTGGTGGCTTTCTGACTGATTTGATCATTCTTTTCTTTTGGTGGTATGTAACGGGCACATCAGGCTGTTCCTCTTTGGCTCCTTCCTTAGCCAATTGATCAGCTCTGTCGTTTCCGGGTACTCCACAGTGGGATGGTATCCACTGTATGGTGACTTTATGCTGACTGCTAAGTTCAGAAAGTAGTGTTCCTTAGTACTGGCAATTTCCCAGAGAGGAGCGCCTCGAGTACTGATTTTGCATCTGTTAGTAGCACCACAGGTTGAGTACCATTGCTGTTATTTAGTAATTTCTCTGTTGCTATCTTGATTGCCTCAATTTCGGCATCATAGTTATGGCAGTACTTTCCTGTCGGTACTCTGGCTGTGTCCCTAGTATTATTTGGGTATTCTATGTACACTCCCGCTCCTCCATTTCGAACAGCATTTTGTGCTGACCCATCTGTGTAGACTCGGATCCAGAGGTCCTGTGGGTATTCTTCATCAAGGAAGCTGAGAGTGGCTGTTCTGCGCTGCACACTGTTCTGTTCTTCCTTGTCAAATATTCCTCTCACTTTTGTCTGGATTTGTAACGATAGTCTATGCTCATCTTTCCATGGAGTTCGCTCTGGAATAGTTGTTAGGGGGATACCAACTGTGGGCAGATCAGTGGTTTCTCTGCAGAGTCGTTTGGCCTGGTGGATAAAACTACTTCTTTTCAACCGCCCCATAGCTAGGTTTTCAAATCTGTTCTTCATAGGGTGGCCTGGCAAGCTGAGGAACTTTTCTGCTTGTATTAGCGTTTTCGTATCTCTGCGCTCACTCAGTGCCTGTGTCCTCCCCATCTTCTCCATTTCCACTTTAGGGGTTGATCTCATCCCTCCTGTGGTGACTCTAAGTGCTTGATTTTGCACCTTGTCCAGCTCTTGTAGTGTGGTATTTGATGCTGAACACCACGCAGTTGACCCATATTCCAGGTGTGGTCGTATGCTCTGTTGGTAAACTTTGCTAAGTATTTTCGTACTGGCTCCCCATGTGGTTCCACTTAGCTTTCTCAGGATGGCTATTTTCCTTCTGGCTTTTGCTACTGCTTTGTTGATGTGCTTTCTCCATGTCAGCTTGCCATCAAATGTTACTCCAAGGTATGTTGGTTCTTTATCTTCTCTTAGGGGTATTCCATTTATCTGGATGATCCCTGCCTTTTGTTTTGGAGAGAGGGTAAATAGGGTTGTGCTGCACTTGTCAGTGTTTATGCTGACACACCATCTATTTGCCCATGCAGCAAATGTATCTACAGCTCTTTGTAGCAATCTGGTGGCCACTGATGCATATTCATTTGTGCTCCATAGAACCAGGTCATCGGCGTACATTGCCGCTTTAATTCCATGCGGTAGGTGAGCAACAAGATCATTGATGAAGATTAGAAAAAGTGTGGGGGACAAGACTCCGCCCTGGGGGACACCGTGACGCAGTAGTACTTTCTTGCTCTTGAGTCCGTCTATCTGTACTCGGGCTCTTCTGTTGTGCAAGTATGCTTTCACCCATTTGTACATTCTTCCATTGACTTTGCAGTTTCTCAGTTTCTTCATCAGACCTTCTTTCCAGACTTTGTCAAAGGCTTTCTTCAGATCTATCCATGCTGCAAGCACCAGCTTCTTCTCTTGGAATGCATCCTCAATTTCTTGAGAGAGGTAGGTTGTCTGATCTTCCGTAGAGTAGCACTGCCTAAAGCCAGCCTGCTGTGGCACAAGGATGTTTTTACTTTCAATGTACCACTGCAGTCTGTGATTGATGATGCGCTCCAGTGTTTTGCAGAGAAAGCTGGTGAGGCTAATTGGTCTGTAGCTAGAGGCAATGGAACCATCTTTCCCTGATTTTAGGAGGGGTATCATGATTGCTTCTCTCCAGGCTTGTGGAACACTGCCTAAGGTCCAGCTGTTATTGAAGATCTGCAACAGCTTTGTTTTGGCCTCTGTTCCTAGGTTCCTGATCATTTCATTGGAGATACCATCAGCTCCTGGTGACTTTCTCATTTTCAGTTTTGATATGGCTAGCTCCAGTTCGCTGATTGTGATGGGTGCCTCCAGAACCTCATGTACTATTTCCTTCTGTCCTGTATGTTGTCGTTTCTCTCGAATCTCTTGTTGTTTCTCTGGACTAATTTTGATATTGCTATCTTGTGCGAACGAGTCCGCAAAATGGTCAGCTGCTTGCTTTCTTGTTAAGATTTTTCCATCTTTATGTAGTGCAATTTTTGAGTTTCTCCCTGTGCCCTCGTCATTAAGCTGTTTTATTAGCTTCCACAATTTCCTTGTGTCTCTTTCAAAGTTCAGAGACTCTGTTTTCTCCTGCCAGCTTTTCCGTCTAGCCTGCAGCTTGGCCCTTTGAAATTTGGCTTTTGCATGCTGGAATTTATTGTGGTGCTCTTGGCTGGGTGTGGCCTCTGCTTGCTTTCTACACACTTCAACATCATTATGCAACTGTTCCAGTTCACTACTCCAGTAGGGTTTATATTGTTTACGGGCTCCTCTTGGTACTGTTTCTCGCGCTGCCTGTAGTATGCATTTCCCAAACTCTTCAACTGCTTTATTTATGTCTTTCTCAGTGTTCAGGTTTCTAACCAGTATGCTGGTGCGATGCTTGTACATTGCCCAGTCTGCTTTCTTGTAGTTCCACCTCGAGAGGGTGCTGCTTTCACTTACAAGCTCATTTTCTATGGTTAGAAAGACTGGCCGATGGTCACTGCCACCAAGTTGTTTCCCAACAGTTCGTGTAATGTTCCACTCCAGGTCTGGTGAATGAAAAGCCAGATCAGGTGTAGTTGTAGAGTGCCATGATCTCGAGTAGAAAGTATGTGGGTCGGACGGCTTGTTAATCAACATGAATCTATTCTCATCCTGCCAGTCTTCCAGTCTCTCTCCTCTCTGGTCCATGTGATCATAGCCCCAGCTCTGCGAGTGGCTGTTGAAATCGCCACACACAATCATTTTTTCTTTTAGTGGTAGAGTGTCCAGTGCCTGTGGGCGGTCACTTGGACAGTAGTAATTGATCAGATGTAGATCTGTATTACCTGTCTTAAGTTTAAGTGTCTGATACTCAGCCCCTTCCATGTAGACTTTGATTTGGGAAGCCATGATGTTATTTCTTACAAGGGTCAGTATCCCACCTTTTCGCCTGTTCTTTCGGTCAGATCGGTAACACTGGTAGCCTCTGATTTTGAAGGCTATATTTTCATTGAGGTGAGTTTCTTGCAAGCAACATATGCTTACTTTTTCTTGGTCCAAGATTTTTTCTAATTCTATTTTTTTGTTGCTGACTCCCTCCGCATTCCAGTGCATTATTTTAAGTCTTCGTTTAGTATGGCCAGTCGTCCTATTCTCATGTCCCCTGGCTCCACAGGACATCTGAGAAGGACCTCCAGTAGTTGGGGTTGGACCCTTTCGAGACATAGGGCCTGGCACTGCACCTGCCTGGGGGTCCAAAGCAGGGCGAGCACCATAACGATTAGCAGTAGTTGACATATTCCATTTTGCGTGATTGCGTGGCATCCTGATTTCTGTGGTGCGCCTCTTGGCTGGTTGCCTCCGTCTTCAGCACCTTTCTTTGCTAGAGCAGACTGTGGTCTCACTCGAGTGTAGATGTGTACGCGCGCACACACCTGTCTGCGCATGCATGTACGTGCATACACATCTAGAGCATACTGGTTATTTTCCGGCGCCAGAGACTCGCCGTCGCCCCTTCTCCTGTTAGTTTAAACAGGTCCGCCACGTGAAGGCCAGGAGTTGGACTTTTGCTGCATAGGTTATGTATTCACGAGCCATTGAGGTATTTGAGCAATGTTGGGCGCTCACCCCAACACCGCGCCTCGGCTACATACAGCAACATTTGGAACCCTGGGTTTATTATAAAAGCATGAAAGAAACAGTTGGTAGAATTAAACAAAGCATTCATTTTGAATGAATTATGCACCATGGGTTGGTCAGAAGAAGTCGTCGTAGGCATTCAGGCAAGCATCCCATTGCTTAGGTAGGCAGCAAATGCCGTCTGCAAAAAATGATTGTCGTTGCTCACTGAACCAAGTGTTTGCTGCATTCATTACGTCTGCGTCTGTGTGAAATTGTTGCCCCTTGAGAGTTTTTTTAGAGGTCCGAACAAATGAAAATCACATGGTGACAAATCAGGATTATAGGCTGGATGTTGCAGAATTTCCCACTTCTTCCTTGCTAATGCTTCCTGCACAATCTTTGCGACATGCGGACGAGATTATCGTTCACCAAAATCACACCGTTAGAAAGCATGCCGGGTCTTTTAGTCTTGATGGCTTTTTGCAGCTTGACTAGTGTTTGCAAGCAGTGGGTAGAGTTGATGTTGACACCAGGTTCTTTAAAGTTGACTAACAATAGCCCTTCATGGTAAAAAAATGCGCTCCGCATAACCTTACGAGCGGAAACCTGTAACTTGAATTATTTGGCTTTTGGTGATCCAGCATGCTTCCATTGCATGCTCTCTCTTTTGCTGCTCGGCTCAAAGTGGTGACACCATGATTCATCGCCTGCCACTATGCGGAAGAGAAATGCATCACCAACCACTCTGTAATGCAGCAAGTGGTTCAAACACCATCCCACACGTTCCTCTTTTTGGTGGTCGCACAACATCTGTGGTACCCACTGTGAACACACCTTCCGATATTGCAGTTTCTTACGAACGACCTTTTAAATTGTCCCAATTGATACATCAAATTCTTTCGCTAGCGAATGTATGCTTCGACAATGGTTCATCTGTACTGCTGCATCAATTTTGGTGATGGTTTTTTCCTGTTGCAACAATATGCACTTGACCCGGCCATCAAAGATCTGTCATGAACTGTCCTTCAAATGAAAGAAACTGAATCACTGCTCTTTGAGCTTCTATGGACAGATTTTGGATCAACCCGGCTATTTTCTCAACGGTCAGAAACAGAAAGGATGACATAGCAGGGGATCGGCAGGGGTTCTGGGAGAATCTCAAACCTGAGAGGGAAGACCAGAGGAACTTTCAATCAGATGGCGGTTGGAATGATTAGCAGTATGACTCTTCGCCGGCTGTTGAACGAGGGGACGGAGTGCATGTGGGAATGTCCTGAGTGCAGCGATGTTGGTTCTTAGCTCATAACTCATTGGAATTTGCAGCTAACGTTTTCTATGAGATAAGGTAGCCAGTCTCACGCCAGCCCTCCTTTGTCATCTGTGACAACATGCGTTGTTAGTTACAGTGGTACTATTCTTTGCTTCTCTTGCGACCCTGGTAAAACACAAGCAATTTTATCTTTAAAAGTGGTCAAAATTATTGATTTGTCTTCGTTGATTTCTTTCATGTGTGCCGAGAGGATAAGAGTACCTGCTCTCAAACTTTCGGTGCACTGGTAACAGGATACGCGGTTCAATCCCTACATCAGCATTAAGCTGGACTCAAATGTTGACTTCTTGCTCAGAAAACAATGGCAAACTACTGAACGTAAAATTACCTAGAAAATTAATCTGGGGTTGATTACAATGTCCTGCACAGGGCAAGCAACATTTTGTAAACATTGAAGACAAACTGAACCCAACAGTGTTCAACACAGTCTCACTACCTTCAGTGTCCTCTGAAACATCTTCACCCCACGCTGTGTAAAAACTTGCTCCTCCTCCGGCCCATGGGAAGCAGAACATTCTTTTACTTGCATCTGGTCTTGGGAATCTACAGTTCATTATTGCTTGTTGGCTATAGAAAACAAAAATATGGCACTCAAACAACATGATGAATATACAGCCTAATCCAAATGTTAGGTGATGGCATTTTACATTTTCTTAAAAAAAAATATTTGGACCTTGTTCATTACCACACAGTGTGACACAAACTTTACTCCAAAAATTACAACAGCAGAAATTGAAATTCCTGCCTCTCAAATAACACACAGCATTGTAAGTTAGTGATGAATGGAAGAATATTGCTCCAGGCTGAAAATACATACTATCTCAGCGTCACCTTTGATCATTGTCTGGCAGGGAAGACACAGGTTTAAACAATTTGAACAACAGCAAGGCAAAGAATGAAAAAGTTTGCTGATACAACATGGGGAGCAGATGAGAAAGTTCTTAAGAAGCTAATATACTGGACGAGTGAGGCCATTATTGCTAATTGGGAAACACCAGTTGTGTCAAATTTTAACAATCCACATTCAAGGAATGCAGATCATAACTAGAGGCATGAAGACAATGCCCATTAACAACATAAAAAAGATCACATGTATACAAATAATGCAGGATAGAAGAGATAGAAGCTCCCAGCAACAAACAGAAACATTATGAAGGTTGACAGAAAACCTCAAGTATCTGAGATTTAATGGTCTTGGAAGTGGAACTTTGTAGAAAGATCAGAACAGATCCTATACTTAACATACCAATAGCTTTACTCATGTACAATACATGCAGTTTCCCGGCTTGGAGACAGCGGCACATGCTTCAGATAACAGAAAACATCCCTGGTATTGAGAAAAAGAACACTCAGGATAAAACAGAAAGAAGAAAAACAACCCCATACTACATAGTACTCAAGTAGCACCTTGACCTGTGTAAATATGTATTTTTTTTGGGCATATCCTTTACAGGACATCGCTGTCAACACCAGCATCTTTCAGATGTCTGTTGATTTCTTGGCAAGATTACGCTCAGTAGTTTGCCATTGCTTTCTGAGCAGCCGGCTCACATACCCCGTAAGTTACCGATGCGATTCGAACCACTGCTGATTCTCAACGTCATCATGTTACCCACGAGAGTATACGAGATTATGGAGAAAAGTCATAACCTCTAAGCCATGAAGCCGGTGTAAATATGTATAGATCAGCAAAAATACATAAATAAATAAATCAAGATGGGGAAATGCTCCTGAATATTAAAAAAAAAACTGAGCAAAGTAAACATCTTGAAGGGCACACTAATTTATACATTCTGCTGGAAAATGTGAGGTGTGGAGGAGCATGTTGCTGGCAACATTTGGCAAGGCACTTGATGATGATGATAAAATTGACACTTTCTTCTGGGCTTTTTTTTACTGTCAAAGCAAATTTATGAGGCATGTGGTGTTTTCATGACATGATCAAACAAGGAGAAAACCATCCAGCCCATAAGGTTATCATACAGTGGATAACATCTCACTGTGGAGTACCTGGAAATAAGAGAGCTGGTGACTAGCTAAGGAAGGAATAATAGAACCTGATGTGCCTGTTACATATCAACAAAAGAAAAAAAAAATGATCAAATCAATAAGAAATCCCCCAACATTAGCTCACGCTGATTACCACTTTATGGACAGGCCAGAACAAATAGTTATTCTGCACCTCAGAACAGGACACAATAGATTATGCAACTACATGTACAAACAATTTAAGATTGGTGAACCAGCCATGTGCACATGTGGATTAGCACTGCAGACAGCAGATCACATACTTCAAAACTGCTTAAAATACAACATGTCTAGGCAAACCTTCTGGCGCAAAGAAACAACAGTGGAAGAACTTTATGGACCATTGAGAGAACTAAAAAAAGACAGTGGAATTCAGACAAGTGACAACATTGCAGTTATAGATAAATTTCAAGCGAGCGAAAGAAGAACCATTCAGCCATTATGGCCTGCCTTTCATACCTACTGTGTGATTGTTGAAATCAGGTTACAGAAGTCCTACAAAACCGTCAGTTGTATAATAGACACCTGTGGTGTTTTTGATGTTCTTTCAAATTGCTACGCCTGCTCTAATTCTGGAGATTGTCTGGTACAGAAAAAGAGAAGAATCGAACTCTCACCCCCTCCTCATGACACCATGGTCTAGAATATGTGCCGCCCTAACACTTCATCTTGGCACGATAATGTCGTTGATAGGGAACTATACTGATAATGTTATTAACATGGTCGCACAAGGGTTCAACACATGTGTTTGTCATCCGTTAACAGAGGAAAAAGACAGGCCATCTATTCCTCCATGCATTCAGGCCAGCAAAATGTGACTGCCCTGTCATGTCACAGGAAACTGCTTCAGGATTAATTGTTTTTTTAACATGTCACACCCCAATGGCAGTATTTGCTTGCTTGCTTCTCCTGCACTTTCTCCTCTAGTTTGTCGTGTTATAGCCGCATTTCTAGTCCAGCCGCATTGTTGCAATCACACATGCAGTATTCAAAAACACATGTATCAGGTCCACAACAAAGAAGCAGATGAGTAACATTTATATGCATATTTCCACATATAGTTTTTCATGTAGTTGTATTGGTGTGTGCTTGTTGTTTATGTTTAGTTTAGTTTAGTTTAGTTTAGTCGATGGATCAACATCACGGCACACGGGTGCAACCCATAAGTGCTCCGTTTTCCTCCTAACTCAAACCTGAGTCCGGAGAAACTCAGCTCAGTGCATGAACTCCATAGCACCAGCGAGGATCCTGAAATACTCTGGGTAAATTTTTAACTCGAAATTTTGCCCGGGCAGCGCCGTTAGGCTACTCTTTTTCGATTTTCAACTGCCAAGGGATTTTTGACGTGCGCAACAATACACACGGGCGTCTGATCTCACTACCCAGAGACCAGGGGAAATTTTATTACTAGAAGACCATGTGAAAAAGTCCCGGTCCTCACCGGGGCTTGAACCCGGGACCTCCAGCACTCGAGGCGGACACCATACCTCAAAACCATGCAGCCCCTGTTGTTTATGTGCTGATGAAGACTTTGGCTGCAATGTCCATTTTGTCACTAGTGATCGTGTTGTAGTAAAGCTTACCGATTCTACTTCTCATTTTTGGGTTATTCATTCATTATATTTTCCCTCTTGTGCATCCTTTATGCATTTGTGTCTCTTGTGATCAATAAATCATATAAATGTAAATGACAGCCCATTAGAGACTACTTCTACTTTTTTCTACTCTAACTGGAATTATATTTTTGTTTTGCTAAACTATGTTTCATGAAGGAGCCATGGGGATATAGCGGTTTGTGAGCTTATCTGCTAAGAAAATGGATCAAGTTCAATCCCTGGCAACAGCAGGATTATTCTTCCTGACCAGTACGGCTCTAGAGTCGACCTAGCTTCAACAAAATTAGGTCCCAACAATGTTTAGAATTTACTGGGAATGAAGGGTGAGAAAGAAGGAAACACATCACCCCACTTCATTATGTCGTGACCAAGAATATGTGAATACTTCAGTATTTGTACCAGGGCTACCTCTTCTGCTGCCTGTAATCTCCCAATAAGGTGCAAACCTTCACTTGTATTATGCTAAGTTCTTTGTTGACATATTCATGATTGGTTGGTTTTTGTTGCTACAGTTTTGTACAGGATGAGCTAGCCACTCTCACATCAACTCTCCTTTGTTGCCTCTTATGACACACATCACAGGTTACAATGTTACTATTTTGTGCTTCCCTCATTGTAACACATGGGTCGCAATGTGACTACTTTTATGTTACTTGAAACTTGATACGAGACAAACTGAAGAAAACACTGAGTTTGTAAGTAAAGGTCTCTTTTTAAATGCTTCGGGTATTTTTAACATATTTTCTAGACCAATAGGCATTTGGTGGGTGGTGTGGTCAGTACCATTTAAATTGTGAATATACAGAAGAATATGTCATACTTCATGGAAACAAACATAATAAAATAAAATACAGAGGTTCTAGAGAGGCTGGGAGTGAAAAGAGAGTATATTTCAGCTTGAAGGATTCATCTAATTACTTTAGTTTATGCTTTGTGATTTATGCAGTATGTACCTGACAAGATGCAGTGAAATATGCCAGGCAATATATCGTGCAATCTATTGTTTGTATCATCGCTATTCAATTTCACTACATTGTTTTGAAATAAAGAAACAACAAATATTTCGGCGACATTAAAAGACATAGAACTCTGGTAAAAGCTATACTGTAGGAAAAATTTGAAGGCAAGGAAACAAAAGGTACACAGTGATACAAGTGGGAACATAGCATAGAGAGATGGATGAACAGCAGTTGTAAGATTTAAATTGCATCAACTATGAAGCACATCAACTTCAGTTTTTGTACATTAGTAACGAATCGTAATCCTGTATACCTGGGTTCGGTGCTGGTTTTTTCGTAAAAGGTATAGGAGCCGGTCGTTCAAACAGCAATGGCAAACTACTGAAGGTAAAACTTGCCCAGGAATCACGAAAAGCCAAAATGCTGGGGTTGACTGCTACGTCCTGTGATGGACATGCAACTAAAATTTTAATAATTTAACGAATTAGCTCATGGTGTCACATTTAAGGGAACTGGCGATTATTTTACCAAAGTTAAATAAAACGAATGCTAGATTAATGTATTCATATTTCATAACTCGTTAATGTCTTTCTAATTATGCATACACAACATTATTTCCTCTTAAGCAACACGGCAAAGCATATTTCATTAATAATTTGTACAGTTAAGTAGGAATACGAGTTGGAGGTTATAATATAAAAGATCTACTTTATGCAGATGACACAGTATTGATAGCAGAAAACACCAAAGATCTGCAACAGCTGTTATACATAGTAGTAATCAACAGCTGTTATACATGGTGTTTGCAAAAACGGACGTACCTTGAATAATAAGAAAACAAACAGATGGTCATATTAAAGACTAAGATAACATCAAAATGTGATATTACAACCAAGACAAATTCAAATATCTAGGGGCAATTATAATATCAGATGTAAGATACATGATAGAGCAAGAGCAGCATAGGCCAAACAACAGCTACATTTCAAGTCATGAAAAGTATTTTATGTAATAAATTAATTTTACTGAATGTCAGAAAGAGAATACTGAAATGTTATATCAAACCTATTCTGCTGTATGGCAATGCATCTTGACATGTGAACGAACAAATTTAGAAGGGCATGGAGGCAGTGGAGATATGACTTCTGGTACAAGTGTTGCGAATACCTCGGACAGCCAGAGTAGCTAACAATGATTGCCTGGAAGAGCCTAATAAAAGTAGAACATTATTTACAACTACAAGAAAGAGACAAACAGTGTTCTTTGGTTATATAATGAGAAGAGAGATGCTGGACGAGCATTGTGATGACGGGAAAGAATAAACTGGTGGAAGAATAAGAGAGGTTGAGAGAAATGATGCGTGATAGACAAAGATGATAGCATGTAGAAATATGATCAGCAGGACTGATCCAGAACACCAAGGACTTGGGGTTGAGACATGAACGTTTACTCCACTTTACAGAGCACATGATGATATTGATGACTATGAAGTACAATGACTTGAATTTTTGTACATTAATAAAGAATAAGAACATGGCGCCACATTTAGTGGACCAGCAATTGTTCTGTTCTTCAACTGTAGAGTTACTAAAATGTAACATTGAACAGATGCTGGATTCATGTATTCATATTTTATAACTGGCTACTCCCAATCTAATTGAATTGTGTTAGTTGCATGTTCTTTGATGTCACAATCAACCCCAGCATTATTTGGCTGTTAGTAATTTTCTAGACAATTTTATGATCAGCAGTTTGTCATTCTGGATGACTGAAATCTCATACAATTGTGAAATGCACGATGGTCTGCTTCCAATTGATTTTTAACTTGACATCATCATCATCATGTGCCATGCTAGTTAGTGTAGGTGGTCATGTTTTGCTATCTCACTCGATCACCAGTCGTAGATCAGCTTATCTCGACCATACAACGTGGCCAAGCCATCCAGGTGTTTACTTCTCTACTCTCCTCTTGCTCTCTTCCCCTCGATTTTGCCTGTTGTCACCAAGTTCTCTAATTTATTTCTTCTCATAACATGACCAAAAATTTTGACTGTCTATGTCTAATTTCTCTAATCAGTTTACGGTTTTCATGTTTCTTGTAGGACTTGGTTATTAGTTTTTCTGTCTGTCCATGGTATTCTTTACATTTTCCCCCAGAAACCACATTTCCACAGCCATCAGATGTTTTTCAACTTGACATGCAGGATTGTAAAACTTCATTCAGTGTACCTGAACTACAGGTGTGAGCCTAATTTTGAGAAAAGATCACTATTTCTTCTTCAGCCACATGGCAGAGTTATTTTATTAATTATCTGCACTTTCATAGAAACATTAGCTGGCTCTGTGGCATGGTGTTACAAGCTCAATTCGTAAACCCGCAAACCGTGATTGAACTACAGCAGATGATTTGGAAGCAGACTACCTTGTGGTGATTTTCATACAATGGTATGAGTGCTGGTCATTCAGAAAGCAATGGCAAACTACTGAACGTAAACTTGCCAAGAAACAAACAACCAAAAGTGCTGGGGTTGACTGCCACATCCTGTAAATTTTATGCAACTAACTTTTAACATAGAAAATGAATAATCTGGTTTCTTTAAAAACTGCGGTGCCATATTTAGTTTAAAGTTATCGAAAATGGGGGTTGGCTGTTGCCGAGCTGATATTGGAGCTCAGATAAAACACACAATATAACTAGCACATTCAAAGAAAGGAAAAACATTGAGGATACAGGCAAATGTTTGGTACTTTTGCTTTCTTTCACCCCAAACAAAAGGGAATCCCAGGGTATGACGTCACATCCAGGGGTTCCCTGTGTTGCGCCGAACATCCAGGGGTTTCCGTGTGTTGCGCCGTAGCTCGGTGCGCAATTCTATTCGGCGGTGGTGCGCTATTCTTGCTGTGGCCAGAATCCAACAATGTCCGCAAGAATGGTGTTGAACACATCTAAACCAGCACATTTAGTCTGTCGGCGCCACATGAATTCGCACATGTAGGACTCTAGTAGATGCCTGCGTGTTCCATTCTGCCTCTTGTTTCTCTCCTTGGCCGTTCTCCACATGCGCTCGATACATTGAGTATGTGCACCGGTGGTAGGGTCCACAGTTGTAGGAGTGGTTGACTGTGAGATGCGTAAATTCGGGAATACTTCCAATTCTGTTGTACGCACACCAGAGGTCGGAGACTACAGTTGTGCCAGGCCGAATGTGTGTCCTGATCAGTGGCAGAAGCGTTGCTGCTGTTCTGTCTGGAACACAGAACATGAAGCAGTCGGCTGAGATGAGACAGACACTCACACAGAAACGGTTGCCACAGCCAAAGAAACACTGTGGTGTGGGATATTTTGAAACGCACTGACACGCACTCCAGCCGAACACAGAGGAGATCACCGTCGGCGCTAAATATAGCTGGTGACTCTAAATATAGCTCGCAAAGTTTGTTTGGGGTGAAAGAAAGCAAAAGTACCAAATGTTTTGACCAAAGCTTTATGAACAAACACAAAAAGGAAAATATCAGAAAACAGGAATACTTAAACCAAAATTTGAAAGCAATTTGATGAACAAAAAAAGAAAAAAAAACTAGGAACATTAGTTTTTATGTTGACTGGCTTACTTATAGATCTCGAGTTAAGTATTATGGCTTTTATTTTGTTTTGTTCATACTCATAAATAAAAGACTTTTATTGAAATATTTGCCTTATCCGTGTGGATTTTACTGTCATCAAGCTTTCTACTCATGCTTTGTGTTTTACAAAGAATTTATTTAAGGATGTTGACTGAAAAAATATAAAAAAATGTTAGTTGTATGTCTGGAGAACTTGGTGACAACTGGTAAGATCGAGGGGAACAGACCAAGGGGAAGACCTAGAAGCAAGAACCTGGATGGCTTGGCCTTGTGGCATGGTCGAGACAGAAACACGGAGCTGATCCACGACTCTGGTGATCGAGTGAGATGGCAGAACATGACCGTCCACGCTTACCGGCATGGCACATGATGGATGGATGGATGGATAGATGGATGGATGGATAGATGGATGTCCTTTACAGGAGACTGCAATCAACCCCAGCATGTTTTGGCTGTCTTTTTTTATTTTGGTTTTTTGTTTTGTGTTCACTAACTTTGAACTCAATCGGTATGTCAGGGAGTTGTGAAACACGTTCACCCCCCCCCCCCCCCCCCCCCCCCAAGCCACAGCGTTACAAAACATAGATAGAATTTAAACATCTTTTATATAAACTTCTAAGACCAAAAGAAAGCTTTGGATAGAGCACATTATGAACAATTAATTACGTGCCTTCGGGAGAAAGGCTTTGATAAAAAAGATGTCAGACTCACTGGTAACATGGACTAAGAACAAGCAGTAACAACTAGACATGAAAATAATCACTTTTCACTTATGAATAAAAAAGAAAGATGAGTTCAGCAGGGATGTGTGTTGTTACCATGCCTTCTTAATATCAAAACCAAGATTTAAACAAGATGGAGAAATATCTGGACTGAACATCAATGGAAGAATAATAAACAACATTAGATATGTTGTTGACATAGTGTTAAGAACAGAATGTGGGCAAGAGTCATGGGACCTTGTGAAGAAAGTAAAAAGGTAAGGCACACAATGTGATATTAATATTTAGACTTTTAAAACCATGAAAGTTAGCAGTGCAAAAGAGAGGCCAAAAATGACTCTGAGAGTAAACAGAGAGATTGTAGAATGAGTAACAAGTTTACCTTATCTAGGATACGTAATAATAGATGATGGCAGACGTGAAACATAAATTAAAATGACAACAGGAATGGTTTAGAAAAATACACACAAAATGAAAAATATTAACTAGAAAGAAAAACAAAAAAATTAAAAATGAGAATTGTCAAATGTTATACATTCAACACTGCCTAATGTGTAAACAAATGGACAACGAACAAGCATCAATTTGAAGCTTTAGAGGTTCCAAATTGCTGTATGTAGCCGGGGCGCAGTGTTGGGGTGAGCGCCCAACATTGCTTAAATACCCCAATGGCTCGTGAATACATAACCTCTGCAGCAAAAGTCCAACTCCTGGCCTTCACGTGGCGGAACTGTTTTAACTAACAGGAGAAGGGGCGACGGCGAGTATCTGGCGCCGGAAAATAACCAGTGTGCTCTAGATGTGTATACACATACATGCATGTGCAGACACGTGTGTGCGTGTGTACACATCTAAACTCGAGTGAGACCACAGTCTGCTCTAGCAAAGGAAAGGTGCTGAAGACGGAGGCAACCAGCCAGGAGGTGCACCACAGAAATCAGGATGCCACGCAATTACGCAAAATGGAATATGTTGACTGCTGCTAAACGTTATGGTGCTCGCCCTGCTTTGGACCCCCATGCAGGTGCAGTGCTGGGCCCTATGTCTCGAAAGGGTCCAACCCCAACTACTGGAGGTCCTTCTCAGATGTCCTGTGGAGCCAGGGGACATGAGAATAGAACAGCTGGCCATACTAAACTAAGACTTAAAATAATGCACTGGAATGCGGAGGGAGTCAGCAACAAAAAAGTAGAATTAGAAAACATCCTGGACAAAGAAAAAGTAAGCATATGTTGCTTGCAAGAAACTCACCTCAACGAAAATATAGCCTTCAAAATCAGAGGCTACCAGTGTTACCGATCTGACCGAAAGGACAGGCGAAAAGGTGGGATACTTACCCTTGTAAAAAATAACATCACTGCTTCCCAAATCGAAGTCTATATGGAAGGGGCTGAGTATCAGACACTTAAACTTAAAACAGGCTATACAGACCTACATCTGATCAATTACTACTGTCCAAGTGACCGTTCACAGGCACTGGACACACTACCATTAACAGGAAAAATAATTGTGTGCGGCGATTTCAACAGCGACTCGCAGAGTTGGGGCTATGATCACATGGACCAGAGAGGAGAGAGACTGGAAGACTGGCAGGATGAGAATAGATTCATCTTGGTTAACAAGCCGTCCGACCCACATACTTTCTACTCGAGATCATGGCACTCTACAACTACACCTGACCTGGCTTTTCATTCACCAGACCTGGAGTGGAACATTACACGAATTGTTGGGAAACAACTAGGTGGCAGTGACCATCGACCAGTCTTTCTAACTGTAGAAAATGAGCTTGTAAGTGAAAGCAGAACCCTCTCGAGGTGGAACGACAAGAAAGCAGACTGGGCAGTGTACAAGCATCGTACCAGCATACTGGTTAGAAACCTGAACACTGAGAAAGACATAAATAAAGTAGTTGAAGAGTTTGGGAAATGCATACTACAGGCAGCGCGAGAAACAGTACCAAGAGGAGCCCGTAAACAATATACACCCTACTGGAGTAGTGAACTGGAACAGTTGCATAATGATGTGGAAGTATGTAGAAAGCAAGCAGAGGCCACACCCAGCCAAGAGCACCACAATAAATTCCAGCATGCAAAAGCCAAATTTCAAAGGGCCAAGCTGCAGGCTAGACGGAAAAACTGGCAGGAGAAAACGGAGTCTCTGAACTTTGAAAGAGACACAAGGAAATTGTGGAAGCTAATAAAACAACTTAACGATGAGGGCACAGGGAGAAACTAAAAAATTGCACTACATAAAGATGGAAACATCTTAACAAGAAAGCAAGCAGCTGACCATTTTGCGGACTCATTCGCACAAGATAACAATATCAAAATCAGTCCAGAGAAACAACAAGAGATTCAAGAGAAACGGCAACATACA
The DNA here is from genome assembly GCA_014155875.1 of Cepaea nemoralis. NCBI lineage: Eukaryota > Metazoa > Mollusca > Gastropoda > Stylommatophora > Helicidae > Cepaea > Cepaea nemoralis. Next base: position 161,395 of record JACEFZ010008042.1, on the reverse strand, counting down.
GGACAGAAGGAAATAGTACATGAGGTTCTGGAGGCACCCATCACAATCAGCGAACTGGAGCTAGCCATATCAAAACTGAAAATGAGAAAGTCACCAGGAGCTGATGGTATCTCCAATGAAATGATCAAGAACCTAGGAACAGAGGCCAAAGAAAAGCTGTTGCAGATCTTCAATAACAGTTGGACCTTAGGCAGTGTTCCACAAGCCTGGAGAGAAGCAATCATGATACCCCTCCTAAAATCAGGGAAAGATAGTTCCATTGCCTCTAGCTACAGACCAATTAGCCTCACCAGCTGTCTCTGCAAAACACTGGAGCGCATCATCAATCACAGACTGCAGTGGTACATTGAAAGTAAAAACATCCTTGTGCCACAGCAGGCTGGCTTTAGGCAGTGCTACTCTACGGAAGATCAGACAACCTACCTCTCTCAAGAAATTGAGGATGCATTCCAAGAGAAGAAGCTGGTGCTTGCGGCATGGATAGATTTGAAGAAAGCCTTTGACAAAGTCTGGAAAGAAGGTCTGATGAATAAACTGAGAAACTGCAAAGTCAATGGAAGAATGTACAAATGGGTGAAAGCATACTTGCACAACAGAAGAGCCCGAGTACAGATAGACGGACTAAAGAGCAAGAAAGTACTACTGCATCACGGAGTTCCCCAGGGCGGAGTATTGTCCCCCACACTATTTCTAATCTTCATCAATGATCTCGTTGGTGGGCAGAGGATCTCTCAGTAGAGACAATGGCTACGGTCATCCGATCAGTATGGTCACTGCCAGGAAGGAAGAATCAGTATCTACCGCATGGAATTAAAGCCGCAATGTATGCCGATGACCTAGTTCTATGGAGCACAAATGAACATGCATCAGTGGCCACCAGATTACTACAAAGAGCTGTAGATACATCTGTTGCATGGGCAAATAGATGGTGTGTCAGCATAAACACTGACAAGTGCAGCACCACCCTATTTACCCTCTCTCCAAAACAAAAGGCAGGGACCATCCAGATAAATGGAACACCCCTACGAGAAGATAAAGAACCAACATACCTTGGAGTAACATTTAATGGCAGGCTGACATGGAGAAAGCACATCAACAAAGCAGTAGCAAAAGCCAGAAGGAAAATAGCCATCCTGAGAAAGCTAAGTGGAACCACATGGGGAGCCAGTGGGAAAATACTTAGCAAAGTTTATCAACAGAGCATACGACCACACCTGGAATACGGGTCAACTGCATGGTGTTCGGCAGCAAAAACCACACTACAAGAGCTGGACAAAGTGCAAAATCAAGCACTTAGAGTCACCACAGGAGGGATGAGATCAACTCCTATAGTGGAAATGGAGAAGATGGGGAGGACACAAGCACTGAGTGAGCGCAGAGATACGAAAACGCTAATACAAGCAGAAAAGTTCCTCAGCTTGCCAGGCCACCCTATGAAGAACAGATTTGAAAACCTAGCTATGGGGCGGTTGAAAAGAAGTAGTTTTATCCACCAGGCCAAACGACTCTGCAGAGAAACCACAGATCTGCCCACAGTTGGTATCCCCCTAACAACTATTCCAGAGCGAACTCCATGGAAAGATGAGCATAGACTATCATTACAAATCCAGACAAAAGTGAGAGGAATATTTGACAAGGAAGATCAGAACAGTGTGCAGCGCAGAACAGCCACTCTCAGCTTCCTTGATGAAGAATACCCACAGGACCTCTGGATCCGAGTTTACACAGATGGGTCAGCACAAAATGCTGTTCGAAATGGAGGAGCGGGAGTGTACATAGAATACCCAAATAATACCAGGGACACAGCTAGAGTACCGAGAGGAAAGTACTGCCATAACTACGATGCTGAAATTGAGGCAATCAAGATAGCAACAGAGAAATTACTAAATACCAGCAATGGTACACAACCTGTGGTGCTATTGACAGATGCAAAATCAGTACTCAAGGCGCTCCTGTCTGGGAAATTGCCAGTACTAAGGACACTACTTTCTGAACTTAGCAGTCAGCATAAGGTCACCATACAGTGGATACCATCCCACTGTGGAGTACCCGGGAACGACAGAGCTGATCAATTGGCTAAAGAAGGAGCCAAAGAAGAACAGCCTGATGTGCCTGTAACATACCACCAAAAGAAAAGAATGATCAAATCAGTCAGAAAGCCACCAAAACCTGCTCAAGATGACTACCACGTTATGGATAGACCAGAACAAGTCATTATTCTGCGCCTCAGAACAGGGCACAATAGATTACGCAACTACATGTATACAAAATTCAAGATTGGTGAAACAGCCATGTGTACATGTGGATTGGCGTCACAGACAGCAGAGCACATACTCCAAAATGCCAAAAATATAACATATCTAGGCAAACCTTCTGGCCTAGAGAGACGACAGTGGAAGATAAACTCTATGGACCGCTGTGTGAACTGAAAAAGACAGTTCAATTCATACAAGAGACAGCACTGCAGTTATAGACATATTTCAAGCGAACGAAAGAAGAAGAAGAAGAATGAAGCTTTAGAAAAATTTCTATATAGATCAGGTAACATTACACGTGAAACACAGCTGCGCGAGATTCAGCAGTGGATCACGTCACACTAGCTACTTATGGAGATATGTGAGCCGGTCATTAAGAAAGCAATGGCAAACTACTGAACATAAAACTTGCCAAGACATCAACAGCAGCTGAATAATGCTGGTATTGACTGCAATGTCCTGTAAAGGATATGCGTTTAAAAAAAACATTACACAAGAAGAAAAATTAACAAATATATACATTCTAGGAAAGTGGCTTTATAGATCAGATAACATTACATGAGAAGAAGAATAAAAAATATATATAAGTTCTAGGAAAGCTGAGGAGCTGTGCTGGTACAGTGGTTAGTGCACAAGCCTGCAAGACAGTGGTCTGGATTAAATCCCCAACACAGGGAAGATTATTTTTTTCCCACCAGCACGGTCATGGAGTTGGTTCAGTATCATAAAAATGGATACCACATAATTTTCAGAATATTCTGAGAACTTTCTGAAAAGCAAAGCACTGGACACCCTACCTTATGCTTAGAATATGCACAGGCTGATGGTATCCATGGCTAAGGGCTTGCGAACGCGGTTTGTGAGCCCATATACCCGCGTTCGAAACACAGCAGTGCTGGTTTTTTCGAAAAAGGTATAGGAGCCTGTCGTTCAGAAAGCAATGGCAAACTACTGAAAGTAAAATTTGCCCAGGAATCACGAACAGCGAAAATGCTGGGGTTGACTGCTACGTCTTGTCAAGGACATGCAACTAATTTTTTAGAGGACACTTCATACCCCAATGGTAGTATCTGCTATGGAGCTTCCTTTATCTGTCTGTAAAGAAAAGATGGGAATGAAAAGAGAGATGATGGGAGAAATAAAATAAGGATAAGTCAACTATTTTGGTCAGAAATAAAAGACATACTTTATAACGTAAGTATACATAGACAGTCAAGATGGTTTGGCTAAGTACGCCGGGTTCTCCTTCGGGATACCCGTGTTCGAATCCTCGGTAAGGCGGGGATTTTTTTCTGTTGGGGGAAAAAAGAAAATCCTAACCTGCACAATTTGCAGTGACTGCACTAGCCAGGCGGCCTTAATTCCTCAGGCTCAAGACTCCCCTGCCCTACACTGCAAGGTACTATAGGCAGTACATGACATTGTGAGGATTAAACTAGAAACCCAGTGACAACTTGCAAAATTAACAGAAAGAGAGCAAGGAGAAGGCAGGGACATATACACCTGGATAGCTTGGCCACAAAGAATTGGGACAAGAACACAGACCTGATGCAAGACTCTGGTGATAGTGTAGGATAGTGAAACATAACCACCCACATATATAGGTATGGCACATGATGATGATACCACTATAAAAATCTTGATGGATAAGAAACGCAGATAGCAGGCAAGCAAGATGCAGGATATGACACAAGTGACACTAATCATATATGAGCCCAAATGTCAGTGTTTGAACCTGGGTATGCTTTACTGAAAGACTACATTGCATGGCTACAGACAGTTGCTACGATACTATATATATATTTTATCTAGCAAAGTATTGTACAGGCCGCAGAACCAGACAAGCATTTATATGAGGGTGGTCTTATAAAGTTACACTTCGATTTACTGATCACATTTTGTAACTACTTAATTTATTCTTCTTTTGTCCTTTATTCCCACTGGGTCATATCCCCTCAACCAACTCCTTCCAAACTGTCCTGTCTTTAGCTCTCCCACGCAAATCCATCTATATCCTCCCCATATTATTCAGTTCTGTCTCTACCTCTCTTCTCCGTGTGTTTTTGAGTATTCCTCTATTTCTTTTTGCCTTGTGGATTCCAGTTATAACAATGTCAGGTTTTCCCAATGTATGTCTTGTCCAGTGCTGCCATCTTTTCTTCACTTCTTGATCCACTGGTATTTGTCTTGTTCTTTCTTTTCATGAGTTCCACATTGGTGATTCTGTCATACCATTTTAATCCTTCCATTGTGCTGCACAGGCATCACTTTTTACTACTATTTAGACACTTTAATCCACCCATCTTGAGCAGGCACCACATTTTACTCATTCATTCATTCATTCAGTAGCATGTCCTTTGCAGAACCTCGCTCCCATAACAACCTTCCGGAAAACCTCTCGATCATAAGCAAGATGTCCCACGTCCAATACATCCATCTGGAGATCATCCGCCACATCCTGCACCCATCTTCTCTTTGGCCTTCCTCTTCCTCTCTTCCCAGGCATATATCCCGCCATTACTGTTCTCTCCAAACTTTCGTGATGTTTCAAGTGACCAAAATATTTCAATTTTCTTTGTTTTATTGTTTTTAATAGCCAACCTTCTTCAATATTCAGCTCTTGAAGTATTGATGCATTTGTTCTTTTCTTTACCCAAGATATTCTTAGAACCCATCTATAACATTTACATTCAAAGGCATTTATGCACTGTTCAGCTTGTTTAGTAAGTGTCCAGGTCTCACAGGCGTATGTTGCAATGGGAAAGATGCAAGCTCTTAAAAATCTAATTTTTGTAGTTCTATCTGTCCCACTGCATAATTTATTCAGTTGTTTTAGTCTTTGAAGAGCAAATGATAGTCGTTTAATTTCTTTCATCATGTCACCATTGTTGGTAATCAATGACCCAAGATATTCAAAATTTTCTACTATCTCCAATCTTTCCTCATTAACATGTATTTCTTTCTCCATAGTAGTTTTATCTGTATGTATTATTGTTGTTTTTGCTATGTTAAGATATAAGTTGTGATTTTCACTACTTCTTTGGGTTGAGGTTATTAGGTTTTCAATACATTCTGTGATGTGGATAGTAATACTGTATCATCAGCATATAAAATCTCTGGTATTTCATGTCCACCGATATTTAGGACATAATACTGCTCCCTGGTTATATCATCTCTGACATTTCTCATTATATTTTATTTCTCATTATATTTTTGGTGTACAGGTTAAACAAACAGGGTGAAAGCACACAATCTACAATTAGATATGCATGCAATATACAATTAGATATGCAAGCAATATTCTGGGCAAGATCATTAACATAAGTTGGTCAGTCGGCAAGACAGAACTGAATGAGGTGTCACTGCAGGGCCGTGCCGTGCTATGATACAGAGAGGCAGCTGCATCATGCGGCATCGTAAGGGGGCTTCATAAGGGGGTGGCATTTTTATATAAAAAACATGTAAGGGGCAGCATTTCGAAGACTTGCACGGACCTGACCTGTGCCACTGGATCTAATTTTATCACCTCTACCAGAAAGTAATTTTTTAACAAAAAAGTAATTTGTGAAAAATAAGTGAAATTGTATCATGTACTTTTGTATCATGTACATGAAATTGTATCACGTACACAATGATACCCCTCTTGTCAAATGTACCTCTCACTAACTTCTAATTCTGTTATAGGCCCTCTATGAACTATGAGAATACTTTATTCATAATATTTGTTATAAACACAAGAAACACTGGTACTCTATAATATGCACTACAGTACAAAAAAAGGTTACATGACCTTTGCAGGACATTGCAACCAACCGAGCTCCTATTGACTGTGATTTACTAGTAGCAATGTCAGTTACCTGCCTTTGTGAGTATGGGGGGTTGGGAAAGGTGGGAGCCTTTTTCCCCGGGAGATATTTAGCGACCACCCAGTCACTTCCGGTTTTCAACCACGTCTGCTTTTAATTCAAAGTATTCAAAAAACCGCCGGCTTCGTGGCTTAGAGGTTACGACTTTTCTCCGTAATCTCGTATAATCTCGTGGTTAACGTGATGACGATAAGAATCAGCAGTGGTTCGAATCGCATCGGTAACCTACGGGGTATGTGAGCCGGCCGCTCAGAAAGCAATGGCAAACTACTGAGCGTAATCTTGCCAAGAAATCAACATACAGCTGAAAGATGCTGGTGTTGACAGCGATGTCCTGTAAAGGATATGCAACAGAAAAAAAAAAATTCAAAAAACCGCACGTCACAGATCAGGGGAAACAACTCTAATAAATGCTACTGTGGTATATCTGCTAGTATGCAAGCAACAGTTGCTTAGAACTTTCTTCTCTTGAATTTGTTTAAGTTTATTCACGAACAATAAGCTAATTTGTCTTATAACTCCTGTATTTTAAACCAACCATGACTTTTTGTTGCATTTTTAAATTCTCTATTCAATTTTACATATATGTGAAGAGTTTCAACAATTATGGCTTTCAATAGCATTCAGGAAAAAATGTTTAGCACAACCATGAAAATGAGATACCACAGTCATAGCACAAAATTCAACATGGCGGCGGTAGTATTAAACTATAGTGGACCTGTATTTATTTATAATTAGAACTGACAATTTAATTACTAAAATTAAACAGAATATTAGGTTTCATTTGTAGCAGTAATTTATCTGTGTACTTGTATAATTTTTCACCATTTCACATGACTGAAAATAATGTTGAAAGCCAGTTTTCAGACCCATCTATCTAAACCTGAAAGTACGGAGTATTTTTGTTCTTAGCAGTGCAGCAGTACAAATTTATTTAAATTTAAATAAAATATTGTGAAACAAGTTATGGTTTTTTTAAAAGTTAGTATATAATTATTAATTGCTCACTTTTAGATACAGAATAGTGTAATTATAGAGCAGAAGTAGAAATCAATTATTAGCGAAAGTGACTGCTTAATTTATGCAGGAGTTACAAACTTATTTACTTACATTATTGCATGATATTTAATCAACAAAAGAAAGCTGTCGCAATTCAATGGGTGCATCAAGACAATGTGAGTACATTTTCATGAATTGTTCTTTCACTAACGACGAATATTTCACATGACATTTAATTTATATAAAAGGGCAGCTATTTTTAACTGTTAATTAAGTCACAGCACATCATATCAAAAATTCTTAAAAGTCGAGTGCATTTTTCTTGGAGACTGAGACTCTCGTGCTTTGTATGATGCTTTCAGAAAGCCGCTCTGCGGAAAGAGACCGAGCCATATGGGGTAAAACCTGGTGGAATGAAGTCGATCCTCTTGATATCCTATTGAAAGAGGAATGTGACCTTTACTTTCCTTTTACCAAAACGCACAATAAAATATACATCTTGCCAGGTTTGTTAGCAATGCGACAGACTTTTAATGGATAATAAACAACTGGCGGCCATTTTTAATTATTAATTAGGTCACGACACATCCTATCGAAAAATAGATAATATGTCAAGTTAGACCTCGCCACCTCGGACACAATGAAATATGGTACTATGTTGTCTGTTTAAAAATAAACAAGCCACAGTAAAAGAAGGCAGAATTTGTCAGCTTCCAATTTACTGAGCCATGATAAAAACTCAATTTCTTCATATTCCTTTGCACTTCCTGATTGTAGTTCACACCACAAAATTATAAATAACTCCGTTTAGAATTAACGTAGTCTTCATTGAGATACTGTTGGTTTCATCTTGTCAAGCTGTATCCAACTGTGATGATTCCATTTGAAGTAAAAACCCAATTTTTAAATATTTTCTATATAATATGCTATTAGATTTGGGACCGGAATTCGGAAGAGTGCCTGCTATTACTAGGCAATTTTACGTTCCGTAGTTTGCCATTACTTTCTCAATAAGTCTTCATTTATAATTTAAATTATTTATTTAAGTCCAACTGACCAACACTTGCAATGAACCAACTATAGTATAACAGGAACAGATAACAACTTAAAACTATAAATTAAATAAATATATTAAAGTGCAGCTTATAATTTATATAATTATATTTCATGGTACTTACTTACTACTTGCACTTGTCTTTAGTACTAAACTGTCTAATTATTAATAACAACATCTGCATATCATATTTGATAACTTAACTTATAACTATTTCCCAAAGAAACAGTTTAAAACAAATATCAAATACAAATACACACCAAATGGACAGAATGGCAGCGTTGATTGATGATTCCCCGATGTCAACCGTCAACCACGGTAACCACTGTCCAATGAAATAATCAGGAACCGTCAACAACTATTCCGACCGACTGTTGCCCCCAAAACCTGAAAAACGCTCAAGTCAAACTTTGAGTCAAAGTTACTAACTATCGCTTCGAGTAAAGTCTGCTAAGTATAATGCTATATCCTGTACAACGCATTGCAGACACGAGCCTGCATCAAGAATCACCTGTGCTACCAAAAGATGTCATGCATAAGAAGAATAACCGTAAAATAATGAGAACTGTCACATTCTGAATACGGCCCTGACAGGTTGACACGTCGTACAGTTGTAGCAGTTACAAAACATCCGTCCCCGTCTGCTATAAAAATACCGTCTGGCAACAGTTTCAATTTCTTTAATATTAGGGTTGGCGGCTGTGAGGTGAAATACTTATATATAGAAACCCGTTGGTTTTGACAAGTTCTATAAATATTTACATAAATAGCAGGGGTACACAGTTTACACATGATGAAATATCAGATGGTGTAGTTGGCCGTGTGTTACCTGGGCCCTAGAGGAAGCAAAGAATGTCACCATTGTAACCCACCGTCAATCTAGGTGACACGGGTTGGTGTGAGTGTGTGCGTTTAAGTTTAAGTGCACTTGTGTTTAAACTTCCAGTGCGCTGACGGCGTGGTAGTGGGTTCAACCCCAATACCTGTCAGTTGGACTTCAATATTGAATTCTCATTTAGAAATTAATGGCAAACTACTGAAAGTAAAATTGCCTTCATCCATCCATCATGTGCCATGCCGATAAGCGCGGGCGGTCATGGTTTGCCATCTCACTCGATCATCAGAGTCGTGGATCAGCTCCGTGTTCTTGTCTCGACCATGCCACGTGGCCAAGCCATCCAGGTATTTACTTCTCTGTCTTCCTTTTGGTCTCCTCCCTTCGATCTTGCCAGTTGTCACCAAGTTCTCCAATTCATTTCAGTTTACGATCTTCATTTGTTTCTTGTAGGACTTGTTCATTGGTTTTTCTGTCTGTCCATGGCATTGTTTGTATTTTTCTCAGAAACCACATTTCCACAGCCATCAGATGTTTTTCAGCTTGTCTGCTCATTGTCCACGCTTCACAACCGTATAAAAGTACAGGTTCTATGTACCACTTCAACACTCTTTTTCTCGTTTCAATTGATATCTTCTTATTGATCAGTATGTTTTTCATCTTGCAAAAGGCTATATTCGCCATGGCAATTCTTGTTCTAATCTCTTCAAGGCATCTCCCATCAGATGTTATGACTGTTCCGAGATAGCTGTACCGATTCACTTCTTTAAGAATATGCCTACTTATTTGAATATTACATTGTGGCACTTAAATTTAAGACAGACAATACAGACCTTCACCTGATCAATTACTACTGTCCAAATGATCGCCCACAGGCACTGGACACACTACCATTAAAAGGAAAAATGATTGTGTGTGGCGACTTCAACAGCCACTCGCAGAGCTGGGGCTATGATCACATGGACAAGAGAGGAGAAAGACTGGAAGACTGGCAGGATGAGAATAGATTCATCCTGATTAACAAGCCGTCTGACCCACATATCTTCTATTCGAGATCATGGCACACTACAACTACACCTGACCTGGCGTTTCATTCACCAGACCTGAAGTGGAACATTACACGAATTGTTGGAAAACAACTTGGTGGCAGTGACCATCGGCCAATCTTTCTAACTGTAAAAAATGAGCTTGTAAGTGAAAGCAGCACCCTCTCGAGGTGGAACGACAAGAAAGCAGACTGGGCAATGTACAAGCATCGCACCAGCATACTGGTTAGAAACCTGAACACTGAGAAGGACATAAATAAAGTAGTTGAAGAGTTTGGGAAATGCATACTACAGGCAGCACGAGAAACAATACAAAGAGGAGCTCGTAAACATTACAAACCCCACTGGAGTAGTGAACTGGAACAGTTGCATAATGATGTGGATGTATGTAGAAAACAAGCAGAGACCAATCCCAGCCAAGAGCACCACAATAAATATCAGCACGCAAAAGCCAAATTTCAAAGGGCCCAGCTGCAGGCTAGACGGAAAAGCTGGCAGGAGAAAACAGAGTCACTGAACTTTAAAAGAGACACAAGGAAGTTATGGAAGCTAATAAAACAGCTTAACGATGAGGGCACAGGGAGAAACTCAAAAAATTGCACTACATAAAGACGGAAACATCTTAACAGGATAGCAAGCAGATGATCATTTTGCGGACTCATTCGCACAAGATAACAATATCGAAAATAGTCCAGAGAAACAACAAGAGATTCGAGAGAAAAGGCAACATACAGGACAGAAGGATATTGTACATGAGGTTATGGAGACACCTATCACATTTAGTGAACTGGAGCTAGCCATATCTAAACTTAAAATGCGAAAGTCACCAGGAGCTGATGGTATCTCCAATGAAATAATCAGGAACCTAGGAACTAGCCAAAGCAAAGCTGCTACATATCTTTAATAACACATGAACCTTAGGCAGTGTTCCACAAGTCTGGAGAGAAGCAATCATGATACCCCTCCTAAAATCAGGGAAAGACAGTTCCATTGCCTTCAGCTACAGACCCATTAGCCTCACCAGCTATCTCTGCAAAACAATGGAACGCGTCATAAATCACAGACTACAGTGGTACATTGAAAGTGAAAACATCCTTGTGAAACAACAGGCTGCATTTAGGCAGTGCTATTCTACGGAAGATCAGACAACCTACCTCTCTCAAGAGGTTGAGGATGCATTCCAAGAGAAGAAGCTGGTACTTGCGGCTTGGATAGATCTGAAGAAAGCATTTGACAAAGTCTGGAAAGAAGGTCTGATGAAGAAACTGAAAAACTGTAAAGTCAATTAAAGAATGTACAAATGGGTGAAAGCATACTTGCACAACAGAAGAACCCGAGTACAGATAGACGGTCTCAAGAGCAAGAAAGTACTATTGCGTCACGGTGTTCCCCAGGGCGGAGTCCTGTCCCCAACACTTTTTCTAATCTTCATCACTGATCTTGTTGCTAATCTACCGTATGAAATTAAAGCGGCAATGTACGCTGATGACCTGGTTTTGTGGAGCGCAAATGAACATGCATCAGTGGCCACCATAGTGCTACAGAGAGCTGTAGATACATTTGTTGCATGGGCGGATAGATGGTGTGTCAGCATAAACACTGACAAGTGCAGCACCACTCTATTTACCCTTTCTCCGAAACAAAAGGCAGAGATCATTCAGATAAATGGAACACCCATAAGAGAAGATAAAGAACTAACATACCATGGTGTAACATTCGACAACAGGCTGGCATAGAGAAAACACATAAAAAAAGCAGTAACAAAAGCCAGAAAGAAAATAGCCATCCTGATAAAGCTAAGTGGAACCACTTGGGGAGCCAGTGGGAAAATACTTAGCAAAGTTTATCAACAGAGCATACGACCACACTTGGAATACGGGTCAACTGCGTGGTGTTCAGCATCAAAAACCACATTACAGGAGCTGGACAAGGTGCAAAATCAAGCTCTTAGAGTCATCACAGGAGGGATGAGATCAATCCCTATACTAGCAATGAAAAAAATGGGGAGGACACACGCTCTAAGAGAACGCAGAGATACAGAAACACTAATACAAGCAGAAAAGATCCCCAGCTTGCCAGGCCACCCTATGAAGAACCGATTTGAAAACTTAGCTATGGAGCGGTTGAAAAGAAGTAGTTTCATCCACCAGGCCAAACAACTCTGCAGAGATACCATCGATCTTCACACAGTTGATATCCCCCTGACAACTATTCCAGAGCCAACCCCGTGGAAAGATGAACATAGACTATCGCTACAAATCCAGACAAAAGTGAGAGGAATATTTGACAAGGAAGAACAGAAGAGTGTACAGCGCAGAACAGCCACTCTCAGCTTCCTTGATGAAGAATACCCACAGGATCTCTGGATCCGAGTCTACACAGATGGGTCAGCACAAAATGCTGTTCGAAATGGAGGAGCGGGAGTGTACATAGAATACCCAAATAATACTAGAGACACGGCCAGAGTTCCAACAGGAAAGTACTGCCATAACTATGATGCTGAAATTGAGGAAATCAAGATAGCCACAGAGAAATTACAAAATACCAGCCATGGTACACAACCTGTGGTGATATTGACAGATTGTAGCTTGTCGTCCCTGGGGGGAAGGTGGAACCAACAAGCACACCTATTAATTATCCTTGTCTAGGTTTTCCTCTGCTGGTGGACCTTTTTCTACATACCCCCTTTTATTTTTAAAGTCTGCCAATCACTAACTCTCTCTCTCTCTCTCTCTCTCTCTCTCTCTCTCTCTCTCTCTCTCTCTCTCTCTCTCTCTCTCTCTCTCTCTCTCTCTCTCTCTCCAACAGACAATACCCCCTTTCACGTTCCTTCAGCACATACCTCCACTAACACAGGTTTCGAACAAAATGATAAAAACATTTATTGCAGAAAAGTGTCAGTTGAGTGTGCAATGTAGTTGTGTGAATATATGTGATGTGATCTATCTTAAATGTGTGTCATAATCTAGTATCGGATCAGCATCAGAGTTTGTCCTCATTATACAGCCGTTCAACGTAACCATTCACATAACAAGAAATATCTCACCAAGGGCTGCGTCTTTCTCTGACTGATGATGATTTTTCTTCCCACTCTGTTCTGGAAACTCGTAAATAATATAGTATCCACGGATTTGTTTTTGTAAGTTTTTGTCAGTCACATCACATGTATAAATCCGTTCAATGGGAAATTATTATCGTTCAATGAATATCCGATCATCAATGTTTTCTTCACTTACTTAGGGTCCTTTAGTTCTTCACACCCGATATAACGGTCGGTAATATATTCCAGGTATTAAAGAAGATAAACACCGATTCAAGCACATATAGTCTTTCCACTGCAGTTTATCACTTCATTGAGCATCTCACGTAGAGTGATGCAGTTAGTTTCGTTGGTCATTTTTATTCACATTAAACTGACATTCGTGTTGAACATTGTTCACAACTTCATATCATTGATTACTTCATCCTATTCTGACCAATTACTTCTGTTCAGATTGGTAACCACTTTCAATGTCAAATGCAGGGAACCTGTTGAGTAAAACAACAGCTTGTGAAAGAAACGCAACTCCGACCTATGATATGTGAATGTAGGTAATTGGCTATATTCAGAAAGTAATCTCCCTAGATCATACTAGAGTTATACTCTTATATAAGACAGAATAGTCAGCACTCTACCCTATACAAGGTGAAAGAAAAAACACGCTAAAGCAAAGCACATAAATCCTAGTATAGACTTATCCTTCTGACTGTACAGACACCTTACTCTACACAACTTAAATCACTCTTCAGCCTAATGCTGTCGACTCTCTATACTACGTTTACACACGAAAATCCCTATGCTAGCTTTTTATTCTACATCTATATATCTATATCATCACCTTATTTACTAATTCCTGCCTAGAATTATACCACTTAATTCCATAAAGGAAAAGTGCGGGTCGACTTTACACAACCTAGACTTAGTGATATATATTCAATTTCGGCACTCAATTAACTCCACACCTGCCTATTGTAAAGGCAATCTTCAACTGCCTTGTAAAATAATAAAATCAGTCCAAAGTTATTAGCTCGACTACGTCACTTGTTTTGTTCTTAACCCTCAGCCTTTGTTCTCTTTCCGCGTTGATTGATCTCCGTACATCAGTACTGATCACCCTCTTTAATAAAGACGATCTCCAATTCCATCGTGTTTCTCCGTTAGATCAAAAGACTCTTTTCACCGTATTTCGATACGATTACTGTTTGATTTCGCTCCGAACTCTCGAAGATAAACGATGTTCCTGGGTTCCGGTGATTCTCCGCAAAGTCCGATACGGACTTTTGTCTTTGAACTTTCCCGGTAACCAATTCTTCCGTTGGGCTTCGCTTCCGTGTCCCATACGTACGACCAGTGTTTGAAGTCACGAGCGCTGTCTTTTTTAAAATTCCAGGACTGTCACTTCTTCCCCCAAGTGTTTCTGTCGTTTTCTCTATCGGGATCGTCGCCTGCCAGCCATATCATGACACAGATGCAAAATCCGTAATAGAGGCGCTGCTGTCTGGGAAATTGCCAGTTCTAAGGACACTACTTTCTGAACTTAGCAGTCAGCGTAAGGTCACCATACAGTGGATACCATCCCACTGCAGAGTCCCCGGAAACGACAGAGCTGATCGATTGGCTAAGTAAGGAGCAAAAGAAGAACAAACTGATGTGCTCATTACATACCACCAAAAGAAAAGAATGATCAAATCAGTCAGAAGGCCACCAAACCCTACTCAAGACGACTACTACGTTATGGACAGACCAGAACAGGCCATTCTTTTGCGCCTCAGAACAGGACACAATCGATTACGCAACCACATGTATACAAAATTCAAGATTGGTGACTCAGACATGTGCACATGTGGTTTGGCGTCGCAGACAGCAGAGCACATACTCCAAGATTGCCCAAACTACAACATATCCAGGCGAACTTTCTGGCCAAGAGAGACAACAGTGGAAGATAAACTCTATGGACCGCTGAGTGAACTAAAAAAGACTGTTAGATTCATACAAGAGACAACATTGCAGTTATAAACATATTTCAGGCGAACGAAAGAAGAAGAAGAATTACCTCTGTTTAACTGATGCTAATTTTCATAATAAGTTCTTTACACACTTCGTTTAAATTATTCATGTGGTCTTGTAATTCAGCATCAAATTTTTGTTGACAAAATGTTCATTGCTCGCTGGACTTTAGGCACCTGGTGTGACTTGCCAGATCAAGTAGACCTGATCATTCGGCGCGATATCCATTGACGGATGTCAGTCGCCGCGATCGGGCAAATTTTGAGCTATAGCCTACGATGGGTGACGTTGTGATATTATAATGTGATAATTTGATCGCGCCTAGCGTGAGCCGCATGGTCAAGTGGCAGCGTTGCCAGTAGTGAGTAGTGCTCAATCTTTACACCTCAAATCTCGAAACAACCAAATAAATCAATTTATAAAATGTGTTTGTTATATAGAGGTAATGCTGGTCGTATAACTCTATCAGTCTACTCCATTATCATTTCTTTCACTGTGTTGGTCTCCAAATGTTCCAAGATGTTTTTCTATGTCCATTATGTTACTTCCTTACCTTGCATTGAAGTTTCCCATAACTATAATGCTGTCCTGCTTCTCTATTTCATTTAGTATGTCACGTCTTCAAAGAACTCGAATTCTTGCTCATTTTTGTTTGTATTACATGGTGCGTATATTTGATTCTCAAAAACTGTCATCTAATGCCTATAGTACTTTGCAGAGTAGGACAAGGAGAGGGGGGGGGGGGGGGAAGGGGAGGGGGGTCTTGAGCCTAAGGAAATTAAGACCGCCTGGCTAGTGCAGTCGCCGCGAACTGTGCAGGTTAGGGTTTTCTTTTTGCCCTCGACAAAAAAAAAACAACACCACACCCTACCAAGGATTCGAACCCGGGTCTCCCGAAGGAGAACCCGTAGTTCTTAGCCATTCGGCCAGTCGCTCCATTCCTGTAGAAACAATTTCTATGTGGTCACTATTTGGTGTGCCTGATGTATATTTGACAAAATGTAATAATTGTCATTTCTTTTGTTCTCACTGTTATGATTCTTTCTGATACATATTTAAAATTTTATTTATAATATTCTTCTTGCTAGTCGTGGTTCAATGACCATTCCCACACCGTGTCTTGCCCTTTCTTGTAGTTCCACTCTGGAGTAGACAAGCATAAAACTGTGGTTGATCACTTTGCATCCTCTCCCTTTTATTCTGGTGTCCGATATTCACATTTGTGGCGAAGGGGTTTCGGACGCAGTTTGTAATCCCGCATACCGCGTTCGAAACACAGCTGCAGGAGATTTGTCAGCAGACCGCCTTGCGTTGCTTTTCATGAAAAGGTATGGTACTGGTCGTTCAGAAAGCAATGGCAAACTGCGTAAACGTGTCTAAAAATCACCACCAGCCAAAAACGCTGCTACGTCCTGTAAAGGATATGCAACTTTTATTCCCATCAGTCCAATTTTCCTCTTTTACATTGTTTCTATGAGTTCTTCTTTACTGTTAAATCCTAAGATGTTCAGTGTGCCTATTGTTTTGAATCGCTGATCTAGCTCGTTGTCTTTTAACAGTGCCGGGTCTATTTCCATTTGAGTCAGTCCGATTATGGTTCTTATATTTTCTACGAGCAGTATGAAAAATCCCCTGTCAACTTGCCAGGCCAGTCGCAGGTTTAGGACAGAAAAATCAACCAGGGGAATCCTGTTCCGCTTGGCAAGCCAGAGCCCCGTTGGCCCATGACCTCGCGGTCATGGTTTCCCGGTCTACACCACGGGGAGGTGGGGTTGACATGTGCAGTATGCGGGACACCGGCAGGCTACTAATTTTCACTTTTTACCCCTCCCGAGAGAGTCTAGCCCAGTGGTTCTCAACCTTTTTTGGCCCATTCCCCCCTTCACCATATTTTCAGAACGTCATCCCCCCCCCTTCCTATCAAAAATTTGGCCCGTTCCCCCCTTCACCGTATTTTCAGAACGTCATTCCCCCCCCCCCCTTCATATTTCCTATCTAAAAATCCCCTCACCCCTACACAGTATACGTAAAAGTGGAAGGCAAATGTAATAGCATATACTAAAACAAGTCTAGACATCCACATAAAACATGATTTGTGGGTCTACTTACTTTATAAAATGAATTTTAGAAGGACGAGACATACATAACTGTAAAGTATGAAGGGAAAAACTATGTCAAGTAATCGGTTCTTGTATTAACACGATCTTGAAATGGTCTTCATTCCCCCCCTGGAAACCCTGAAATTCCCCCCTGGGGGGAATTCCCCACCGGTTGAGAACCACTGTCTAGCCAATCCTAAAACCTACTGGCTGCTGGGCTAGGCGCAATCCACGCCTTGTACACCCTTGTTTGGCACTGAATCAGTTAATTCCCATTTGTCTTATACTTTGTCGTCGGTATATTGTCATTCAGGGTTGTCTTTTTCACCCGATTTCATGGGGATCATATTGTTCCTTGTCGGTATGTTCTTTGACATTCGTCATATTGACACTGTATAAGTTAAATAAACAAGGAGACGAAATGGTTGTCTTTTTCACCCGATTTCATGGGGATCATATTGTTCCTTGTCGGTATGTTCTTTGACATTCGTCATATTGACACTGTATAAGTTAAATAAACAAGGAGACGAAATGCAACGTTGCTAGACACCCTGTCACATATCAACACCAATCTAGGTCACACATTTTCGCAACCGCCTTTTGTTCACTGTAGAGAGTTTATGGTCTGTGGCCATGTGGTTACACCACTGCCTCGCGCTTCATAGGTTGTGGATTCGATTCCGGGTTACATCGTTCTGTTCATGAATGCAACTTTCTCAGGAGACTCCTGAGGATCATCGCTGGAGCTAAGGAGTTCGTGCTTTCTGCGACGCTTTCGGCAGTCCCCTCAGCGGAAAGAGACCGAACCATATTGGATAAAACCCGTTGCAATGAAGTCGACCCTCTTGTATTTTAAACCCATTTTTTATGATCAGTGTTAAGTGTAATGTATTGTGCTTGTAATAAAGCATAACAACTACATCCCATGGGGGTAGAAAATGTTGTTCCTCTCCACAGCACAAAGCCTGGGCTGAATGGTTACAACCATGGGTTGCACATGAGCATGATCCCTCCCTCGACCTGTCCAACTTACTCCAGAGCAATCAATCAATCAATCATGTGCCACGCCGGAAAGCGTGGGCGGTCATGACTCGCTATTTCACTCGATCACCAGTGTCGTGGATCAGCTCAGTGTTCCTGTCTCGTCCATGCCATGTGGCCAAGCCATCCAGGTATTTTCCTCTCGGTCTGCCTCTTGGTCTGTTCCCTTCGATCTTGCCAGTTGTCACCAAGTTCTCCAATTCATTTCTTCTCATAACATGTCCCAAAAATGTTGACTGTCTACGTCTAATTTCTCTAATCAGTTTACGATTTTCATTTGTCTCCTGTAGTACTTGGTCATTGGTTTTTCTGTCTGTCCATAAGGTAACACAAATACGCCAGAAGCTGCAGGATCAGCAAAACAATGCTCTAACTGTCGACTTGTAGGAGCTTCCATCCTAGACCAGTTGCCGAGCAGGGCTTAGGGCCTGGCCTGCCCATGACATTTACTCTTTAGGTTGCATTTCCTCACACGAAGATAAGGTTTTTACCTTCCCAATTACGCTTCTCCGCCCGAAGCCGTTGGCACAATGTGGGGTGTCGGGTTTGGTGAGCACCGCCCAACATTGGACGCTTACAGAAGCAGGTAGTACCGTCTACTGTTATACGGTAGGTCAGTCATATCTGACCAAGACCTGACACCAAATACTTATCTAACACTAAATTAATTATTCAAGGTAAGCCCCTAGTAACAAGAAGTAAATTGTTTTAATGTCACCCCCCCCCCCCAACTTTCTCTCTCTGCACACACACACACATAGAGAGAGAGAGAGAGAAAGAGAGAGAGAGAGAGAGAGAGAGAGAGAGAGAGAGAGAGAGAGAGAGAGAGAGAGAGAGAGAGAGAGAGAGAGAGAGCAGACGCAGCATTTTTCTTTACCCATCAATACCGCACTGAGGTCGACTCACCATTATACATATTAATGACAGGAAATCTTCAGATGTTTTTGGGGAAATTTAGAAATAAAAGCGATGAGAAAGGGAAGGTCTTCGTCTTATGGTATGTGGATACTAGGCACCTTGCACCAAAACTGCGTGTATACTGTTCAAAAAAAGAAAAGGAAAATATGAAACGCAACATTTTTGGTGTTACTTTTATAAAGATATTCACTGATTGGACATCAGTAAACTTATCGACAATGTCCATCTGCTCATTAACTCCTCGTAGTTACCTGAATTGTACTCATCTCATGATTCGTGAGGTCATGAAAGAGGTCAAGGTCAAAACAACATTTTTGACAATAACTCGTGACAGGTTCATGTTAATCCCGTGAAGCTTACTGAACACAAAACTCCCTGACCATATTATAAGTGGTTCGAATCGCATCGGTACATTACGGGGTATGTGAGCCGGCCACTCAGAAAGCAATGGCAAACTACTGAGCGTAATCTTGCCAAGAAATCAACATACAGCTGAAAGATGCTGGTGTTGACAGCAATGTCCTGTAAAGGATATGCACCAAAAAAAAAAAAATAACACGTTGACGCTCCTCGAATACATTCAGTAGAAAATTTAATGCGCAAGTATGGCCCATCTCACTACAGAACAACGACTCATCATCATTGGATGTTTACAGGATGTACAGTCACAAAGTGTAGTAGCCAGATAATTTAATATGGTTACAAGCACCATTAGTCGCCTTCGGAGGCGATTTCAAGAAACTGGCTCAGTGGCAGACCGGCCGCGCAGTGGAAGACTCTGAATCCCAGAATCTCTACTGTTGCCGAAGACCGCGTCATATGGCTGCGTCACCTTAGGAATCGATTTGCATCTGCGTCCTCCACAGTCCAGTCAATATATATATATATATATATATATATATATATATATATATATATATATATATATATATATATATATATATATATATATATATATATATATATATATATATATTAGGGCTGCGACCCATTAATTTAAATTTAATAGTAAACATTTGAAAAAATTAACGATTAATTAATAGTTAATTTCTATTAAAGCAAAGCATTTATAGTCACATAACTCACATTATAGTCATATTTGTCGAAAATCTAAATAACACTGGATTGTCTTGTTCATATGTCATCTAATAATCAACTATGCAAACAGACGAGTATGTCGACAGTAGTTGGTTCAAGTGACGAGCGCGTCTTATTAACAATATAACCAGCAGAGCTGAACAATCGTTCACATGGAACTGAGGTAGCCGGTATGCACAGAATGGTCTTGGCAAGGAATGCCAATTTTGGATATCGATGTTCATTAAGTTTCCACCATTGGAGACGGTTAACCGATTCAGCAACTTACTTCTCTATTTCAGACTCCATTAGCTCAATACGCTTTTGATTTGGTTCATATATAGTTTCATTGTCAATATCAGTATCATTTGTTGCAGCAGTCTCCATCTGCTCATCATGAACATCAACTGCTATTTGTTGTTCAATACGTGACCAAGTTCGTTCTTTTGCATCTTTTGACAATCATTTCAGGTATTTGTAGCGTGGATCAAGTGCTGTTGCAATCTGTAGTATTTCAATACTTGTCATATTAGCTACACGTTCACTGAAGTCATTAAAAGATGCTGCCTTAAATTTAGCTATGTAGCCCGGATCATCATCGTGTACAGTCATATGCTTTGTCAACGATGATAGCAGTGGCAATTATTTTTCCTCTCATTTCTAGGTGTGGTGGTAGAGGGGACATGATTTTCCTCTTAACTCTAGGTGTGGTGGTAGAGGGCACATTATTTTCCTCTCAACTCTAGGGAGTCTCCGTGGCGAAGTGGTCAAGCCGTTCGATTCGAGCTCCGAAGGTTGTTGGTTCGATTCCGGGCCGCGTCCTTCGGTTCACGAGTGAAATTTTTCGGAGGTGGGTCGTCGCTAAAGCTACGGAGTTCGTGCTTTGTGCGACGCTTTCTGCGTTGCGGAAAGAGATCGAGCCATATGGGATAAAACCCGGTGCAATGAAGTCAAACTTGTCGACTTTTGATAGCAGTGGCAATACACAGCTACATGAAACATAATCTTGACCGCCAAGCAGGATCGTGGTCTGACAGAATAAGTCCAAAACTTTGCTATATTTCGAGACCTTCTCCCAATCTGAATCTGACAGTTTTGGACCTTTGTATTGCTTCTTTTCATCTGACATGTAGACAGTTCATTCTTCTCTGGCCTGTAGAAGACTCTGTAGCATAATAAAAATACTGTTTCATCTAGTTGGTACATCTTGCTGCAGCTTACACAATGGTGACTCAGTACAATTTTGCAACTCGGTGTTTGCAGCACTATGTTTAAAATGTCCGACAATTTTTCGACATCGGGTTCATTTGTATAAGTTATGGGGGAATTGTTTTCGATTAATCGTAAAAAAAAATTAATCGTTAAAAAAATTAACGATTAATCGATTAATTAATCGTTAACTTCCGCAGCCCTTATATATATATATATATATATATATATATATATATATATATATATATATATATATATATATATATATATGTGTGTGTGTGTGTGTGTGTGTGTGTGTGTGTAAGTGTGTATTGTATGAGTCTTTGTGTTTACAACAGGCAACAGTAAAATATCAATAACGAAGACACAAATAATACAATGCACGATTTTTTTGTTTGCGTGGCATATTTCGCTACAGCTCGTCTGGTACATGTTACAGAAATTACATAACATTAACTAAAGTAATTAGATTAATCCTTGTCTGGGAACCCGGCTAAGCCTACACACGACAAACCACACCACAAGCGTCACCGATTGGACGGAAGATTTTGGAAACCCGTCACGTGATTGATAGAGACAATGCATTTTGTATGTTGTTTAAAACATAAACAATGGTCGCATGCAGAGGCAATCACCATTCGTTTACAGAAAACAACTTTCTGCAAACAAAATGATATGAAAGTCAGTTTAAAATTACCGTGTTAGACAATTCAAATTACTATGTGAATGTGTATGTTGTATATTTCAGCTTAACGGATTTATCTAATTATTTTAGTTAATCTTTTGTAATTTCTGCAGCATGTACCTGACGAGATTCAACGAAATATGCCAGGCAGTAAATCGTGCAATTTGTTGTTTGTGTCTTCGTTATTAGAATCCACTGTCTGAAAACAGTGGAATATGTTAGTAAGCGCAATGAACACGTGGAGGATAACAAATTATGTGAAAAAAGCATATTAATTTGTAATATCCCGATTGCTTCCCTTTGTCCGGCCCTGGTAACATTGAACATTGTCAAACTGAAAATCAAGTTTCTCTCTCTCTCTCTCTCTCTCTCTCTCTCTCTCTCTCTCTCTCTCTCTCTCTCTCTCTCTCTCTCTCTCTCTCTCTCTCTCTCTGTCTCTCTCTCTCTCTCTTTCTCTCTCTCTTTCTCTCTCTCTCTCTCATTCATTCTCTCGCTCTCGGATATAAGACATATGCGTCACTCGCACACATTCACACACCTGTATATTTATATACCTATATACGAGTGCCGGATGCCTGGCCGAGGGGTTAGCAGCTTTCTCCGTTAACCCCGAATACTCTCGTGGTCGACGTGAGCGCACGAGAATTAGAAGTGGTTCGAGTCACCCCAGTGACTTATGATAGTATGGAGCCGGTCGTTCAGAAAGTCCTGGCGTGCTGATGAGCGTAACCTAGCCTAGGAATCAACATACAGCTGAAAGATTCTGGTGTTGACCGCAATATCATGAAACAGGATGGAAACGCGGAAGAAAAACAAATATACGAGTACAAAGCTGTCAAATATATGTAGCACTAAGAATATCTCGTGAGTAATTCCATTCATTTATTTGGCCTTCACATATAACTGTCAGCATCTGTGGTTTAAGGGTTAATGAAACGCAGTTTTCACAATTCTCTGATATCAAATCGCAATTGATTTGCAAGCAGATAGATTTGCGTTGTTTTCGATTTATGAGGCGCGGGCTGTTCAGAAAGCAATGACAAAGTACTGAATGTAAAAATTGTCTAGTAAATCACAGATATCCAATAAATGATGGGTTGATTGCCATAAAGGACACGTAACTAATTGTTGTTTTGTTCGGGCCCCATATAGCTGCATAAAATAGTAACCTTCCTCTGGTTGTTCCATTTTCGCTCTCATTTCTCCCCGTGTTAGTTAATGTCTAGAACAGTGTTTGATGGCATGAAGTCGGCAGACGCCCTATTTATTTGCTTACCTTCAAGGAAACAGGTGAGTAATCTTATATTTATATATAAATGATATAGGTTATTGTCACACACAAGAATACACCGAACTTGTCTTGTAACTAGTGATATATATGATATGGGACTATTGTCACACACAAGGATACACCGAACTTGTCTTGTGACTAGTGATATAAATAATATGTTGCTATTGCCACACACAAGGATATACCGATCTTGTCTTGTTACTAGTGATATAAATGATATGGGACTATTGCCACACACCGATATTGTCGTGTAACTAGTAATATAAATGATCTGGGACTGTTGTGACACACCGATATTGTCGTGCAACTAGTGATATAAATGATATGGGACTATTGTCACACACCGATCTTGACGTGTAACTAGTGATATAAATGATATGGGTATATTGTCACACACCGATATTGTCGTGTAACTAGTAATATGAATGATATGGGACTATACTCACACACCGATATTGTCGTGTAACTAGTGATATAAATGATATGGGACTATTGCCAAACACCGATATTGTCATGTAACTAGTTATATAAATGATATAGGACTGTTGTCACACACCGATCTTGACGTGTAACTAGTGATATAAATGATATGGGACTATTGTCACACACCGATATTGTCGTGTAACTAGTAATATAAATGAAATGGGACTATTGTCACACACCGATCTTGACGTGTAACTAGTGATATAAATGATATGGGACTATTGCCAAACACCGATATTGTCGTGTAACTAGTAATATAAATGATATGGGACTATTGTCACACACCGATCTTGACGTGTAACTAGAGATATAGATGATATGGGACTTTTGCCACACACCGATATTGTCGTGCAACTAGTGATATAAATGATATGGGACTATTGCCACACACCGATATTGTCGTGTAACTAGTAATATAAATGATATGGGACTATTGTCATGCATCGATATTGTCGTGTAACTAGTAATATAAATGATATGGGACTATTGTCATGCATCGATATTGTCGTGTAACTAGTGATATAAATGATATGGGTCTATTGTCACACACCGATATTGTCTTGTAACTAGTGATATAAATGATATAGGACTATTGTCACACACAGATCTTGACGTGTAACTAGTGATATAAATGATATGGGACTATTGTCACACACCGATATTGTCGTGTAACTAGTAATATAAATGATATGGGACTATTGTCACACACCGATATTGTCATGTAACTAGTTATATAAATGATATGGGACTATTGTCACACACCGATATTGTCATGTAACTAGTGATATAAATGATATGGGACTATTGTCACACACCGATATTGTCATGTAACTAGTGATATAAATGATATGGAACTATTGTCACACACCGATATTGTCGTGTAATTCATAATATAAATGATATGAGGCCATTATCTATCCATCATATATAAATGATATGGGGTTATTCTCCCACACATGGATACACCGAATTTGTCGTATAACTAGTGATATAAATGATATGGGATATTGCCACACACAAGGATACACCGAATTTGTCGCGTAGCTAGTGATATAAATGATAAGGGGTTATTGGCACACACAAGGATACACCGAATTTGTCGTGAACCAAGTGATATGAATGATATGAGACTATTGCCACACACAAGGATTAGTCTTGTAACTAGTGATATAATTGATATGGGACTATTGTCACACATCGAACTTGTCTTGTAACTAATGATATAAATGATATGGGATTAATGCCACACACGAGGATACACCGAACTTGTCTTGTAACTAGTGATATAAATGATATGGGACTATTGCCACACACAAGGATACACCGAACTTGTCTTGTAACTAGTGATATAAATGATATGGGACTATTGCCACACACAAGGATACACCGAACTTGTCTTGTAACTAGCGGTATAAATGATATGGGACTATTGCCACACACAAGGATACACCGAACTTGTCTTGTAACTAGTGATATAAATGATATGGGACTATTGCCACACACAAGAATACACCGAACTTGTCTTGTAACTAGTGATATAAATGATATGGGACTATTGCCACACACAAGGATACACCGAACTTGTCTTGTAACTAGTGATATAAATGATATGGGACTCTTGCCACACACAAGGATACACCGAACCTGTCTTGTAACTAGTGATATAAATGATATGGGACTATTGCCACACACAAGGCTACACCGAACTTGTCTTGTAACTATTGATGTAAATGATATGGGACTATTGCCACACACAAGAATACACCGAACTTGTCTTGTAACTAGTGATATAAATGATATGGGACTATTGCCACACACAAGGATTAGTCTTGTAACTAGTGATATAATTGATATGGGACTATTGTCACACATCGAACTTGTCTTGTAACTAATGATATAAATGATATGGGATTAATGCCACACACGAGGATACACCGAACTTGTCTTGTAACTAGTGATATAAATGATATGGGACTATTGCCACACACAAGGATACACCGAACTTGTCTTGTAACTAGTGATATAAATGATATGGGACTATTGCCACACACAAGGATACACCGAACTTGTCTTGTAACTAGCGGTATAAATGATATGGGACTATTGCCACACACAAGGATACACCGAACTTGTCTTGTAACTAGTGATATAAATGATATGGGACTATTGCCACACACAAGAATACACCGAACTTGTCTTGTAACTAGTGATATAAATGATATGGGACTATTGCCACACACAAGGATACACCGAACTTGTCTTGTAACTAGTGATATAAATGATATGGGACTCTTGCCACACACAAGGATACACCGAACCTGTCTTGTAACTAGTGATATAAATGATATGGGACTATTGCCACACACAAGGCTACACCGAACTTGTCTTGTAACTATTGATGTAAATGATATGGGACTATTGTCACACACCGAACTTGTCTTGAACTAGTGATAGTTTAGTTTAGTCGTTGGATCAACATCACGGCACACGGTTTAACCCATAAATGCTCCGTTTGCCTCCTAACTGAAACCTGAGTCTGGAGAAACTCAGCTCAATGCACGAACTCCGTTGCATCGGCGAGGATCCTGAAATACTTTGGGTAGATTTTTAACTCGAAATTTGGCCCGGGCAGCGCCGTTAGGCTACTCTTTTTCGTTTTCCAACTGCCAAGGGATTTTTTACGTGCGCAACAATACACACGGGTGTCCGATCTCACTACCCAGAGACCAGGGGAAATTTTATTACTGGAAGTCCAGGTTGATTTTTTTAAATAAATCCCGGTCCACAACGGGGCCTGAACCCGGGACCTCCAGCACTCGAGGCGGACACCATACCTCGAGACCACTAAGCCCCCGTAACTAATGTCTAGTAACTGTCTTGTAACTAGTGATATAAATGATATGGGACTATTGCCACACACAAGGATACACCGAACGTCTCTTGTAACTAGTGATATAAATGGTATGGGACTTTTGCCACACACAATGATACACTGAACCTGACTTGTAACTAGTGATATAAATAATATTGAGCTATTGTCACACACAAGGATACACCGAACTTGTCGTATAACTAGTGATATAAATGATATGGGACTTTTGCCACACACGAGGATACACCGAATTTGTCGCGTAGCTAGTGAAATAAATGATATGGGGTTATTGGCACACACAAGGATACACCGAACTTGTCGTGAACCTAGTGATATGAATGATATGGGACTATTGCCACACACAAGGATATACCGGACATGTCGTTTACTAGTGATATAAATGGTATGGGACTATTGCCACTTCCTAGGATACACCGAACTTGTCGTTTAATTAGTGATATAAATGATATGGGAGTATTGTCACACACAGGGATACACCGAACCTGTCTTGTAACAAGTGATATAAATGATATGAGACTATTGTCACACATACAAAGATACAACGAGCCTGTCTTAAACTAATGATATAGATACTATTTTAGTCCATTGCATTCTGCTCCCAATCTTATAATGTTGACGGTATCTAGCTTTGAAAGTGTTGCCAGTTGTGTCCTACAAGAAGCTTGTATAGACGTTTTCACTGAACTTCTCGGCTCGTTGGCTAAGATAAAGGTGCAGTAAAGTTAGCGAGGGGTTAGCAGCTTTCTCCGTTAATCCCGAATACTCTCGTAGTCAACGTGAGCGGACGAGAATTAGAAGTGGTTCGAGTCACGCTAGTGACTTATGAGAGTAAGCAGCCGGTCGCTCAGAAAGTCGTGGCGTGCTGATGAGCGTAATCTAGTGTAGGAATCAACATACAGCTGAAAGATGCTGGTGTTGACCGCAATATCCTGAAAACAGGATGGAAACGCGAAAGAAAAAAAAGAAAGAAGAAAGTTAGGAGATACTGCCATCAGAGCCGAGGCAACTAACTGTCGCGGAAAATAACTTGTTATGTTCGATCGATGACAACCAGACCCGACATTAGTCTGCAAAAACAAGTAATCCGTTGATGTTGTACAGACTGAGAAAAATACGTCGTTAAAACTGTCTACACAGTCGGCATTTCTAACTGGGAAAGAAAATACATGGCGTCAAAATGTCTACACCTGGTCGGCATTTCTGTATGATGTGGATTGTTCGGGGAACAAATACGTCGCGTTACAATGTCTACACCGGTCGGCATTTTGTTAACAAAATTGTTGCTCGAGACAAACAACGGCGTCATTTGTCTGCAAGGCGGGAGACGGCATTTGAAGTGCTAGACGGAAAGTCTGGACAAGACGCGGGATGGATTCTGTGATGTGGAGAATTCTCAGGTTGAACTATTGATGTACGGGACAAAGAATTTCCCCAAATGAAAGCAAATTTGACCGCAGATTGACTCCAGTTAGCTAGAATAGGAGGAGAAAACCAGACTCTGGACTGATTGGCGTCTAGACTTTTTGGTGACGTCACTCAAGCACTGATATAAAACCCAGTTGCGGTAAACAAGTGGAGTGAGTCGGCCAAAAATTCTGAAGTGTTAAGATCGGTGCATTATTCCGAGTTGTGTTCCATGAAAGAAACTAGGGGTGTCAAATTGTTGATAGTTATCGGCGGACATAGATCCAGTCTGTGATCGCCTAGTTTCGATTAGCAACTGGAATAGGCATATGGTAGGCTATTAATCATATCTAACTTAGAGTATGATTAGGAATAGAGTACAGTACTGTGCGGTGATATAATGTATTATAGGTGCGGTGATGTAATGTATTATACGTGCGGTGATATAATGTATTATAGGTGCGGTGATATAATGTATTATAGGTGTGGTGATATAATGTATTATAGGTGCGGTTATATAATGTATTATAGGTGTGGTGATATAATGTATTATGATTAGTGATAGAATGTTCTATAAGTGCAGTGCTAGAAAGTATCATAGGAGCGTAGGCACTAGTATTCTATTGTGTGGCTGCAACTAGCTTGTGTGATATATAATTTTACTCAGGGAGTTGAGGACAATGTAGTGGAGTAATAATTAGAGAGATTAAGGATGGTTGAGAGGGAGGAGAGGAATGTGAAATGGTAGGATCTTCCAGTAGGGCATCTGCTGGGTTTCTACCCGTTCCTTTATTCTTTCCTGGTGTTGCCATGTCTCAGATCATATGATGAGTTATTTGGCCGTATGACAGAGATCGGATCTCTGTTATAGATCTGAGTGCTGCTATTGGCCTACACTCACTTAATTCCGGCCAGGACTGAGTTGCCCTCACCATAGTATTCTCTATGCTACAGGTTCCATTTACAGGTCCACGTATGTGTGCTATGATTTTCAACAGTGAAGCTAACACATTTTAGAAGATGATGGCTCAGAATTTGAAGACAGAAGTTGCTGAGAAGCCGCTACATTGGGCTTATACCCAAGTTGGTTTGCGGGAACCTGGCTTCTGCTGAGCAGGACATGCTGATGAGATTTATGTTTTAGCAAGTGATAAGTGTATCACTGAACAGTCAGAACATTGTAGATATACACTACTGATACCAGGAACAGTCATACAACTTTATACTGATACCTAGAACAGTCAGAGTGTGGTGTTAGTATGGTGAATCTTTAAAACCAGTGACACTAGATACATTAAGATGTCCCCAGTAACAGTGACAATAGTCTTAGAATTCTCTGATAACAATCATTTAAATAACAGAGGAAATTCATAGTGTTAAACAGATTGAAGACTCTCATTAGACAGTGTTTGTCATGGGTGTCCAAGCATCCTAGTGGTTCAAGAGACAACGGAGGAAGTCTTCACGTGACCGGAGGAGCATTACCTTGGTGAGGTTGCTTGTCTGGAATACATGGTGCTAGTGTGTTCTCGGCACAGTGATGAGAATGACTATACTCCTGAACACTGATCTGAGTCTATAGACACTTTAGAGTACACGTCACACATTCTACACCTTATACACACACACACACACACACTTCTCCTACATATACTCTTTGCTTTAATAAATTTCGTGTTTTTATTTGTTGAAGCTAGAGTTGTCAAGTATGTTATGTTGGGGAAGAATGAGAGGGGGCATGATCCAGGAGTGAGCAAGAGTGAGAAGAAGGTGTCTTCAGATTGAGGGAGTGTTGTGGACGAAGTCTGCTGGATATCTCCAGGATAGAGATATTGAATTAAAATAAATGTGGGTGTTGATTCCCGTCACTCCAGGGACGACACTAAAGTGGTAAAGAAGAACAAGTAACTACTACGACATTCATTCTTTACACACACGAAACTAACTGAGACGGAAGTTTGAACCTCTAATATCAAGCACAGGGCATAGGTGGACTGCATGGACAGACTCAGATGAGGAACTAATGATTCATAATTTGTACTTAGATCATCGTGTTGTGAGGTCCAGCCAGCTTTGTGCGACGCTTTCGGCAAGCCCCCCCCCCCCCCCCCCCCCCCAGACGGACAGAGACCTATTCATATCTGATAAAACCCGGTCCAATGAAGTCGATCCTCTCGACTTTAAATATTTTTTTATTTCCATTTGCTTCTTCACTGCTGGGAATGTTACAAAGGGCTGGAATCAGTCGAATTGTCTATTTGTCGAAATGCTTGGTCTAGTTTTTCAAGCGAGAGATTCATATTGTTTAATCCCCTGACTCCAGTTTTATTTTGCAGTGCCGTTATTATTGCGAGCATATCCATGAAAATCATTATTTTCTTAGAAAAAAGATATCACCAAAATAGAAGGGAAAATGCATGACAAAGTCAATGCATTCAAATATTTCCATCCATCCATCATGTGCCATGTCGGTAAGCGTGAGAGATCATGTTTTGCCATCTTACTAGATCACCAGAGTCGTAGATCAGCTCCGTGTTTCTGTCTCGACCATGTCACGAGGGCAAGTCATCCAAGCCTTCAAATAGTTAGGTACAATAATTATATTAGATAGAAGGACGCAGAGGTGTTTCCAAGGCACCAGGGCCGGGTTATATACTGGCCAAGACCTATTGACGCGTCCTCGTCGAGCGTCCTGGGCAACAGGTCCCTTCGGGGTCCTGGCTAAAGTCAGTAGGATCGCCGATTCCTCCGAAGTCGGAGAGTGTCTACCTGTACGGCGAGGAACCACCAGTCTGCACACCAATAAGCCAAACATGGGACAACGGATACTCACGCAAAACTCAGGTCCTGTATGACATCACACTGATGTTGGACAACAGGATGCCTTCATCCGACATACAGGACTTCGCGTTGGAGCTCAAGCCAACGAACACAAGCAAGCAAGCAATATCAGATAGAGAATGCGTGGCAACAATTAAGAGCAGATTAGGCTTTAGAATTGATCCAGACCAAAAAGTGTAGGATTCTGTAGAGATACACGCATATCTTCGC
Organism: Cepaea nemoralis; assembly: GCA_014155875.1. NCBI lineage: Eukaryota > Metazoa > Mollusca > Gastropoda > Stylommatophora > Helicidae > Cepaea > Cepaea nemoralis. The sequence goes on along the minus strand of JACEFZ010008042.1, from coordinate 130,139 downwards.
CATTTTTTGTTGTTTTTGCGGCAGATGATGATGATAACGACGAAACATTTTCTGTCCGAAAACAGGTGGGGCGCTTCTGAACACGTCGTTCGGTCAGTTCATATCTGTGACATGTTAAGTCTGTCATTACTGGGAAAATAATGTATATATCACATACACAAATGGGTGTTTGTGGCTTCTGTCTTTAGTAGCACTTTCCCAATGTCAAGAAAAGTGAGAGCCCTGACGTGCTAAGCTGTCAAGACAAATGAGTGTCCTGCTCTGCTAAGTCGCATAGTTGCTCGCTAATAGACGCGGATATTCTGTCTTATGAAACGGATTTACAGCACTCTTGTTTCATGTCCTTTCGCTACAACTAGGGCGTACAGTTGGAAGCTTTCTTGCACCGAGCTGACATATGGTGGGCATCCTCATGCCCTCAAGTGCTGTAGAGGCAATTTCTGTGCGCTGTATCACTTGGTGGAGTACCCGTTTACTGCCTCCCCCCACGCACGAATATAGAGTAACGTGACACCATGCAAGAATGTCGCAGATTGAGCTAAAGAGCAACAGACCGATAGTTGTTAGTTATGGTCTAAGTAGGCAAAGGATCTTATGATCCAGGCATTGAACAAGAAGGAAGAAAATGGTAAACTGTCTTCTTTAAGAGGAAGCTGTCAAAGACATGGAGTTGACTCAAGAACCGACATCCTAGCACTAGGGACATTTCCATACGTGCTCCGTCCTCATCTTCAACAGCAAGCGAAGAGTTCCAATACTATAGCAGTCTGATTATGTGTCCGTCTGTCAAAGAAATTACGGACAGCGACTGTTACAAGGACACAGATCTGCATAGGACAAACCATCGAATGATTTATCAAAATAATTCAGCAAGTGATCTAGTCACGCGATGTTAAAACCAGTGAGGAAATTTCATCACTGATTTTTTAGACAATTACAAATTCTCAGCACATTCATTGAACAGGCAGAAGTCACTTCATCTGTCGCGAGATTCAACAATCACATATTGTTTGCAGGGATTATGCAAGCGGTAGTTGATGAGCTTTGATTGCGTTTGGGTCGTAGCGATTCTGTGTGCTAATCTTGAATAGGTTGAAGATTCAGCGTGATTATATATATATTATATTAAGATAAGAGAGATAGATAGGCAGACAGACAGACATGCAGACAGATAGATAGATAGAGAGATAAATAGATAGATATACAGACAGACAGACAGACAGACAAATAGACAGACAAATAGACAGATAGACAAACAGATAGATAGATAGATAGATAGATACAGACAGACAGACAGACAGACTGAGAGACAGACAGACAGACAGACAGACAGACAGACAGACAGACAGACAGTGAAACATAGAACAACACCAGGCACTGCTGGCCAGAAAATGCCAGTATTCTGCTCCTTTTGTCTCGTTTTCTTGTTTGCGTGAGTTGAGCTGGAGACAGCGAGATGACTAAAGGAAACTCATTTGTTCAATGAGTTTACTTACGCTTTCCGTAATGCCACGAGATGCTTTCCGAATATCGATTTGCCCGAAAATGTATTTCGGTTATAGGAGTTAAGGGTCTTGGCCTTTGTAGTAGCGTCCCTTGACTTATTCCCATCAGTCAACATCTATGGTTGATTGCAATTTGGAGTTACTCTCGTGGGACAGCCCTTGAAAAAATGTAACAAAATGGGGTACAATTATTGTTTAAGATCTGAGCTACAGACCGACGGATTAGACAGACTATGGGACAGACCTGTTAAGCCATTTTAGGCGAAAGATTGGAGCAAGCTATTAGGCAAACTTTTGTAAATTTGGTCTGAAGGATTCAACTGACAATTAGACTGCGAGATGTTATGTCAAGGACTGGGTACGCTATTGGCCAGACAGTATGAGATCTTAGTTGAATGAATAATCAGTCTATACGATTTTTAGTCATTACGATCTCTGTCTGTCTGTCTGTCTGTCTGACCACCCGCCCACCCGCCCGGCCTTCCGACCGGCCAGCTAGTCGGTCGGTCGGTCGGCCTGTCGGTCGGTCCGTCCGTCAGTCTGTCTCTCTTTGACCTACCAAACAACCAACCAACCAGCCAACCAACCAACCAACCAATCAACCAACCAACTTACCTACCTACCTGTCTATTTACCTAAAACCGAACATATCTACTTACCCAGAAACCTATTTATCCATCTATCCACGAGTACTACATAAAACAAACCAACTACCTATCTACCAACTCATCCACCCAACTACTTACCTATCTACCAGCCCACGCATCAACCTACCCATTCATCCAACTACCTACCTACTGTCATTACTTAAAACCTCTATAAAATACAGATGCAACATTCTGGTATTTTCTAGGTTTCCTAACGTGTTCATCCTAATTCCTTATTTTTTTCTCGTGTTGTGCCTTTCAGATTGAGGTTAGCAGGTGAGTGGATCAATACTGCCTTGGTCGGTTCGATCTCAGATTTACATACGAATCGATACGCGTATTATATGAAGTTTTTTTTTTATCCTACCCCTTTCCGACCCCAATGTTAAAGAAGAGCCAGGGCATTCCCCGGCTGGAGAAGCATCTCCGAGATTATATTGAACAGAAGCCATACAAAGGGCACACTGAGATTTATGCAATTGTGCGGCAAACGACATCATTACAGCGCTGAATGTTTCCTAACATAGATGACTTTATTCATAAAACCTGTGTCTATCTCTCTACCCTTTCTTTGTCTCACTCTCCTTCATTCTTTGTATTTATTCCTCTCTCACTCTCTGTTCTCCTTTATATCTGCCCTTTTCGCGCTCTTTTCATAACTTTCTTTAATTTTGTTTGTATCTCTGCCCAAATGGCCTCTCTCTCTCTCTCTCTCTCTCTCTCTCTCTCTCTCTCTCTCTCTCTCTCTCTCTCTCTCTCTCTCTCTCCCCCTTTCCTTCCTCTTTCTCTTCACTTCTATCTCCCCTCTCCCGCATTCCTCTCTCTTTCTGTCTTGCCCGTTATCACCCATATCTCCACTCCCCATTGCTAAACCTCTCCCCCTCTGCTCGTGTCCCCATCTCTCCCTGTTTTCCCCTTGTACCCTCTTCTCTGTGGCGAAGAGGTTACGGGCGTAATTCATAATCCCGCATACCAATTAAAAAAAAAAAAACTGCTGCGGGCCTTCTGGCAGCGGACTTTCTTGCATCATGCGTTGGTTTTCATAAAATGGAATGAGTGCTGGTTGTTCAGAAAGTAATAGCAAACGACTGAACGTTAAAATGCCGAAAAATCACAAATAAAAAAAAAAAACAACGCTGGGGTTGACTGCCACACCGTGTAAAAGATATTCAACAAAAATACTCCCCTCTATTCTCTCTCGACCCCCCCCCCCTCTCTCTCTCTCTCTCTCTCTCTCTCTCTCTCTCTCTCTCTCTCTCTCTTTGCTCTCGACTTTTCTCTCTGCCTGCCTGCCTGCCTGCCTGCCTGCCTGCCTGCCTGCCTGTCTGTCTGTCTGCCTGTCTGTCTGTCTGTCTGTCTGTCTGTCTGTCTGTCTGTCTGTCTGTCTGTCTGTCTGTCTGTCTGTCTGTCTGTATTTTTCTCTAGATTCCCCCCTCTCATCTCTGTGATTAAGCTGACAGTTCGTAATATAATATTTATGTGAACACAATTTCTATGTAAAACCTTTTCGGGAAACATTCTCCCCGACGTAGCCTCAATTGTCTACACCAGTGGTTCTCAACCGGTGGGGAATTTCCCCACCCCCACCCCGGCGGAATTTTAGGGTTTCCAGGTTGGGGGGGGGGGGGAAATTAAGATTATTTCAAGATCGCATTAATACAAGAACCAGTTACTTGATATTGTTTTACCCTCTAAATTTTAAGGTTCTGTACTTCTCGCCCTAATGAAATTCGTTTTATAACGTAAGTAAACCCGCAAATCACGTTTTATGTAGATGTCTAGACTCGTACTAGTATGTGTTATTAAATTTAGCTTCCATTTTTATGTATACTGTGTAAGGGTGGGGGATTTATAGGGAGGAAATTCGAAAGGTTGGAGGGATGACGTTCTGAACATATGGAAAGGGGGGCATGGGCCAAAAAAGGTTGAGAACCACTGGTCTACAATGAGTTCACCAGTTGTGGTAGATCGTTTGCATTTGAATCCTAGCCCGTCTTTCCAGCAGATTAAGTTTTAAAAATAGATTTAAGCACTTGAATTTAGTTTAATCACATGGCATTGTTGTACGTAATTTCTCTATTCTATTTGCACTGAAGCTCATTGTTTATGTAATTTTGTCTTTTTGATTTAGTGTGCCCCAACGTCAATTCTGCCACTTATGATTGCGTTCTTATAAAACTGACCAGTTCTACTTTCCATTTGCGTTGATTTACTTAATGTTTATGTTTGTAAGTGAATTCATTCTCTCTGTCTCTCTGTCTCTCTGTCTCTCTGTCTCTCTCTCTCTCTCTCTCTCTCTCTCACACACACACACACACGCACACACACATACACACACACACACACAGACACATACACTCAGACACACACACACACTCAGACACACACACACACACACAGACACACACATACACACAAACACACACACACACACACACACTCTCTCTCTCTCTCTCTCTCTCACACACACACACACACAATCATCACGTGCCTTGCCAAATCGCTTAAACGTTGATGTATTCCAACACATCTGCGTCCTTGGAGTTCTGGATGAACGCTGCTGATCGTATTTCTTGATGCCACCAACTCAGTCCACCATCTAGCATACTTTCTCTTCCTCTGTCTCGGCCTCTTTCCCCTATGCTCTGTCCTGTTATCACGATATCCTTCCATGTTTGTCTTCAAATTAGCCCTTTCCAGGCAAGCGTTGTTAGTTACTCTGGCATGTCCAAATATTTGCAACATTCGCCTACTTATTATATACATACGATCACTTGTTATACGGACACTTGTTATACGGACATTTATTATACGGACATTTATTATACGGACATTTATTATACGGACATTTATTATACGGACATTTATTATACGGACACTTATGAGCACTGTTAGTAAACCAGTAATAATGGCGTACAGCGTCTCGACCCGTTGCCCCTAGAAACATATATCGGTAAGCCATTAGATTATTTGCCGGTTTCCTTGGCAAAGGCGTTAAGGACAGGGTTCGTAATTCCGCTTACCTGCTTTCGAAACACAGATGCGACCGATTTGGCAGCAGACCGTGTCGCGCTGGGTTTTAACGTGATGGTATGGGAGCCGGTCGTTCAGAAAGCAATGACAAATTACTGAACGTAAACTTGCCAAGACATCAACAGCAGTAGTAAAGTGCTGGTGTTGACAGCGATGTCCTGTAAATAGGATATGCAAAAAAATTAGATTATTTGCGACTTTGCACTGTGAAGGACACCGGATGTTGAAGAAAGGCCAAAATGTCTCACGATGGAAACGACGAAGAGGACACATATAAAGTAAATGCAGATTTAATTACGCCTACGTACGGATAAATGGAGTTATCTTGTCTGGAGAGAAATCACAAAATGGTATCTACACAGGGTTGAGAGCTATCGAGCTGACGCTAAAAACGAATGAACGCTAAAGACGCCCCCCACCCCCACACACGCACGCACGCACGCACACACACATACACACACTTGATAATAATACTAGAGAGTTTTGGCCATCATAGACAATAACTTTAGGAAAATACCAACGGCACCTCCCCGTGGTAGAGGATGGACAACACAACCCCGTGTGGCAAACGAGAATCCACCGGAATAAGTGGACAACTCTGCAGTTGAGCAGAGCAGGGCACTCATTTGTCCTTAGAGTCGGAAATGGCAGTCAAAGCTAGAGGTATAAGACCCTCATGTGAGGTAGGAGGTAAGGAGAAACCACCACATTGTGCTTCAAAAAAGGCATAATAACTACAACCCATAGCGGTAGCGAATGTGACTGATCAGTCCAATTCGTGCGAAAAATGTTCGTCCACAATGGCCTCAGGTGACCATTAGTTATTTCCACAAAACGCACCATCTCACGTCTCACACGCTCAACGTGTGACCTATCTGCAATAATTTTCTCCTTTGTTTGTATTCCTTTTCTGATCTTTACACTCCGTGCAACACAATCAGCAGCAACTTGCTACCAAGGTGCAGTATCAATGCCTGTATTAACCATGTCCCGCTTACACACATCTTTGTACCGCTGTAGAGGCCTACCCCGAGATCCCCCCCCCCCCCCCCCAAAAAAAAGTTGTCTTTTGGTATTCTACCATCATCCATACATAGATGTGTAATATCCGTCTAAGCCTACCAAAACAGGAAGCAGAATTAGCAACGTTGTATCCAAGCTGAACGAAAACATAATAAAGATCTCAACTATAACACGCCAACAGACACACAGTTGAACGAGGCCTAAACATCTTCTTTCAAAAATTGATTTGGATTGGTTAGCTTTCCAGCATCTAGAACAGAAGCTCCGCGGGAAGATGCTTGGTTCATGGAGCGTAAACAATCCTAATGAAATGTTTTCATATAAACAACCCGTGGTTCATGCAACTTCATTGTCAATGGCAAGGGCAATGGAATAAATTATTCGATCTTGCCCTGCCTCGTTAATCAAAGATTGATTGATGCAAGTTGGGACATTGTGCGTGGGCATTCTAGAGAAAGGTGTTTCATTGTTAAACAGCAAAGCGCCGATGTAAGCCTAGAGAGCAGAACAGCAGTTGTCAGGTCTGCATGAAAGCAAATCTACCGTTGCTAATTAAGACAGGCCTGGTTGGTTAGGCAAGGTTAGGAGTTTGATCTACGTAAGTGAAAGAAATGGTAGGCCAGTGTTGCATCACACATCATCATCATCATCATCATCATCATCATCATCATCATCATCATCATCATCATCATCATCATCATCATCATCATCATCATCATGTACCCTACCAACTGGCGCAGGTGTCTTTGCCTCTCCACAAATCTCGGTCCTTGGTGTTCAGATCAACTCTGCTGATGATAGTCCTTCGTGCCATCTTCTCAGTCCATCCAGTATCACGTCTCTCGGTTTGCTACTGCCTCCCCCCCCCCCTGATCTTTCCAGTCGTCACGATGTTTTTCAATGCCTCTCTTCTCATTATATGACAAAAGAATGATGTTGTCTCTTTCTTATATTTCTGTTGTCTCTTTCTTGTATTTCTGTTGTCTCTTTCTTATATTTCTGTTGTCTCTTTCTTATATTTCTTTTGTCTCTTTCTTATATTTCTTTTGTCTCTTTCTTGTATTTCTTTTGTCTCTTTCTTGTATTTCTTTTGTCTCTTTCTTGTATTTCTTTTGTCTCTTTCTATATTTCTTTTGTCTCTTTCTTGTATTTCTTTTGTTTCTTTCTTGTATTTCTTTTGTCTCTTTCTTGTATTTCTTTTGTCTCTTTCTTGTATTTCTTTTGTCTCTTTCTTATATTTCTTTTGTCTCTTTCTTATATTTCTTTTGTCTCTTTCTTATCTTTCTTTTGTCTCTTTGTTGTATTTCTGTTGTCTCTTTCTTATATTTCTTTTGTCTCTTTCTTATATTTCTTTTGTCTCTTTCTTATATTTCTTTTGTCTCTTTCTTGTAGTTCTTTTGTCTCTTTCTTATATTTCTGTTGTCTCTTTCTTATATTTCTTTTGTCTCTTTCTTATATTTCTTTTATCTCTTTCTTATATTTCTTTTGTCTCTTTCTTATATTTCTTTTGTCTCTTTCTTGTATTTCTTTTGTCTCTTTCTTGTATTTCTGTTGTCTCTTTCTTGTATTTCTTTTGTCTCTTTCTTGTATTTCTTTTGTCTTTTTCTTATATTTCTTTTGTCTCTTTCTTATCTTTCTTTTGTCTCTTTCTTATATTTCTTTTGTCTCTTTCTTGTATTTCTTTTGTCTCTTTCTTATATTTCTTTTGTCTCTTTCTTATCTTTCTTTTGTCTCTTTCTTATATTTCTTTTGTCTCTTTCTTGTATTTCTTTTGTCTCTTTCTTGTATTTCTTTTGTCTCTTTCTTATATTTCTTTTGTCTCTTTCTTATATTTCTTGTGTCTCTTTCTTATCTTTCTTTTGTCTCTTTCTTATATTTCTTTTGTCTCTTTCTTATATTTCTTTTCTCTCTTTCTTATATTTCTTTTGTCTCTTTCTTATCTTTCTTTTGTCTCTTTCTTATATTTCTTTTGTCTCTTTCTTATATTTCTTTTGTCTCTTTCTTGCAGTTGAATACTCTGTCGCGAAGTAGTTAGGAATGAAATTCGCAATCCTGCGGTCGATTTGGAAGTAGACCGCCTTGCGTTGGTTTCCATATAATGGTATTAGTGGCGGTCGTTCAGAAAGCAATTAAAAAAAAAAAAAAAAAAACTGAACGAAAACTTGCTCTGGAATCACAAAAAGCCCCAAAAAGTGTCGTGCTTGACTGCTACGACCCGTAAAAGGATATACAACTAACTTTTAATTCATTGTTCTACTTTTATTAGCTTCTTTTAGGCAATCGTTGTTACTTAATCAATCAGTCCATGGGGTTCGTCTCTAGAGCTATATCTAAGCTCTTCTCTAATTTGTTCATTCACACATGATGTAACTATATGATATTATACGTGCAGTAATGATGTAACAATATGATATTACAATACAATAATGATGTAACTATATGATATTACAATACAATAATGATGTAACTATGTGATATTACAATACAATAATGATGTAACTATATGATATTACAATACAATAATGATGTAACTATATGATATTACAATACAATAATGATGTAACTATATGGTATTTTTATTCCGCGTTTCCACCCTGTATCAGGATATTGCGGTCAACACCAGCATCTTTCAGCTGTATGTTCTTCTTCTTCTTTTCTTCTTTTTGTTCGCTCGCTTAAACTCGAGCTTAGTCCTTACACACTGTTTAAAGTAGTAACGGACTGAGTTTTGCGTGTTGGCTTGCTTTCCCTTTTAAAGGTGTCCCTCGCCACTCAGGCGAGCCCACTCCGACTTCAGAGGTAGCTGTATGTTGATTCCTAGGCTAGATTACGCTCATCAGCACGCCACGACTTTCTGAGCGACCGGTTCCATACTCTCATAAGTCACTGGCGCGACTCGAACCACTTCTAATTCTCGTGCGCTCACGTCAACCACGAGAGTATTCGGGATTAACGGAGAAAGCTGCTAATCCCTCGGCCAGGGAGCCGGCATACTATATGATATTACAATACGATAATGATGTAACTATATGATTTCATACATATACACATGATGTAACTATATGATATTATACATAGAATAATGAAGTAACTATATGTTTTATACATACACTCATGATATAACTGTATGCTATTGTGCATACAGAAATGATGTAACAATATGATATTATACATACACAAATGATGTAACTATATGATATTATACATACACACCTGATGTAACATTATGATATTATACATGCACAGATTATGTAACTATATGATATTACACATACACACGACGTGATGTAACAATATGATATTATACATACATATATGATGCAACTATATGATATTATACATACACAAATGATGTAACTATATGATATTATACATACATATATGATGCAAATATATGATATTATACATACACACATGATGTAACTATATGATATGATACATACACAAATTATGTTACTATATAATATTATACATGATGATATTATACATACACAAATGATGTATCTATATGGTATTATACATACATATATGATGCAACTATATGATATTATACATACACACAAGATGTAACTATATGATACTATACATAAAATGTCGCTTAAAAGTCGAGAAGATCAACTTCATTGCACCGGGTTTATCACATATGGCTCGGTCTCTTTCCGCAGGGCGGGCTGCCGAAAGCGTTACACAAAGCACGAACTTCGTAGCTCCAGCGACGATCCCCAGGAGTCTCTGAGGCGTCCGTCCAAAAGCTGATACATGACAACTCACGCACAAGCGATGTATCATATACACAGATTGGTCGGTGGTTAGAGGTGGCGCTTCATTGCATAGATACACGAACATTGTGATAGAGAGGAGGGTCTGGCGTATGATATCACGACATCTGACATGAGAGTGAAGGCGTAGGCTGTAACGGAGGAGTTCCGACGGCTGGAGAGTAATACAGCCCACCTGATGTAATATACTTACTACGCTAAGGGAGCATGATACATAAAATAGATACAGCTGCTCTGCTTTAAGTGGCTTGCATCGTTCGACGAGATTACGAATTTTTTTGCCCATACCACAATGTAATATACAAGTAAATGTTAATATTCTCAAACAAGTGAATCGGTACAATTATCTCAGAACATTCATAACATCTGATGGGAGATGCCTTGAAGAGATTAGAATAAGAACCGCCATGGCGAAGCAGGCTTTTGCAAGATGAAAAACATACTGACAAATAACAAGATGTCATTTGCAACGAGAAAAAGTGTTAAGGTGCTATACAGAACCTATGCTTTTGTATGGATGTGAAGCGTGGACAATGAATAGAGAAGCCGAAAAACATCTGATGGCTGTGGAAATGTGGTTTATGAGAAAATGCAAAGAGTACCATGGCCAGACAGAAAAACCAATGACCAAGTCCTACAAGAAACAAATGAAAACCGTAAACTAATTAGAGAAATTAGACGTAGACAGTCATAATTTTTTTTTTTTGGGGGGGGGGGGGGGCATGTTATGAGAAGAAATAAATTGGAAAACTTGGTGACAACTGGCAAGATCGAGGGGAAGAGAACAAGGGAAGGGTAGAGAAGTAAATCCCTGGATGGCTTGACCATGTGGTATGGTCGGGACAAGAACACGGAGTTGATCCACGACTCTGGTGATCGAGTGAGATGGCAAAACAAGACCGCTCATGCTTACCGACATGGCACTTGATGATGATGGTGATATGGAATTTTTGCCCATAGCAAGCGGTGTGCGAGGAAATGAACAGGTTGATAGACTGACTGCCGCTGTTCCTTTGAAGGCTTTAACAAGGCAGATGCAAAGGGGAGTGTGGAGAGGATGCAAAGGGGAGTGTGGAGAGGATGTGGACAACACTCAACACGTAGGAACAAGTGCAAGCTGCCAGTGGTGCTTTCATCATAGGAACTCTTCGTTGGATGTTGTAGTAGAGGACGGAGCACGTATATGAATGTCCCGAGTGCAGTGAAGTTGATTCTTAAACTCGCGGTCATGCTCTTAAACATACACTGATTGTGTATTTAGCTAATCTGGTCAATCCGTTACGCCGTTCGAGGGTCGTAGGGGTGCATGACGGAATCTTCAATATGCAAGAACCTCCATGTTGCGCATCACCAGCTACCAGGTATTGGCGCAGGAATACCTCGGCTCGTAACGTCCTTGGTCTTCTCAGCACAGGACTTTCTTTGCCTTCCCCTACATCGTTTGAATTCAGCTTGAATAATTAATATTGAAATTATCAAAATATTCCGGTACTTTTGCCTTAATTCACCCCAAACAAACGTCACCAGCTATATTTAGGGTCACCAGCTATAGTTAGCACTGACGGTGATCTCCTCTGTGATCGGATACAGTGCGTGTCAGTGCGTTTCAATTTCTCCCACAGTGTTTTGTTTTGGCTTTGGCAATCGTTTCTCTCTCTCTCTCTGTCTCTCTCTCTCTCTCTCTCTCTCTCTCTCTCTCTCTCTCTCTCTCTCTCTCTCTCTCTCTCTCTCTCTCTCTCTCTCTCTCTCTCTCTCTCTCTCATCATGAGTTTCTGGAACTGGCAGCAGCAGCTGTCCACGACAAGCAGAGTAGCGTTGCATTTCTGCAGCATCATGGCATCTGACATTCTGCTAGAACTGTTCTCATAATCATGTCATGGTGCTAAGTAGTAATACATGTTGTAAATCCATCTTATTGAGACATGCGGTATGAGCCATATGAGCCATGTCTCATTCTCGTCTCATGTCTCGTCTATGTCTCATGCCTCGTGGTGGGTGGGTTGTGGCCTGCCTCATGCCTTCCAGCTCCTGCTCGTTTTTTAAAGTGTCAGCTGTGGTGTTTTAATCAGAGCATCGGGGTTAACAATGGAAAGATCAATTAAACTATGGCGCCAGGTTTGCTAATTGATTCAGAATATGTCAGCCGGTGTAATGCATTAATTACTTCCCGTTTTGTATAGACGACATAAGAGGTGTCAGGTGGTCGACATACACGCGGAGTCGGGTGGTAAAGTGAGGGCACTGTCGGGATGCAAGACACTCAGCAGGGTCGGTCGGACCAGGTAGGCTCGAACCTAATAAAAATGCGTGACATGATTAGCTAGGTGGTCATTCATAGTCATGGATCCTAGATGGAAACACCCGTTTACTTCCTTGATCGCGGGCCCAACGGGATGCGGTAAATCCGTCTTTGTACAGCAGTTCCTGACCCATCTCCCAGACATGACCGTTCCGATGCCAGAGGAGCTTATATGGTGCTACGGAAAATGGCAACCAATGTACGAGACTATGAAAGGGGTTGTATTTAACGAGGGACTACCCGACGTGGAAAAATGGACAGGTGATAGACGTCGGCTAGTGGTCATAGATGACCTAATGTCCGAGACAGATGATAGGGTAACCAAACTATTTACTAAGGGTAGTCATCATCGTAACCTCAGTGTCATGTATATAGTCCAGAACCTCTTTGGTAAGAACAAAGAACAAAGGACAATCAGTCTGAATTCACATTACCTAGTCGTGTTTAAGAATCCTCGCGACGGGGCACAAATTACGAGTCTGGCCAAACAGATGTATCCAGGCCGCGTGTCATATGTTCAAGATAGTTTTAAAGACGCGACAGCGACTCCACACGGGTATTTGTTATTCGACCTTCGACAGGAAACACCGGATCAGCTCCGCTTACGCAGTCGTATATTTCCTGACCAACACCAAGTTGTCTACGTCCCCAAGTAATATGTCCAACCGAATGAAACGGCACGGGGCCATGTTGCGCTTTCTGGGTGAGGCAAAGCCAGCCGCCGTAAAGGCCGTAATTAAAACGGCTTCCCCGGAGCTCGTCCAATCAATATGTGAATGCTGTCACAATGTCTTAAAAGGGAATGTTCCTCTGACCCCGAGTCAGAAGCGCCGGCTGCAGCGACACAAAAGCAGTCTGAGAGCGCTCACGGGTAAGAAAGTGTCGCTCAAGAAAAGGAAACAGATTCTCCAACAAGGTGGTTTCATTGGTGCCTTACTCGGCCCCATTTTAAATGTGCTGAAAAGCTTGGTGGGTTTGTAATGGCTAAGAAAATGCTCCTGATCGACCCTCGACTGCTAGAAAAACCTTATACACCACCCGACACACTAAATGATATCCTGCGTGACTTGGATCAACAAATGCGACAAGTCTTGGATAGTGAAGATTTACCACCGCGTGAAAAAGCCCGAGTATACCAACAAACCTTGCAACGGTACCTGAATCGACTAGATCAGTACAGACACAAGCCTTTAGGCCTAGTGGATATCAAGGAACAAACACCCGAAGTCAGGACTTTACCGGCAGCCATCGTCGAGACAGCCAGTCAAATAGCCGAGACACCTAGTCAGCCTATTCAAGTAAGCGAGCCCAAGAGTCAAGTAACTGTCCACAACCCATTAACAGTCAAAAGTCAACTAGTCGAGACCACTCCGCCGTATAAGCTCAGGCGAAGCAAGAAAAAGAGTAGGATACCTACACCCAAGTGGGAAAAATGGCCGCGCAATTAAGAAAGTATTACTATGACCCTAAGAAGCCCGGAGCCTATGGAGGGGCCTCCGCCTTAAAACGAAATACTAAACTGAAGAAAATAGAGGCTTGGTTACGACATCAGGACACGTATACTTTGCATAAACCGATCCGTCGTCGTTTTCAGAGACGGCAGACCATAACGAGTGGGATAAATCAACAGTTTCAAGCCGATTTGATAGATATGAGACTATTAAAAAGAGACAACGATGGGTTGTCGTATCTCGTGACGTGCATCGATGTGTTTAGTAAATATGCCTGGGCCATTCCAATCCAGAAGAAAACGGGGAAAGCGCTGGTGGGGGTTGTGAGTAAAATCTTTGATGATAGACAACCGATAAATTTTCAGACCGACAAAGGTTCGGAATTTGTCAACCAGACCTTAAAATTTCTGAAAGATCGAGGTGTGCATTTCTTTACTACCGAGAATGAAGACATTAAGGCGGCTATAGTGGAAAGATTCAATCGGACCCTGAAAGAAAAAATGTGGCGCTATTTCACCAAGACCAATGCACTGCGCTACGTTGACGTCATAGATAAACTGATCAGAAACTACAACAATTCATATCACAGAAGTATTCGCATGGCTCCCAGACAAGTCAACTATACTAATCAAGAAGATGTGTGGAATAACTTGTACAGTAAGACAGACATGTCGAGAAAAGTACATTTTACACCCGGGGACCGAGTCAGACTGGCGCAACCCAAACAACCTTTTAAAAAGGGTTATATGCCGTCGTGGACAGAAGAATTATTTACCGTCAGTCGCATAAACCAGACCAGTCCGGTGACATATGTACTAAAAGACGATTCGGGGGCAGAACTACAAGGATCATTCTACCGCGAAGAACTTCAAGCAGTCGGAGATAAGCAGGTGTATCGTGTTGAATCGATCTTACAAGAAAGGCGAAGGAGAGGTGGTGGTAAAGAGTATTTAGTGAAATGGTTTGGATATAATTCGTCATTCAATAGTTGGGTCTCAGACCTAACTAGATACCGAGACTAAATGGACGAAGACATTGTGGAAACTACTGTACTGCGCCCACAAAATAACTCACCCAGCGAAAGAACATCATTGTGGCCGTTTTTTGGTCAACGGGTGCCGCGAACAGAGATTGTCTTCTTCTGTCAGATGGTAGTTATATATATACCATCATTGCTGTATCACTATTCAATCTGTCTCGAATCGACATCGAAGCAACCGAGGGTAAGGTGTGGATTGCGCTAATGAGTAGTTGTCTGGGTTACATGTTACCTAACCCTAAACTATGAGTTTCTACGTGACATTACCGAGCAATGCTTCACCGAATATGTTTCCCAACAACACTCCAGGTCACTATTTCGTCAAGTTACCGCAGACTATTGAGGTGAGTCAACAATACGAAGTGGGTCTGGCCGAAATTCAATTTCCCAACTACTACTGCAACGTGCTAGAGAATGAAGTCTGGATAAGATACACCGCACCCAATGGAGAAGTAGTAAGAAAGACATGTCCCCCAGGTCTCTACAACTCACCAGACACATTTATAGCTGCGCTGAATCGACTAATGAAAGATCGGAAGGTGGACGACCAGCTCTGTGTTCTATTCCATTTCAACAAGGCAGCAAAGAAAGTCAGTGTAAAAATACTCGAGCCCGGGGCCACTGTTACCTTTAGTGAAAAGTTGCATGAGATATTAGATATAATTGAAGCTGAAGGGGGGATAGATGTAAATAACGACCTGCAAAATGTCTACGTCTACTGCGATCTCATAGCGGCAAGACCAGTCGGAGACGTCATGGTCCCACTACTAAGAACGGTCCCGATCATGAATCAGCTCTCGAACTCGGTGTTTCGCGCCTACGACAAACCCCACTATGTCCCACTGAGTCGGTACTCCTTCGACATGGTGGAAATCCTTTTAACCACCGATACGGGCACAACGATCTCATTTACAGCTGGAACTTCAGTGCTAACGCTACATTTTCGCACTCGGAAACAGTCAGACCTGGAATAATGGTGAAATACGTGGCGCTACGTCGAAATCCCAAACTGTACGAAGACTTTTACTGCAACCAAGCTGGACATGGCATGCCAGTGTTTGTGGGTGGTCGGAGTCAGAGAGGACGTGGTATCGGTAGTTTCTTCAGTGGTCTCGGTCGCACGATTCTACCCTGGTTAAAGACAGGCGGTAAGGCCTTACTCAGAGAAGGTGTCGGTACCGGACTGAAAGTGGCCCAAGACGCCTTAGCTGGTAGGAATGTTGGGGAAGCCTTTAAAGAACACGCTAAGCAAGCCGGTCAACGCTTACTGAAAGGAGCTGTTGAGCATGTTAGCCAATCAGGTAGCGGTATTAGAAGAAAGAGACGGGCAGCGCCACCTGGTAAACCTAGTAAACGTATAAAACTAACCCCCGCAGCTCGCCGAGCTCATAAGAAGAAGTTTTCGGATATCTTCGCATAATGGCTCTGATTCACCCCAACTCTTGTGAGTGTCTTCATTCTGGTCTGGATCTGTTCACTGTGCCTCCCACACAGACGGCGGTAGAAGAGGGGCAGTGTGTGGAGATACACCCACTCGCGTCACTAGCTCCAGGCGCACCTATAGAATTTACCATCTCTGGTGCCAGTGAAGAGTATCTGGACCTGTTTAACACTTTCTTACACGTCAGAGCTAAAGTCACACTACCCAATGGTGACAAACTACCACCCACGGCCGACGTCGCTCCAGTCAACTATTACCTCCACAGTATGTTTTCTCAAGTAGACGTCTCACTCAACGACACGCTAATCACCCCCAGTGAAAATACATACCCGTATAGAGCCTACTTGGAGGCCACTCTGAACCATGGAGAGGAAGCCAAGAAAAGTCATCTCTCAGCAGCCCTCTATTACTATGATACAGCCAAGTTTCTCCATGAGACACAAGGTGATAACAACAAAGGATTAAAAACAAGACGAGAACTAGCCAGTGAGAGTCAAGAAATAGATATGATGGGTCGACTACACGCCGACATTTTTGTGCAAGACCGCTACATGATAAACGGCGTGGATGTGAAAATTAAGCTGACCCCTTCGAAATCCACCTTTAACCTCTTGGCCCCAGACGGTGCTGTTGGTTATTCATCTATTATAACACATACCACTCTGGTGGTTCGTAAAGCCAAACTAAATCCGGCCATCGCTCTCGCCCATGAGAAAGCCTTGATGAGAGCCAACGCGAAACTACCGATCAAGCGTGTGGCATTGAAAACACTAGCTATCCCACAAGGAATGCTATCTCATACCCAAGACAATCTGTTTATGAGTCAAACACCCACTCGTATAGTGATTGGTCTTATTACATCAGCCGCCTTTAACGATACCTTCAAGGCTAATCCTTATAATTTTCAAACCTTTGGACTGACGTATCTGAACGTAACTGTCGATGGACGATCGGCCACCAGCAAACCGTTAACCATTGACTTTGACCGTAATCAATACGTACGAGCCTTTTTTTGGTACCAACCTAGCCATGGGTCTGGTGGGTAAAGACGCCGGTAATTCAATTGATTATACACAGTATAAACATGGCTATACTATGTATGCCTTTGACCTGAGTCCCAGTTTACTGGACGGAGATCAGTTTGAGATGCCGAGGACCGGTCCTCTAACACTGGAATTTAAGTTTAATACACCCACCCCAGAACCATTACAAGTTATCGTCTACGCCGAGCACGACGGAATAATTGAAATTTCCAAGACCAGACAAGTACTAACAGATTACGCTTCATAATGGATACAGAACAGATTACCCACATACTGTTAGCTGATAGATATGTTCGCCGGGTCCAGATCAGAGTATGTGCTCGCGATCAGTTGCCTAGACAAATAGATAGAACTAAACCAGTTGCTTTGGTGGTAAACACAGACCCTAGTAATCAACCTGGGTCCCACTGGGTTGCTCTGTATTATGACGGGTTAGGCAAATATGAATACTTTGATTCTTTTGGTTTACCACCCTTACATCCCGACATAATAAAATTTGTGGAGAAACATTCGGTTAGACCGCTAATGTACAATACGCGTGTCTTACAGGATGTACTGAGTAACACCTGTGGTCTTTACGCTATCTATTTCATCAAGCGGAAATGTCGTGGGGCGAGTATGCCGCGTATTCTGCAGGTGTTTTCAAATAAACAAAGGGTCAATGACCGGCTTGTAGGTCGATTAGTCAGCCCGGCCAGAAAGGTCACGCAGCTGTTGCCAGTTAATGTAGGTCAACTGGTTTTGAATAGTTCTCGTTGAAACAGGTTTATCTGTGGTTCAACTACGGGTATATAAACCCGTGGTTGGTAACATTCGCTTATTGTGAACCGAAGATGACTACCGAACTCAAGACCGTGCCTGCCAACTGCGTCTATATGACTCGTGGCGGTGAAACTGTTAGACCCGTGGGGGATGATGTCAAGGCAGTATTTGTTTCATCGTTCAGAGGTGCGACTACATTGCATGTTCGTCGCTTCTTTGGTGAATCTGATAAAAAGTACCCCACCAAGCAGGGTCTGACATTTACTCGACAGGAATACGAGCAATTGATATCGATGCAAAGTGGGATTCTAGCTGATTTTGACAGACTCGCAACCGTAACAGGTCCTAACAGTGTTCAAGTCAAACAATTCACTAACCAACGTAAACCAGGGACTAAGCGTGCTCAAGCCAAGCCAGTCACTAATGATGTACAAGTCCAACCAGACTACCAAGCCGCCAACACTTATCCAGTCTACAGTATTCAAACAACCTACCAGATGTGTGACGATTCAAATAACCAGATGTCTACCTACCCAGCAGGAGATCACTACACAGCCAATGACAACTATCCCAATATGTTTGATGTACCCGACAGCCAGCTGTTTAGTGGTCAACCAACCTATAGCCTGATGTGTGAGCAGAGCCCACCAGCAAAGAGACCAGCTACCGATGACCAAGCAGACAATTGTATAACACTAGGGGACCCAAGAAAGAAGAGACAACGTGTATAACTATTCGTCTATGAAAATAAAAAAGAAAAACGAAAAACTTTTTTTGTTCCATTATTGTATATGTTTGCAGATCTGTTGTAGTCCAATGTATTGGTATCTCTTTGTGGTAATGTACTTGTGTGTATGTCTCTGTTCTTGTGTGATATTGTTCTTGGTTCGTTTGTATAATTGTGACTTTTTTTCTGGTCTCACTGTACCACTGTGTGTTTTGTCTGTCTCAATTGGTCCACAGCTTTGAAATCATTCAACATTGATTCAACATGACAAACAACCTGGTGCTACAAACCACGGCGAAACAAGAAAGACGACCACAGGATGAAAACGGCATGAAAACAAGGCAAGAAAGAGATTAAAACGACAGTCATACCAATGAAATAAACAACAAACAAACCAATATTGGTTTTCATATCTCTTTTATTTTTCAGCAAGTCCACTATGGGATACATATTCAATAGTGTACAAAATATATTCAACAAATATGACAATGGTAGTGATATCACAATGTATATTTTCAGCGCATTCAATACAAAATACATTAAAACTATTCAATCTTTTTACAAATAGTCTTCAATGAAAATCCAACAGGGGAAACATGTGACAGTCAACAACTTACAAAATCAATAACATAAAGTAACAAACCATAAGCAATTTTATTGTCATAACACTCACTCAACAGTTTGCAAATCATTATCAAGGCTATATGATGATTTTAAACATATGTACATCAATATAAAAAAGTACAATGCTATGTACACAAACAAAAGTCTTTACATATCCACCTTATGATACATATTTTACATTAATAAGCAGCAACCTCAGCAGGATAATGGCGTGAACGTTAAATGTCTAGCGGCGAGGTGGTGACATTGTCTGGGTGTACTTGTCTTTTAATGTATAAATAAGATAGAGAATTTCTGTGTTGTGTGTAGGTGTACATGGCAGAGTCTTGAATTTTGAAACCGACATTTGTCCCCCCACTAGCTGTCTGTGTGTCGAGTACCTCTAAAAATGTGTCTTTGTTTAAGTGCGCATTGTGTTGTTTGGTGAGGCCTTTTGTACTTGTTTTATTGTATTCTCCGTAACAATGATATGTTTTACTACACAAGGACACCATTCCTGTCCCCTCATATTCTAACTTAAATAACCCAGGGGATCTCCTTTCATAGATTCTAACACTCTTACAGGCCTGACATGTATCATCACTAACTTCATGACTGGGGCATGTCTCGGCCGGGAACCATGAATTATAGACTTTAGTGTATTCTTCTCTAAGGTGTGGTCTAACGGCTTCAGGCTAGTGTGGGTGTGCTAACGGCTAAATACAAACTGTCTGTATCTATTTCACATAACTGAAAATCTTGCCTATCAATAAATGTATCTATGAAATCATAATAAAACTCTAACATTCTTAATTTGGCGTACTGGTAAACGAAAAAGCCTATCTGTAAATGAAGATCCCATACTGTCCTCTTTTTTAAGCATTCAACCTCACAGATATCGTCGGTCAGTGGAGTCAATTTCTTAAACAAGGGATTGTTCACTAACTTGGTTGTATCATCACTCTTACAGTAAGAGACATCTGTACGTTTGGCCTTATTGGTTAGGGTCTTGCCATAGGCTGCATTACCCAACAACTTCATCGTCTCGGCCTTAATGGCCTGTGTATCATCAATGTCACCTTCGCGTCTGGCATCCGACACTTTATCCCCAAAAGTTTTAAAGCAGCTAACAGGCGTGTACTCAATGATCTGGTATATGTTTGTAACCACTAAACCATGTGTCAAGTACCATTTTAATAATGGTGTGGCCAACAAGATTTTTCCCCCGCTATAGCTACCTATAAGTGTCCGTCTGGGACTTGTCAACAATTTATGTGACTCGGCGTACATACGCATAAAGTCACCTATATGTTCTCTACCCACCTCAATGTTCTTGAAGATGGGTGTCATCTCTGAGAAAGGGTCTCTAAGGTCAGCTGGCACCTCTATATCACATTCGATTAACCCAAAAAGTGTGTCGGCTTTTACAGCCTCTAGAATCTTCGTCTGGGTTATGGGGAAGCGCTCAAACCAGGGTTTGGCGGTTGGGAAGTTGGTCTTCATGAACTCTTTTAGGTCGTTGTCAGTCATTTTTAGCGAATGCCATTCACACTCCCACATTTCTTTTACACTAACGTTAGCTTCTTTAACTAGATAGTCATGTATCTGTTGTGTCTTGGCAAATAAGTCTGTCAAATTTTTGTTGTTTATGGGGTTAACGTCTCTATTCTTGGTCAAAGGGCAGTCGGGGTGTCCGTGAAATAAACATCCATGGAATTGATAAGCCGTCGTATTCTTCTTATCCCATCCATCTACTCTAATATTCTTACCACCCAAGACCATTTCACCCGCACTAAACTGTGTTTTTAAGTCTATCTGTTTTGTGTGTTGTACCAACGCTAACCACTCCCTACTCTGTCGTGCAAATTTGTTTATCTTGTGTGCTCTAAACCCATTGTCTGCTTTTCTAATAGTCGGGAAATCGGTGGGCATTTCTTGCATGATAGCCCACAGGTAGAGGGCATTAGCATCATAGCCTTTTACACTCTGAACTGGTTTATCCTCTCTACCTCTAATGTGTGTTATGTCATTTTCATGGTGTCTATGAAAGATTATTGACGGTCCCCCTACAATGTTGTTTCTAATAGTGTCGTGTACCCCTTTATGTCGAATACCACATAAGGAAAAGGAGATGTCTTTGGGGAGGGTCCTAAACAGGTATTTTAAAGTGACCTCGGGGACAGAAATGGCATCCTTAAACATGTCTACTCCTAACTCACCGTAAAATGTAACCTGTTTTTGTAAGGTACTGAGAAAGGGAGCGACATCTTTGTTGTTGTACCAGATTAGAAAATCTTTCAATGTCTTCATCTGGTACTTGCCCCAGACCTTCTGACATTCTTGGTATTCTACCTCTGTAATGTTGGTGTTTTTAAGTTTGGAAAAGAAAGCTGCGTGTGGGGGTAGCTGTGTTTCCTTTAATTTATCTAAGTGTGTGATGTATTCATAGCAAAACTGGCCTTTTGTCTCGGTGATGCCATATGCCGCTAAATATTTTGCATAACTGAACCCTGGCGCTAAATAGTTGCTAATATCTAGGAATTTTAGCTTTTCAGTGGCGATACACATAAAGTTATTGTTTCTTTTCACTACAAATTGTAAAGGGGCTTGTTTTACACAGTGCGAGATTAAAAACGGTTTAATTATGTTAAGATCGTACTTCCCTGGGTTGAACCCCAGCACCGGTAATTCCATTAGATAACCATCTAACCTATCAATTAATTTGGTTTCCTGTCGTTCCTCTAATGTTTTATATACACCATCGAAAATCACCCGTAGTTCTGAATATGCTTTCTCAGCGACTTGAGTCAGATACTCAAACATTCTGTTCACTAACGCCTGGGGGTCACCTGATGAGATGAAGCATACAGGCGAGTCAAACCCGGGGACATTGGAAGCTACTGAACAACTAAGGGGTATGTGTTTAGCTAAGAATTTCGTCGATTTGGTTTCCACGGGCAGATTATTACTTTCAAAGTAACATTCGTAGTCGAAGGCGGCTCTGTATGGGTATACATAGCCAGGGTCTACTTTGAGCCCATGGTTTGACAGTATTTCACATATGGTCTGTGGTGGATTGTACACCCCGCCTTTGAACCATTCTTTTGTCTTACTCCCATTGCAGGTGTTATGGTGTCTTTCCATCTTCCAAAATTCCTTCCATAACTTCCTACATTTATCGCAACCAAAGGCCCGAGATGCCCCACTGATATCCTTAATATACATGAAATGATCTTTAAACAATAACAGTCTTAATGTTGCTTCATATTTCCCACTACCTCTAAGTTTGGGGATCAGAGCCTGGGTCTCGTTGAACTCAAAAATATCGATATTAAGACCAAAACATTGTTCTAAAATAGGTGCGTCAATTAGTTTAATCCCGGGAAAATTAACTAAAGAAGGTATATTTTGATGTCTTCGCCACTGCTCAGTTAAATCCCGTGTGCCTGTCGTAAGATTCCTAATTTTAGCACCCCTAAATACCGCCAGGGCTCTGAAGAAACAAAAATTATCTGTATACTGTTTGGAATTTGAGTCTTGTTGCAGTGTGTTAATGTCTTTATTTTGTGTGATGTGAGTGGGAATATCAGTTAAGCAACAACCTATGGGGAACTCGGGAATATGAAACACATAAAAGGATGTGGCCGCTACTGTTTCTATTGTGTACTTGGTGTCTGGACGTTGTTGGGTAGCATATGTAAGAATATCGTTTTCGTGCACGGTGTTGATACAAGTATCAAAGTCCTGTCTGTTGTTTATAATTTGTGGGAGATTTAGTACAGAGGCGTTGTTGGATGAGGCATGGAAGAAGTGAAGGTCTTGTGTCTCTCGGTGTCTAAGGACGCTGTGGTGGCTGAGGTTTATTTTGAAGCGAGTAGTTTGAGTATTGAAGATCTTATTCAATGTGGAGGTCCAATTGATAGGGTGCTGTGTCAATGGACTAATAAAGAACGTGTAGATAGACAGATGATTGTTGATTTTGTGGTGTGTTTTGATGGCTTCCCAGTTGGCCCTGTATGTCTGTTGCATGGGTAGTGGAAGTTTGTGTAATGTATATAATTCTTCGGCTTCTAAAAGGACTGCTTCCTCGTGTGCTAACTGCTCTAGAAGATTTGTGTCTTGTTTTTGCTTTTTAGCATTGTGTGTCTGTGTTGAGGCTGGTCTTTTACGTGATGATGAGGCTGATGCTGATGATGATGATGATGGTGTTGATGATGATGCTGATGATGATGATGCTGGTGTAGTGTCTTAACAGAATATTCAATTTACAACTGAGTTCAGTTGTACAAACTCGTTCTTAATAGAACGAAACACGTCACGTTCTACAATATTCGTAAATCCGGCGTCTAAATCTTGGATACATTCAGAGAATATTATCGCTGGCAGACAAAGGAGACATTGCAATGTAGTACAAAACCACGCTAGTTTTAAAGTATACTCGGGTTGAGATACTTTGTTAATATATTAAAATAAGGTTAATATTACTGTTACTGCTAAGACTAGAATATACAGTACTGAATGGAATGGTTGAAATCAAATAGTAGGTATTTCATCAAAATGGCCTCGCTATATCTAAAACCAGCCCCACGCCATGGCATGACCTAGTTATCATGCCCACGCCGCTTGGGCGCCCATACTGTTCTTTTCTAGATTAGCTCAGTTCTTAAGTACGGATAAGATCTCTTCTCTAGTTAATACCTTCTCAAGAGGAAGACTCTTCTTTATATATAGATGGATACGTGGATGATTATAACTAACCTAGGCAGTATTCATTGGAGACTATTCTCAGGCCTCTCGGAATGAATATCAGTGGAGAGCATATTCAGACACCTTAGTATCTGGAACAATTTCCTTACTTTACAATACACCCTTGTGTCTCTTGCACACTTAGGAGCATCAGTTGTGATTGTTAGGTTTGTGATCCATGTCTTTTCCTATCACATCATCAGTACTTGTCTTGAATATTTCTTTTCGCTGAAGGGAATTGGATCCATTCACTCATATATATATATATAATTCAGGATCAGACTGTACTCTCCTCATGAATAGAGATAGGCACTGTCACGTACGAGTTTAAATCCATCCTTTCCTTTCGACCTGGTCGGTATGTCCAGTCAGAATAACAGTTAGGAATATGTCCTAATAATTACAGCTGCCTTTGCCTTATGAGAAGACTATAGCTATAGCAGAATGGTTGAATAAAGATGGAAGAGTGATTCCAGACCATAGCTTACCAGATGTCCTGTTTGACTTTGTTTGCAGAGTTGTTGTGGTGCACCCTCAAGCGGCACCCCCATCATCAACCAGCATCAGCGAGTTCACCCATAACTATTTGTTGCCTGAGCCAAAGTAGTGCAGTCCACTTTGCCGTCATCATCAATTGAGAACTGATGGACCGGAGAGGAAAGCTGCCGACAACTATCGTGGGAGCTTTGGATATGAGCTGAGTTACAAACCATCAATCTGAATTCAACCCACCACCGAATGCTTTGCTGTGCTTCTATGATTTAAGAGCACATGAAACAGCTTTGTTTGCTGTATTAGCCAGAAACTAACATTAATCCATTTGACTTTTATCTCCCGAGTGGAGACATTTTTTTTTTCTTTTCTTTCATTTATAATTAAACTGTGCGGTCTGATTTGTAGACCATCACACAAAACTTTACCTACTGCCTTTTTCACCTCATAATAATTAAGTGTAGTGTGTAAGGATAGAAGTTGAGTGAACTAGTTGTGTCTCTCCTGTATGTTATACTTGAGGGCACTGGGGGCTTTTCTTCATCACAGGGTAGCGTGTCACTGCTAACTAAGTCAGCTATCATCTATCGGTGTATAGTGTCCAACTTTACTTGCATTTCCCTGTGCCACTGATAGGAAGGTAGACTCATCTGGGACCAGGATTCATACTATCTAGACCCAATACGAGCCTTTTTGTCTTCTTCTCCTACAGTGGACTGACCTAACCAAGGGTCAGCTTTTCTATCTACATCCTTACCCGTAGGGTTTTCTTATACGGCTGTAGATCACGCGACAGATTGGTGTCTCGTCTCCGGGATTTAATTTTAACCCAATCCTACAGATTGAGCTGCTCCTCTGCGAGATAATTTTTTTTCAATAAGTTCACTGTCAACTTTATACATTGCCTGTAACACTATAGGTCTACTAGATGATTGTGTAGGTTGGTAGGATTTCCTTTCCACGTAATTCTCACACTAAGACTAGACGGTTCTAGTATTAGTTGACTGCGAGTAAATATTTCAATTTTTATACGCGAATAAGAAAATATACAGCAAAAGCAAAGTGGGTTGGTGACAGATTGGTAAGTGTGTTTGTTTGTCCTAATTGATTGCTGTACATACTATATTAGGGCATTTGATTAAGTTGATTGATAGATAGGGGGTGAGCATTGCAAGTTTTTTCAGGTATCTCATCCAGGTGCTCAAGTATCATGTCATTTGACAAGCAACCCACTACCCAGGAGTTGACGGAGAAAGGGACATTGATGGGATATGAGGGTGATGAGTTGAGGAAGTATATCAGAGAGGCTGAAAGAGAATGGAGGCAAGAACAAAGGGAAGAAAGAATCCGGATGGCGGAAATAGAATCCGAAAAACAGATGAAACAGGCTGAACTGGAGAAGGACA
The DNA here is from genome assembly GCA_014155875.1 of Cepaea nemoralis. NCBI lineage: Eukaryota > Metazoa > Mollusca > Gastropoda > Stylommatophora > Helicidae > Cepaea > Cepaea nemoralis. The sequence goes on along the minus strand of JACEFZ010008042.1, from coordinate 104,143 downwards.
AAGAGATAAAACTAGCCGAACAGGCGAGACAGCAGGAGATAGAATTAAGAAGACTGGAATTACAACACCCAGATGCTTCAAGATTCAGTAGTGCGAGTTCTCCAGTCTATAGTATAGATACTCCTCCAGCACAGAATGGTTCTCTGGGATCCATGAGTTTTCCTCTGCTGCCATTTGATGAAAAGACTGAGCAGATGGACAACTGGATTGACAAATTTGTTTTGATGGCCGAAGCATATAGCCTGCCCAAGGACAAATGGAATTTAAAAATTTCACAAGGACTCCGCGGCGCAGCGTATGATATATTCTCTAAACTACCTCCTGGACAGGAACGGGATTTCGACTCTCTGAAAAGTGCTCTTCTCAAGAGGTATGAGTTGACTTCATCTGCCTACCGAATGAAGTTCCGAAACGCCAAGCGGTTGCAGGGAGAATCGTATTCCCAGTTTGCCTCACGGTTACATACTTATGTCACCAAGTGGGTGGGACTGAGTGAATACGAGGCAACCTACGCAGGGCTGGAGGAGATGATTTTGGCAGAGCAGATGAGGGAGACAATGCCCAAGCCGATGCAGACTTTTGTGGCAGAAAATGGTGGGACTCGGTTAGCGGAGATAACCTCTCTGGCGGAAAGATACCTAATGGCCCATGGCGAAGCGAATACCACAAAAGCTGGGAGTAGTTCTCATGTTGAAAAACCACAACTCTCTAAGAATTCAAATAACTCCGGTAAGGACAGCAGAGGACAATTTGGGAAAAATGTGGGTCCTCATCTCATGGGTTTCAACAACCAGCACAAAACCCACCCACAAACCATAGTGGATGGGGTAAACCATACTGCAAAAATTGCAAAAACCATGATCACCACACACGGTTCTGCAAGAATAAACCCCAAACCCACTATGCGGCGTGCCTAGCTACGGGAACCGGAGACCACCCCAACAAGAACTCTGGGAGCAATGCTAGACCTCCTGTGGTCGAAACTATTACGGTAAATGGGAGTCAGGTGCGATGTCTCTATGATACGGGACTCCAGTATGATTCAGTTATCGCAAAATACCTAGTCAAACCCGGCCAGCTAACAGAACAGACCGTTACAATAAAGGGGGCCACCATGAGCTCTGAGACAATAGAGGTGCAGATTGCAAAGGTAGATGTGGAATCTAAATATGTCACTGGGACGATTTCTGCAGCAGTGATGGAGGATCCAGTGTACCCATTCATGTTAGGATGTCGGTATGTCTACTTGGGCGAACCAAAATCACCTATAATTGTTGCAGCAGTGCAGACCAGAAGTAAGGCAGCAGTGTCGAGTGAGCCTGATCTTCGTCTTAATAATCCACTACCTCGAGAAATTCGGGCTGCCCAGGCAGAAGACCCAACACTGAAACCTTGCTTTGGTAAACTACCTAAAGCACGGAATCCACCTAAAGGGGGCGATTTTTATATGAAAGAGAAGCTTTTGTACCGGCGGGCGGGAACCAAGGATCACGACCACGGGCAACTTGTTGTTCCATATAAATTCCGGAATCAGATATTACATATGGGTCACACCATATCTTTCAGTGGACATATGGGAGTGGGTGCCACTACTCAGCGTATTACGTGCCACTATTTTTGGCCAGGAATGTCTGCCGATATTCAACGGTATGTGAAGTCCTGTCCAGAATGCCAACGGGTCTCACCTAAACATTGGACCGCCCCAGTAACTTTGGGCGAAATGCCAATTTTGAGTATTCCGTTTGAGCGTGTTGCCGTGGACATTGTTGGTCCTTTGCCACGCTCCAAGAGGAAGAATGCATTTATTCTAACTCTAGTTGATACATGCACTATGTGGTCAGAAGCCATAGCTCTACCTGGAATAGATTCCAAACGAGTAGCGGATGCCCTAGTGACTATCTTCACCAGATTAGGTTTTCCTAATCAGATTTTGACAGACAATGGTTCGCAGTTCCGGGGGAAGTTAATGGAGGAAGTCTTCAATACCTTTCGGACTCGCCATATCCATACAAGTCCCTACCACCCTCAAGCTAATGGGACGGTGGAACGCTTCAATGGGACCCTCATGTCGATCCTACGTAAGCTAGCACAGGAGAAGCCAGAATGTTGGGATGAGTACCTGCCCGCGGCATTATTTGCATACAGGGAAGTACCACATGCCTCGACAGGACTTCCACCTGCTACACTATTATTTGGTCGACCCATAAAAGGACCGCTGGAGGCCTTAATGAGGACTTGGACTGAGGAGGGAGCTGATGAAACTGTCATCACTGCTTCCCAGTATGTTGAGGAGTTGAAGCAAAAACTGGAGACAGGCTGGAAACTGGCAAATTCCAACCTGCGTCGTGCCAGAAAGAAACATGCCTCATCTTATAATAAGAAAGCCAAGGACCGTTCTCTGGAGGTAGGAGACAAGGTCTTATTACTGTTACCCCAAGGGAGTAATAAGCTGGAAATTGGATGGCAGGGACCTTTTCCCATCATAGAAAAAGTATCCCATACAAACTACAAGATTGCTATTCGAGGAAAACAGAAAGTATTCCACATCAACTTACTTAGAAAGTATGCTGAGAGGGTAGCAGATCCACCGGTGCATCTGATGGCATTATCGGTGGCAACTGAGGTAGAAGGTGGAGAGGACTCAGGTGTAGAGTATCCGCTAAAACCCCAGGAGACCATGAAGGATGTCGTCATCAACCCTGACTTGGAGACGTCTGAGTTGGAGAAGATGAAGCGAATTCTAGTGTCTCACGCTCCAGTGCTAACGGATAGGCCAGGTCGGACTAAGCTTGTAGAGTTTGACATGAAATTAACAAACGCCGATCCAGTCCGCCAAAAGTATTACCCTGTTCCCTATGCAAAACAGGAGGCTTTACAAGCCGAAATAAATTACCTATTAAAAGAAGGAATAATTTCGCCCTCGGAGTCACCCTATAGTGCAAGCGTGGTGCTTTTGAGAAAACCCAGCGGCGAGCATCGATTGTGCATCGACTATCGTCAGCTAAATGGAGTCACAGAATTTCAAGCGGAACCTTTACCGGATCAAGGATTATTGTTCGCGAAACTGAGTAAAGCGAAGTATTTTTCCAAGATAGACCTCAGTAAGGGGTACTACCAGATTCCAGTAAAGAAAGAAGTCCGACCGTATTTGGCTTTCAGCACAGCTGACGGCCATTACGAATTCAATGTGCTCCCATTCGGGCTGAGCAACGCTCCTGGTGTGTTCACCCGAATGATGAGATTGTTATTAGATCCATTAAAGGACCAGAGTATCAGTAACTTTATGGATGACATCCTCATCGCCTCGGACACTTACGAGGAACACCTGCAGTCCATCGACAGACTGTTAAGGAGGCTGGCAGAGACAGGGCTCACCGCCAGACCAGCAAAATGCCAGATCGCTTTCCGGCAGCTGGAATTTTTGGGGCATACAGTGGTTCAAGGACACATGCGCCCAGAACAAAAGAACGTAGATAAACTACTCAAGGCCACCAGGCCCAGGACCAAGAAAGACGTCAGATCCTTCGTATCCCTGTGTGGATTTTATCAGAAGTTTATCAAAAACTTCAACGTTCTAGCTGCGCCATTAACAGATGCCACCAGGAAAGGAGCACCTGAGCAAGTTAAGTGGACGCCAGCGTGTGAAGAGGCTTATACTACGCTGAAGGACAGACTAACAGCGAAGCCTATTTTACAATTACCTGACTTGTCGTGCCCATTCACCTTAAGGACGGACGCGAGCAATGTGGGAATTGGAGCAACTCTTTTACAAAAGGGTCGAGATGATGGAGAGATGCTGTTTCCAGTAGCTTACGCTAGCCGCAAGTTAAATACAGCGGAAAAGAACTACTCCACCATCGAGAAAGAATGTTTGGCTCTGGTATGGGCTATACAGAAGTTCCAGCCGTATCTATATGGAACCAAGTTTATTGTACAAAGCGACCACCAGCCTTTGATGTTCTTAGCCTCATCCAAACAATTAAACACAAGATTGATGAGGTGGTCACTATTACTGCAACCGTATACCTTCACCGTGGAATATATTCCTGGCAAATATAATGTTGGAGCAGATTTCCTAAGTAGACACTGCTCTACAGAAGACGAGGTTGTGGCTACGCTACTCAGTGTTCCCATACACTAGCTTGAAAGCTAGCAAACGAGAGGGCTTAGCCAGATTGTAAAAGTCCGTGTCACGTACTTTTTTCCCTATGGGGGACATCTGTGGCGAAAGCCTGGCTGCACCCTCTCCTCTTGCTTATTATTCAGTGTATTATAAAGAATAATTAGAAATGTTATATAAATGTTACAATCACATTATATTTACGGTTTATAGAGTAATTTAGTTTGGCCGACTTATCCTGGCCAACTTCAAACCAACAGACAACTGGCCCGGAAACGACCACTTGCGTATCCTAGTTCCATATCCGCTCTCACTCTTCTGCTAGCCATTGCAGACAGCGGTCGGGGCCCATTTGTGGTGTTCAAAAAGCAACGTTTTTTAAACAGTAAATTACTTAAACAAGTAATAAGTCAATATTAGATTACTGAAATAAGAAAGAGAAAATTTTATATTGAACAAGGGCCCCGATCCGTAGTGAGAATCTGATTCTGGAACTAGGTAAGATCAAACGATTATTATTCCTATATATAATTTTTTATGTTCATAACAGTTTTGCAATGAATGTGAGTTTACGACATGATGGCCAGCCAATTCCACTAACGGCATGGTTGCCCATAGAATATATATTAATTAACAGAATATTCAATTTACAACTGAGTTCAGTTGTACAAACTCGTTCTTAATAGAACGAAACACGTCACGTTCTACAATATTCGTAAATCCGGCGTCTAAATCTTGGATACATTCAGAGAATATTATCGCTGGCAGACAAAGGAGACATTGCAATGTAGTACAAAACCACGCTAGTTTTAAAGTATACTCGGGTTGAGATACTTTGTTAATATATTAAAATAAGGTTAATATTACTGTTACTGCTAAGACTAGAATATACAGTACTGAATGGAATGGTTGAAATCAAATAGTAGGTATTTCATCAAAATGGCCTCGCTATATCTAAAACCAGCCCCACGCCATGGCATGACCTAGTTATCATGCCCACGCCGCTTGGGCGCCCATACTGTTCTTTTCTAGATTAGCTCAGTTCTTAAGTACGGATAAGATCTCTTCTCTAGTTAATACCTTCTCAAGAGGAAGACTCTTCTTTATATATAGATGGATACGTGGATGATTATAACTAACCTAGGCAGTATTCATTGGAGACTATTCTCAGGCCTCTCGGAATGAATATCAGTGGAGAGCATATTCAGACACCTTAGTATCTGGAACAATTTCCTTACTTTACAATACACCCTTGTGTCTCTTGCACACTTAGGAGCATCAGTTGTGATTGTTAGGTTTGTGATCCATGTCTTTTCCTATCACATCATCAGTACTTGTCTTGAATATTTCTTTTCGCTGAAGGGAATTGGATCCATTCACTCATATATATATATATAATTCAGGATCAGACTGTACTCTCCTCATGAATAGAGATAGGCACTGTCACGTACGAGTTTAAATCCATCCTTTCCTTTCGACCTGGTCGGTATGTCCAGTCAGAATAACAGTTAGGAATATGTCCTAATAATTACAGCTGCCTTTGCCTTATGAGAAGACTATAGCTATAGCAGAATGGTTGAATAAAGATGGAAGAGTGATTCCAGACCATAGCTTACCAGATGTCCTGTTTGACTTTAGTTTGCAGAGTTGTTGTGGTGCACCCTCAAGCGGCACCCCCATCATCAACCAGCATCAGCGAGTTCACCCATAACTATTTGTTGCCTGAGCCAAAGTAGTGCAGTCCACTTTGCCGTCATCATCAATTGAGAACTGATGGACCGGAGAGGAAAGCTGCCGACAACTATCGTGGGAGCTTTGGATATGAGCTGAGTTACAAACCATCAATCTGAATTCAACCCACCACCGAATGCTTTGCTGTGCTTCTATGATTTAAGAGCACATGAAACAGCTTTGTTTGCTGTATTAGCCAGAAACTAACATTAATCCATTTGACTTTTATCTCCCGAGTGGAGACATTTTTTTTTTCTTTTCTTTCATTTATAATTAAACTGTGCGGTCTGATTTGTAGACCATCACACAAAACTTTACCTACTGCCTTTTTCACCTCATAATAATTAAGTGTAGTGTGTAAGGATAGAAGTTGAGTGAACTAGTTGTGTCTCTCCTGTATGTTATACTTGAGGGCACTGGGGGCTTTTCTTCATCACAGGGTAGCGTGTCACTGCTAACTAAGTCAGCTATCATCTATCGGTGTATAGTGTCCAACTTTACTTGCATTTCCCTGTGCCACTGATAGGAAGGTAGACTCATCTGGGACCAGGATTGATACTATCTAGACCCAATACGAGCCTTTTTGTCTTCTTCTCCTACAGTGGACTGACCTAACCAAGGGTCAGCTTTTCTATCTACATCCTTACCCGTAGGGTTTTCTTATACGGCTGTAGATCACGCGACAGTTGAGGCTGGTCTTTTACGTGATGATGAGGCTGATGCTGATGATGATGATGATGGTGTTGATGATGATGCTGATGATGATGATGCTGGTGTAGTGTCTATGGCTGTCTGGTGGTATGTGCGTGTGTGTCTTTGTAGGTTGTATTTACTATTAAATTGTTTGCCGCATATATGACATTTAAGCATTTCATCAATGGTGGCGTGAACTGTCTTAGTGTGACGGTTTAGCGTGTATTTTTCCTTGAATACTTTCTCACAGATAACACACGGGTAGCCTTCTTTCTGTTGAGGGGTGGCCATATTGCTTTTTTGACGAAAATACGGTAATTCACGGTTAGGTGATTGATAGTAGCAGATTGCTACCAGATTTCTATAGTTCTACGGCCTTTTGTTTTTGTTAGTAGTAGATACAAGGATACAGTTTCTTTGTCTTTCAGTTGAACACGTACACCTGTGAAAGTAGCAAACACAAACCTGTTAGTGACCAGCAATATTGTTTACTTTTCATATTTTTTAATCAGCTACTGAACGCTAAATAGACATGTGTGTAATATACTTTGCGCTGAGTTGCCACTAGGTAACCAGTGTCATATATACAGTTAATATTTATAGTCAATATGAAGGTAAAACATATTTGAGTTAACTTAATCACCTTCACTTCATTATAGTTGGACACCTGGTCTAGAAATTATATTTGACGATTAAGAACTCAGATGGTTTTGATCAAATTTTGTTAACACTGAATATGAAAGACCACAAGAGCTGAGTGAAATTAACCGAGAGCTGAATAAATAGACACAGCTTCAGTAAAAAGACAACCACCGCCTTAGTACAGAAGGGGACGCCACAACGTCAGTTTCCATTTAAAAAAAAAGAAATATATATATATATATATATATATATATATATATATATATATATATATATATATATATATATATATATATATAATTCTTTTGTTGTCTTCATATCACTAGGTCATAAACCACTAACCTATGGTTATATCTATCAGAGTTACCAGTATTCACACAAACATACATATGTACACATATATACCGACATATACACAAACATACATATATACACACATATACCGACATATACATATACATATGTACACACATGCCGACCTACACACAGACATATATACATACGAATACATATATACATACTCACATATATACACATAATCACATAAATATATACATACTCACATATACACATATATACATACTCATATATACACATATATACATACTCACCTATACACATACATATATACATACTCATATATACACATATATACATACTCACAAACATGCATACATATATACATAATCACATATACATATTCACATACATGCATACATACCTGAGCGTACTATCAACTTGTTGGTGGTGACCCTTTTGTTAGGTTAGACACAAGGCAATACTGGTTGTGGACACGGTCGACTTTCTGGTTGTGATCCTTCCATATCTTAGATACAAGGCGATCTGTGAAAATAAGACACAAAACATTACTATTCAGCTCCACCAAGAAGCACACAGGTACAGGGACATGTACGTGTATATGACACCCTGTCGCTTTTTTGTTGTAATGTCTTCAAACCAAGTTCTATAAGACTGGTCCAATATTGCTGTAACGACTCACTTTGGTTTAAGAATATGCTCATGTACTTGTATATTATGTAGTATTTCTTTCTTAGAGACAACTATTAATTCTAACCCCAGCTGTTTACTGTGTGTAACAATAGCATCTACTAAAGACTCCCAAAACAGACTCAGTGTCTTATTAACAAATAAACACAAGGGCATGAATAAGACGTGCATACGGTAGACGTATTAACCATACACTGTTACAAACAATAGGTACAAGGCAGAAAACACGTGGAAACGATAAGTTAAACCATAAACATAAGTACAAAAGCATGCAACCTCAGACACACACACACATACACACACTCACACATGCAGACGCATACACAGACACACATACACATGGAGACGCATACACACACATGCAGACGCATACACACAAGCGCACACTCACACACACACATGCAGACGCATACACACACATGCAGACGCCTACACAGACACACAAGCGCACACGCACACATAAAACAACCAGACACCCATACACACAAACAACCAGACACCCTGACGCCCCTACAAAGAAGCGCATACACACATGCAGACACATACACAGACACACATACACACAAGCGCATACACACACACACACATGCAGACATACATACGCACACACACACACAAGCGCACACGCACACATGCAGACATACATACGCACACACACACAAGCGCACACGCACACATACACACACACATGCCGACATACATATGCACATAACCGCACACACACACACACACACACACACACACACACACACACACACACACACCCAGCCGCCATACACACAACCGCATACGCTCACATGCACACACAGTCATACACACAGACACACAAGCGCACACGCTCACACACACACACAGTCATACACACAGACACACAAGCGCACATGCACTCACACAACCACACACACACACACACACACACACCAGCGCACACAGACACACCAGCGCACACAGACACACCAACGCACACAGACACCCACGAACCTTATACTCACTCCCATTAGTTGTGGTCCAGGCCTTGTTTCATCCCGATGTATTAGCTTCAGCTGGTTGCCAGAATATGAATTTTACAGCTCATATTCCACAGGTTTTATACACCTGATGTGTCCAAGCCCACCTGACACCCTTTATTCAGGCGGTGATATTGTATTCATACGCCCACATCTGTCGTCTGTAATAATGTCTATAACCCGTTGTTCCCAATTAGGGGGAAAATGAAACCAGCTGATTTTTAACAGCTATCTCCATTCTGTAATTACGGCTTTTGTCGGGAATATTTTGCTACAGCTGAAGATAAAAGCTAGAATTAAAAATGTCTTTGTACCACATCGAAAATATGTTACCATGCAGCTGGTTGAGTTATAAACCAACAAGGTACTGACTTGTCGCAGCTGTGCGCCTGTTTATGTATTGTGCTACTAAAGTACCGGTCGAATATAATTAACTTCATCTTGATATACATACAATTTCATTGTTGCATTTGCCGAGTGTTGCAACATCTGTTGTGCGATAATCATCATACTGGTACGTCCCAGTTTGAGTGTCGTCTATACAAAACGGGAAGTAATTAATGCATTACACCGGCTGACGTCAATACACAGATGGTTTTAATGAAAGGACTATTTTACCGCAGCTGGAGATACAATCTCGAATTTACAAAAAAGACTTTGTACCATACACTTTCATTACCATATTTCCTTGTTGAGTTTGATAAGAAATCGATACGTTCTACCACAGCTGTTATATGATAAAGAAAAGATCATGCTGGTTGCCGGGTTTGTTATACCGTCTATACAAACGGGAACCTAATTAATTCATTACACCGGCTGACATCTTCTGAATCAATTAGCAAACCTGCCGCCGCCGTTATCGAACTCATCTTCACTTAACCTGCCCACCTAGTTCAGTTGATCTTTCGCACAGTTTCATTACCATATTTCCTTGTTTAATTTTGCCGAGTGTTGCAACAGCTGTTATATGATAAATATCATGGTGGATGCCCAGTTTGTTGTGCCGTCTATACAAACAGGAAGCTTATCGCCATGGCGAAGATGAAAAAACATATTGACCAGTAAAAAGATGGCAATTGCTACAAGAAAAAGAGTGTTGCGGTGCTACATAGAACTTATGCTTTTGTATGAATGTGAAGATACTGAGCAGTCACGCTGAATCTGCTGGCTTGGAACTGCGGTTTCTGAGAAAAAGGCAAAGCGATACCGCTGGATTCGAACCTCCTGGGCCTATGTTGGGTATAGTTAGCCACCAGGGGTGTGATTTGAACCGCCAATTATACCACCTAGCTGCGTTACATACTCGCCCACTGCCACACTACCCCACCACCCAGTAGGATTCAAACCTGCTCACTACCCTGCATCCCGACCCTGCACTCACTTTACCACCCGACTCCGCGTGTTTGTCGACCACCTGACACCTCTTATGTCGTCTATACAAAACGGGAAGTAATTAATGCATTACACCGGCTGACATATTCTGTATCAATTAGCAAACCTGGCGCCATAGTTTAATTGATCTTTCCATTGTTAACCCCGATGCTCTGATTAAAAAACCACAGCTGACACTTTAAAAAACGAGCAGGAGCTGGAAGGCATGAGGCAGGCCACAACCCACCCACCACGAGGCATGAGACATAGACGAGACATGAGACGAGAATGAGACATGGCTCATATGGCTCATACCGCATGTCTCAATAAGATGGATTTACAACATGTATTACTACTGTGCTATCGCTGACTGAGCAGTCAGCATAAGGTCATCATGCAGTGGATACCATCCCACTGTGGAGTACCCGGAAACGACAGAGCTGATCAATTGGCTAAACAAGGAGCCAAAGAAGAACAGCCTGAAGTGCCCATTACATACCACCAAAAGAAAAGAATGATCAAATCAGTCAGAAGGCCACCAAACCCTGCTCAAGATGACTACCACGTTATGGACAGACCAGAACAAGTCATTATTCTGCGCCTCAGAACAGGACACAACAGATTACGCAACCACAAGTATACAAAATTCAAGATTGGTGATTCAGCCATGTGCACATGCGGTTTGGCGTCGCAGACAGCGGAGCACATACTCCAAGACTGCCCAAACTACCAACATGCCCAGGCTGACCTTCTGGCCTAGAGAGACAACAGTGGAAGATAACCTCTATGGACCGCTGAGTGAATTAAAATATACTGTTAGATTCATACAAGAGACAACATTGCAGTTATAAACCTATTTCAAGCGAACGAAAGAAGAAGAAGAAGAAGAAGAAGAAGAAGAAGAAGAAGAAGAAGAAGAAGAAGAAGAAGAAGAAGAAGCGTACTGTGCGTCAGGACAGATGGAGGTGCCGACGACGACATTCACCATGCATGTCGGCAGGACATCCCCGCTGAGACAAGGCCACGTGGCTGCAAGGCCTCGTGTCTCCCGTACAGACAGATCATCATCATTCTTTTCATATACTGCTGGTCTCAAGAGTTGACAAGCATTTCATTTTGCCAGTTACAGTTTGAGGGATGTCGCCGAGAGCAACTGTTGCAGACCGATAAAATTGCGCACCGAGCTACGGCGCAACACAGGGAACCCCTGGATGTGGCGTTATACCCTGGGATTCCGTTTGTTTGGGGTGAATTAAGGCAAAAGTACCAAATATTCTTCTCTTTTGCGCCACCGCTCTATTCAACTACCATCACGTCATCCCCCTCATCTTTCTTCACCACCACCAACACCACTATCACATCACCGCCATCATTACCGTCATCACCATTCACCATTCACCATTACCACCAACACCTTCTCCTCCTCTTTCTTCGTTCTTTGCTGCTTGCTGTTGTTGTTGTTGTTGTTGTTGTTGTTGTTGTGTTGTTCTTCTTCTTCTTCTTCTTCTTCTTCTTCTTCTTCTTCTTCTTCTTCTTCTTCTTCTTCTTCTTCTTCTTCTTCTTCTTCTTCTTCTTCTTTTTCTTCTTCTTCTTCTTCTTCTTCTTCTTCTTCTTCTTCTTCTTCTTCTTCTTCTTCTTCTTCTTCTTCTTCTTCTTCTTCTTCTTCTTCTTCTTCTTCTTCTTCTTCTGCTGCTGCTGCTGCTGCTGCTGCTGCTGCATCATCGTCTCCCCCTCTCCTACTGCTGCTGCTATGCTACAGTTCACACAATCCTTACACTTGCCATCATAATTTAACATCAACGACCAAAATAACCAAGTCGACCAGGAAGAAAGCTTTCTGACGGCAACAGCCTCTCACAACGTCACGAAGAATATTACCCCGTTATCTTTCTTCATTCCGTTTTGTTCTAGTCATTTTTACAGCACATCTTTTTTTTAGTCAGATCATTCAAAATGGTTCCCGAATCTTCGCCAGATCTGTCAGTGATTTTAAAGCTGCTTAAGGCTGAGATGGTGAAGTTGACAGTGAAACCGAGACAACTGATAACGGCTCAAGTGGGACGAACTGGCAGTTCAGATTGTTGATGGAAGAAGTCAGTTTCATTATCATCATTATCTTTATCATTATCGTCATCATTTTCTTTACCATCATATTGTGATTGTCATCATCATCATCGTAGTTGCCGTCACTATCATCACCAACAAAACGTCACCATCATCATCATCATCATCATCATCATCATCATCATCATCATCATCATCATCATCATCATCATCATCATCATCATCATCATCATCATCATCATCATCATCATCATCATCATCATTATCATCATCACCAAATCATCATCATCATTGACATCTTATCATCAATGTAATCATCATCATCATCATCACCATAATTGTCATCATCATCATTACCATCATCAACAACAACATCATTATCATCATCACCATCATCATTTTCCACCACCTTCCTCATAATCACCACCACCATCATCATCATAACTACCATCATCATCATTATCACCACCATCATCATCATCGCCGTCACTCTTCAAACTCTCACTAACATAATCATCATCATTATCGGAGTCATCGTCATCAGCACCATCATCATAATCGTCATCTTCATCCTGATCATGATGATTATATCCATATTAGATGGCAATATACATAAAATAGATGAAGTTCCAGTGTGACGAATACGATCTAGAGTATAAATTATTACACAGAGGTAAGTTTTGTGGCGACCCAGTTTACGAATCGCCTTGCCTGTCTCAAAAGAAATGGGAATTAAAACAATTATTTTCTGTTTCCGTCAAATTGTGCTATTAGTTGGATGTCCTCTAGACTTCTAGAGGACGTCGCAATCAACCCCGGCAGTTTTTGGTTGTTTGTGATTAACTCGGAAATTTTTACGTTCATTAGTTTACCACTGCCAACCTCCGTGGCAAAGGCGTTACGGACGCCGTTCCTAATTCCGCTTACCTGCGTTCGAAACACAACTGCGACCGATTTGGCAGCAGAGCGTGTCGCGCTGGGTTTTAACGTGATAGTATGGGAGCTGGTCATTCAGAAAGCAATGGCAAACTTCTGAATGTAAACTTGCCAAGACATCAACAATAGCAGTGCTGGTGTTGACAGCGATGTCAAAACAAATAAATAAATAAATTTACCATTGCTTTCTGAACGACAGACTCACATACCATCGAAATGAACGCAATACGGCCTGCTTCCAAATAGTCTGCAGCTGTTTTTAATCCCTCGACTCGGGATGTCGGGCAATTGTGAATAGCGTTCACTTTAGCAAAGCCACAACGCAGGCAAAATATGTACAAAGGGAAAATTTGAGGAACGAAGACTGAAGATAATATAACACTTGGAAATTAGTAACAAAAAGAGGCAGCATTTGTTTCATTTGTTAACCACTTGTTTGTCACCCCAGAATTCACACCTATCCTTATCGTGTCATTTTCTGACTGTAAATACGGATGCATTTCTGTAGTGTACTTGTACCTCCTCTGTCTTGTGCTCTCTTTCACAGACAATACCACATTTTTTTTAAATATTACATATCCCTTATAGGACGTTGCAGTCAACATCACCATTTTTCAGCTGCTGTTTATGTACTAAGCAAGATTACGATTTGCATGGTCTCGAGGTATGGTGTCAGTCTCGAGTGCTGGAGGTCCCGGGTTCAAGCCCCGGTGAGGACAGGGATTTTTTTCAAGTGGACTTCTAGTAATAACATTTCCCCTGGCCTCTGGGTAGTGAGATCGGACGCCCGTGTGTATTGTTGCGCACGTAAATAAGTCCCTTGGCAGTTGGAAATCGAAAAAGAGTAGCCTAACGGCGCTGCCCGGGCAAAATTTCGAGTTAAAAATCTACCAAAAGTATTTCAGGATCCTCGCCGGTGCTACGGAGTTCGTGCACTGAGCTGAGTTTCTCCGAACTCAGGTTCGAGTTAGGAGAAGAACGGAGCACTTATGGGTTACACCCGTGTGCCGTGATGTTGATCCATCGACTAAACTAAACTAAGATTACGCTCAGTAGTTTGCCATTGCTTTCTGAGTAACCGGCTCACATACCCTCTTAAGTTACCAGCGCGGCTCGAACCGCTGCCGGTTCTGGCGCAGCTGCGTTACTCACCAGAATATACGGGGTTACGGCAACAGCCGTAAAATCCGTCGCCAGGGAGACCGGCACCTTTAGCCTATAAGTCTTGAACGAGACGGGTACTCCAGGTAAAGACGATACTTATCGACACGTTATAGATGGCAGCAAAGTGCCCTTTCAGTATGTCCTGTTGCTCTCTGTCTAAAGAGTTCTATACAGCCGGTTTGGGAGGACTGATAAAACGATGGGATAAGTGCATCAATGTTGGTGGAAATTATGTTGAGAAATAAAAGGACAACGTATGTATAAAAATTAACTGGTTTCAAGTTGTCATCATGTTTAGTTATTTTTCTACAGCCATTTGTGACTTACGTATTGACTTACCCTCGTAGGTACCCATAATATTTTGGGAAGTAAAGGTTGCCGGCGTGTTACTGACCTCATAACACGCTGAGCGCCGATTGGTCTATAAAAAATATGCGTCTAGCACTGTATATCCGATGTGCCATAAGGCGTGAAAAGGGTCCTTTACTTTACTTTACTTTACTTTACTTTACTTTACTTTACTTTACTTTACTTTACTTTACTTTACTTTACTTTACTTTACTTTACCATCTCACAGTCGTCCATTTACTTAAATTGTCGGTACCAATGTGGATATTGCGCAGGGTGTTTATCAGATATACATGTTGATTGTCAGAAGTGAGGAAGGAAATTCAGTCACTGCTAGAAAGAAAATTCATTAATGAGGCGACTACGCAGCTACTCACCCCACAGGGCTCACAATTCTCTGAACTTTAAGGCCTCCCTAAATTGCATAAGCCTAGGGTACCACTGAGACCTATTTTATCTATTGTTCAACTTTGCCCAACATAGGGTGTTTTACCGTATTCTCAAACCAGTGAGGCAATCAATCGACACTTTAATATTAAAAGATTCATTTCAACTAGTCGAACTATTGACCACCATCGAACTTTACCACAAAAGGGCATGACGTCAGTGGACATTGCGTCTCTTTTCACTAATGTTGACCTGGAAGAAAGGATGAAGATCATCTGTGGCTGCATAACATTGAAAAAAAAAACAACAACTGAAGTTAGGACTACCGATATTCAGTCTCTAGAAAGTAATACTACTGAGCACATTATTACATTCAATTTTCTGAAAACATCCTACCGCCAAATTGACGGAGTCGCCAAGGAAAGTCCTCTAGATCTCATTCTAGCGGACATCTTTGTAGCACACTTTGAAGAACACAGATCACCGAATGTTAAAGACCTTGTTCTATACCGCCGGTATGTGACCGATTTTCATCACAGAAACCAGACAACAGGCAGAATCATTCCACTCCACCGTGAAATAGAACACCTCTTTGTCTATTGACCATCACCGCAATGACATCTTATCTTCTTAGGCATCCTAATCCGGCGTCGAGAGAATGGAACCACCCATAGAGCAGTCTAATGAAAAGAACATAAACTTCAATAGATTTGCACCTATCCAATATAAGCGCGGTCTTGTATGGACTTTGTTTAATCGAGCTACAAAGATTTACCCAGATTACTCATTGAGAGAAGAACTGGTCACTCTTAATTAGACTCCTCAACCTAATCGATATCCAGCCGACTTCATTAAGGGTCACTGCCAGCCACCCAAACCTACCCCCACAAAATCATCAGTCCCAAACTTGAAATGTTTCTTCAGCTAACCTTTCTCAAGGCGTGCGAAAGGATTCTTTACCCGGGAACCCAGGCCACTTGTACAAGTTCACCTCGATGAGGAATCGCTAGCAAGAGTGCTAGTCACTGCGTTACCTACCGTCCCGTATGGTGTAGGGTGTATTTTTAATGACTGTGCAGTGTTTGAAAATATTGCCGGTCCAAGTTTTGTATTGACCCTCTGTAAAGTTCATGCAACATAATAGGTAAATACAAAACTTGGACCGGCAATATATATATATATATATATATATATATATATATATATATATATATATATATATATATATATATATATATATATATATAAATACACCCTGTATATGCAAACAGCGAAACCATTTGAAAAGAGAGATGATGAAGAAATACATAAGAGGGAAGTGGAATATTTTGACCACGTTAAAAGACATAACACTAAAAAAAAACAAAAACAACAACATACTGGTGGGTAAGATTGAAGGCAAGCGAGCAAGAGGTAGACAACGATAAAGTGGGAACATCAAGAAACGAACGAACAGCAATCTGACAGAATGTACAGTCAAGGTGAAAGACAGACAGTACTGGGAATCCATTGCAGCCAACCTTCAGTTTGGAGACGGCACCTGATTGATTGATGTAATCCTTTACCACAAATGGCCACAGATGCCTTTTCGCATGCACTATTTCCGAACTGACTTGATATTTATAGAATAATAGACCTCTGCAGTTTCAAGAGCACTTCAAGGTCGTTGATTCAATGTGCCAGGCATACGCTAGCATTTATATGCCAAAAACTTTCATTAATGATCAATAATTAACACTTACATCTAGTGGGCAAACAGGCCTATATTATGCACGGCAATTTTCTGTTTTCGCGAGCCGTCCAGGCACAATTAACTGTCATTATATTACGTCCTGTTTGCAGAGGTGGAGCTAGGAATCGATACGGTTTAACAGAATGAGACCCAGCTGACCTTATGTCCACACCATGTCAGAGCCCATTTCCCAGCAAATCTGGTCCCTGTTTGTACGAAGATTGTGTAGATCAATACTTCTGGTACGATTGTCCTTTGTTTAACAGATGTCGTTCCACTGCGAGACGTGTGGGAAAAGTCGCCCTGTTTGCATTGGAATAATATTGATCCTGAAAATTCGGAACCTTTTCTTTAAAAATATTACTTTTAACTCTGGCGTTGCCTTTTTTCCACAGTTTGAGAGCTAATTAAAACGCTGACGTGAACTTTTTAGATCATCTACAAAAATGGCAGTTTGGGGGATCACTGTGAAAACACCAATCTGGAAAATGAAGGAAGGAAAATGGACGAATTCTAAATTTAGGATACAAGTATGTAGCTTTTCGAAAAAGGATTTTGTGTTGTGGTAATATACTATATAATCCTATGAGATTTTTATTTGTAGGTGCGTGTGATTCATTGACTTATTTAGTTCATCTCATCTCATCATGTTCCTCTTGTGCCTTGCGGTGTCGAGGTGAAGTATAAACATCGTGAGAGTTCCTGATTATGGGCTTCATATATCGATATTCCCATGGACTCTGCTATTCCCTACGTCCAACGTTTACGTGGTCGGCCTCTTCCTCTGTTTCCATCTGGTCTGTACATCATTGCTTGTTGTAGTATGCTGTTGACTGGTAACCTACTTGCATGGCCAAACCATTTGACGTGCTGCTTTCTAATAAAATCTAGTGCTGCTTTAACCCCCACTTTAGTCCTGATTTCTTCATTTCTGATCTTATCTCTTCTTGATACGGTGAGTATTCTTCTCAGGAACCTCATTTCTGTTGTTGTGATTTTTCTTTTCTCTTTTTCTGTCATTGTCCAGGTTTGGCATTGGTAGCATAGAGTTGGTAGGAAGATTGTGTTGTAAAGTGCTTTCTTAGTAGTTATTGATACATGTTTGTTCTTTAGTATTGGTGCCATTTGTCCAGTAAGTTGATTTGCCTTATTGCACCTATTTTCGATCTCGTCTTCTGATTTGCCATTTGGTGATATTATACTTCCTAGGTACTTGAAACTCTTTACTTGTTTCAAGGGATGTTCGTTTAGGTGAAGTGTTGTTGTTTGTTCTTCTTTAGTTATAGTCATTACCTCTGTTTTGCTTGTGCTAATTTTCATGTTATGTTCCCTACACATTTCGTTTAGACTATTCATGCGGTCTTGTAATTCAGATTCTGATTTTGCTATTAGTGCTTGGTCGTCCGCAAACAGGAGTTCTCTAATGGTTAGATTTGCAGATGGTTCTTCTTCTGTGTTCTCGTCATGCGGTATTCTTGCTATCTCTGCTTATTTAGTTGAAAATTCAAAATGATTTGTTCTCTTAGTGAATGTAAACACAGAAGCCCCAAATACTATGCTGCACATTGCTTGGCTTATGTCGCTGAATCTCGTCAGGTTAATTTTTGTGTTTTCGCATATCCTTTACAGGACATTGCAGTCAACACCAGCATTTTTCAGCTGCTCTTGAGGTCTTGACAAGTTTTACGCTCAGTTTGCCATTGCTTTCTGAACGACCGGCTCACATACCTTCCGTAAGTAACCACGCGTTCCGCTGCCGAATCTCGCGCAGCTATGTTTCGTATGAGAGTATACGGGATTACGAACAACGTCCTCAAATCCTCCTCCAGGGAGACCAGCCGTCAGGTGAAAACTGCAGATTTATTTGTCATATAAAGTGAATAAATGAATTATCATCATCATCATCATCATCAAGTGCCGTGCCAGCTGGCGTAGGCGTTCATGACTCTCCACTGATCTCGGTCTTTGGTTTTCTGGATCAACTCTGCTGCTGATATTCCTCCATACCACCGTCTCAATCCATCCAGCATCATTTCTCTTGGTCTGCCTCTGCCTCTCTTCGCCTCGATCTTTCCAGTTGTTACGATGTTCTCCAATGCCTCTCTTCTCACCACGTGACCGAAGAAAGATGTTTGTCTCTGTCTTATTGTTGTACACCATTCATTGGCACCTTGCCGTCTTGACAGACGATAGTTTGTGCTTTAAAAAGGCATAAGAAGTTTTACCTATGGCGGTAGCGAATGTGAATGATAAGGCCAATTCGCGCTGTAAATGTCCGTTCACAGTGGGTGCATGTGACCACGTGGTAATTTTCACCATCATGCACCATCTTACGTCCCACACGCTCGGTGTGTGACTTATCTGCAATAATTTTCTCCTGTCTTTATCCATTTCTGATCTTTGCCCTCCATGCAACACGTTCAGCGGCGACTTGCTCCCACTGTGCATTATCAATGCCTGTATCAATTATATCCCGCTTACACACATCTTTGTAACGTAGTAGAGGCCGACACTGAGATCTCTTACCCATCTGTAATTCACCAAAAAAGATGACCTTTGGTATTCTACCATCATCCATCCTCCTAAGATGTCCTATCCATCTAAGTCTACGAAGACTGAGCATGGAATAAACCGTCACACAACCTGATCTTTCCAATTATTCAGTGTTTGTGATTTTGTCTTGCTACTTAATACCAAGAATTCTTCGCAGACACCGCATATGAAAGCTGTTTAAACGTTTCTCTTGGTGTGAGTAAGTTGTCCAGGTTTCACTGCAATAAAGAAGAGTACTAAGGACACAGGCTTGATAGACAAGGACTTTTGTTTTGGCAGTAACTTATTGTTTTGGCAGTAACTTCCTGTTCTCCCAGACTCTTTTTCTTAACCTGTTCATTGTTGTTGCTGCCTTACCAATCCGGATGTTGATTTACCACTGATCTTAGATATGTAAAATGGTCTATCATCTCTAGTTCGGCGTCGTCAATAAAGATTAATGGTACCCCATGTGCACCTTATGACATAATCTGTCTTCTTTTTGCTAATTGTTAAACCAAATTCAGAACAAGCATTGGAGAATGCAGATAGTAGACGTAATTCTTCCTCCTTCATCATCATCATTATCGTCTTCATTATCATTACCGCTATCATCACTATCATCATATCGATACCAAAAACATTCATAATCTTCATCATCATGAGCATTATCATCACCATCATCATTATCATCATAATCATCATCATCATTATCATCATCATCATCATATACTCACTATCATTACGATGGACATCTTCACCATCATCATAAACACTACACGATCGTCAACTTATTCATAAACATAATAATCACCGTCTTTTTACCCGTTTTAAATGAGCATGTAAGTAGTTAACGGCTAAAGAACATTAACATACTTGAACCCCACCCCACATTAAAAAGGTCTCTATTTTCAGCTACCTTTTGTTACCCTAGATGGCCCATTTTCCAGCTAATAGCCGTTTAAAACAGCAACGGTTAACCCTCCGTAACCGTCTGTAACGACACGCTTGATAGGTTACAAGCAGGGGATCTGGAAGAATCTCAAAACTGAGAGGGAAGACCAGGTGAACTTTAAATCAGATAGCGGTGGGTGGGATTAGTAGTATGCATCTTCGCTGGCTGTTGAACGAGGGGACTATTGGAATGTCCTGAGTGCAGTGATGTCGGTTCTTAACTTAACTCATCTCAACTGATAGGTTACAAGTTGATTATTCTTTGCTTCTCTGGCTTTGTGGAAAATGGGTTATGGACGCAGATCGTAATCCCGCATACTGCGCTCGAAACACAGCTGCCAGCGATTTGGCAACAGACCGCCTTGCTTTGGTTTTCATATAATTGTATGAGTGCCGGTCGTTCAGAAAGCATTGGCAAACTACTGAAAGTAAACTTGCCAAGAAAACACAGAAAAAATGGTTGGGTTGACATCGACGTCCTGTAAAGGATATGCAACTAACTAACTTTTATTGGTTACACAATTGCTACCTAAAAGATTGAAATGCGGAATTTCGGAGTGATTATTGTGTTGTGCAAAATAGCGACCAAGTGATAGAGTAACGGAGAATACTGGGGTTCCGCCCAAGCTGCGACATTGTTTTCTCAAGTTAATTAGCACGGATTGCATTTTATGCAAAATCCCTTATTATCATCATCATCATCATCATCATCATCATCATCATCATCATCATCATCATCATCATCATCATCATCATCATCATCATCATCATCATCATCATCATCATCATCATCATCATCATCATCATCATCATAATCATCATCATCACCACCACCACCACCACCACCATCATCATCGTCATCACCATCATCATCATTATCATCATGATGCAGGTTATTTGCAAAACCCTCACATCACGACCAGCCGAAACAGTTTCTCGATCTCTTACCAGTTCTTCTGTTTCGGACATCCTCATGTCCAAGATGTTTGTTATGTCCTGTGACTGTCTCCCCCACCCTCACCTCCAAGGTGTTTGCTATGTCATGTGACTGTCTCCCCCACCCTCATGTCCAAGGTGTTTGCTATGTCCTGTGACTGTCTCCCACACCCTCACGTCCAAGGTGTTTGTTATGTCCTGTGACTGTCTCCCACACCCTTATATCCAAGGTGTTTGCTATGTCATGCGACTGTCTCCTACACCCTCACGTCCAAGGTGTTTGCTATGTCCTGTGACTGTCTCCCACACCCTCATGTCCAAGGTGTTTGCTATGTCCTGTGACTGTCTCCCCCACCCTCATGTCCAAGGTGTTTGCTATGTCCTGTGACTGTCTCCCACACCCTCATGTCCAAGGTGTTTGCTATGTCCTGTGACTGTCTCCCACACCCTCATGTCCAAGGTGTTTGCTATGTCATGTGACTGTCTCCCCCACCCTCGTATCCAAGGTGTTTGTTATGTCCTGTGACTGTCTCCCCCACCCTCATGTCCAAGGTGTTTGCTATGTCCTGTGACTGTCTCCCACACCCTCATGTCCAAGGTGTTTGCTATGTCATGTGACTGTCTCCCACATCCTCATGTCCAAGGTGTTTGCTATGTCCTGTGACTGTCTCCCCCACCCTCATGTCCAAGGTGTTTGCTATGTCCTGTGACTGTCTCCCCCACCCTCATGTCCAAGGTGTTTGCTATGTCATGTGACTGTCTCCCCACCCTCATGTCCAAGGTGTTTGCTATGTCCTGTGACTGTCTCCCCCACCCTCATGTCCAAGGTGTTTGCTATGTCCTGTGACTGTCTCCCACACCCTCATGTCTAAAGAAATACCACAAGGTAATATACAAGTAAACGGGCATATTCTTCAACAAGTGAATCGGTACAATTATCTTGGAACAGTCATACCATCTGATGGAAGACACCTTGGAGAAATTAGAACAAGTATCGTCATGGTGAAGGTAGCCGTTTGCAAGATGGAAAACATGCTGACTGTAAGGTGTTGAAATGGTGGTCGGAATCAGAATCACTTAGTGCATCACCCGTGCTCTGTTATGCTAGAGACATGGGACTAATTCCTCTCAGATGTGTGATAGTCAGGGATTTGAACAGTGACTAATAGGTCTCAGTGTGTCTAGAGAAGTCCCAGTTAAGTTGGAAAAACACATCATGAAAATAGTCTTCCTACAAAGAATCCAATTAGCTCAAGAACCCCCCCCCCTATGGGAGAAGTTTAACCATTTCCCATTAGATCTCACCTATCCTTACTAAATTCCCATTTTTATATACCTGTGGAAATTATTTTATAATTATACACAAACAACCAAATTTTGGCACAAACAATAGAACTGTAAATAAAATAATAAGTTAGTAAAGTTTCATGGTTTTATTGAAATACTAAACCTGGGTTGGGTTGGATTCCGGTGTACAAAAAAGAACATATTCATGTCAAATACATATGCATACATTGATTTCTACAAAATCTGGCATGAAACATATGATGCATGAATAATTATGCTCTCTCCACCTCTCTCCCAGTTAAGCCTGAAGAAATATGTTTGTAATGTCTACTCTAATGTTCGCTGTGGAAAGAAAAGTGTTTGTTTTCACATCCGGGTCAATGTTGACTCCTGAAATAAAGAAGAGTGGGTAGCCTGGTGGGATTGGGCCTCCTTTCATCCTCATTTTGTGAAATGGATTTATACGGTGGACTTGGGTGGATGTGTGAGTCGCAGTATAAAACTTCACCCGGTGGCAATGGAACGGAACTGACGCCCGGCAATTGGGTCCATAAGTAAGTGGATCCTCGTTTACTCTACCTGTCGGTGAGGATAAGATGAAGGCCGCTCATACTCTGGTAAATAGCCTGAGTTGTTCCCATCTCCTACCATAGGCTACATCTTCTCTTCAACTGCTTCCATCTAGATTGGGTTGTATCAACTAGGAATGTCAATGGGTATCACAACTGGTTGCATATATTTATCATCTGGCCCTGCTGTATGTTTGATTGATTGATTGATTTAGGAATCGACATCACAGCAATCGGGGCATTCCCATAAGCGCTCCGTCCTCATCCTCAGCAGCCAGCGAAGAGTTCCAACACTAATAGTACCAGTAGCAATCTGATTATATGTCCGTCTCGCCTTTCCTCTGAGCGTTGAGCGTCGGCCAGATCCCCTCGTCACTCCTCGCTGTCTCATTCTTGCCAGACCATGGTAATCCTTTTGCTCCTCCGAGGTGTACACGTGCTCCAACAAGGCCGCAACCACGTCTTCCTTATCATGCATCAATACTCCACCAAGTTCTGCAGAGCCAGCCAATCTGTCCGCCTGTTCATTTCCCAGCACACCGGCATGCCCCGGAGAAAAGATCCAGGCGATGCTTGTCACTCGTGATCTCCGAAGCGAAGCAAGCCACTCCGCACGAAGCCTGCCCGTCCTCACCCTCGTCAGCATGCTTTCTGAGTCAGTTACAATCACGATGTGTGTGTGTATATATATATATATATATATATATATATATATATATATATATATATATATATATATATATATATATATATATATATATATATATATATCATCAAGTGCCGTGCCGGCTGGCGTAGGCGTTCATGGCTCTCCATAGATCTCGGTCTTTGGTTTTCTGGATCAACTCTGCTGCTGATATTCCTCCATGCCACCGTCTCAATCCATCCAGCATCATTTCTCTTGGTCTGCCTCTGCCTCTCTTCCCCTCGATCTTTCCAGTTGTTACGATGTTCTCCAATGCCTCTCTTCTCATCACGTGACCGAAGAAAGATGTTTGTCTCTGTCTTATTGTTGTATATAATGTTCTAGTTTCATTAGCCTGTTTCAGGCAGTCGTCGTTAGTTACTCTGGCAGTCCAAGGAATTCGCAACATTCGTCTCAGGAACCACATCTCTGTTGCTTCTAATTTCTTCTTAATTTGTTCATTTACATTCCAAGATTCACTGCCATACAGTAAAACTGGTTCTACATAGCATTTCAGCACTCTCTTTCTTACATTAAGTGATAGCGACTTATTGCATAAGATACTCTTCATTTTCTGAAATGCGGCGTTTGCCTGCCCTATTCTGCTCCTAATCTCTGTTGTACATCTTCCATCTGATGTTATAAATGCCCCTAGGTATCTAAAATTATCCACTTGGTTAAGGATTTTCCCTTCTATTTCTATGTCACATTTTGGTGTCACCATTTTCTTTGATATTACCATTGTTACTGTTTTCTTGATATTCAAGGAGAGTCCTTTCCTTGCACTCTCTGTTACTACAACATCTAATAATTGTTGCAGGTCTGTTGAATTGTCCGCCACCAATACTGTGTCATCTGCATAGCGTATATTATTTATATTATAACCTCCAACTAGTATTCCTGGCATCTCTTTGATCTCTCTCATTATTACTTCGCTATACAGGGAGAAAAGATCTGGTGACAAGACACACCCTTGTCGTGCTCCTAGCTTTATCTGTTCGTAACTACCCTCTTTATTTCCCATTTTAATTGCTGCTACTTGGTTCCAGTAAACATTCTTTATTATTCTTAAATCTTTTCCATCAATGTTGATATCTTCCAACATTTTAATCAGTTCATCATGTTTTACTTTATCAAATGCCTTAGTATAATCTATGAAGCACAAATATATGTCTCTCTGTTTCTCTATTGACCTTTCTATTAGTGTCCGTAATGTATAAATTGCATTGTTTGTGCCCTTTCCTTCCACAAATCCATACTGTTCTTCACTAATTTCCATTTTTATTTTCCTTTTGGTTCTTCTCATTATGATTCTGAGTAGAAGCTTAGTGATATGGTTTATAAGGTTAATTGTACGAAAATCTTCACAATCAATTGCTCCTGGTCTTTTTGGTATAGCTATAAATACAGATCTCAGCATATCACTGGGTAAATATCCACTGCTGTAAATATCATTCAACATTTTGGTTAATATATCTACTCCAAATTCTCCCAATACTTCTAATTCTTCTATTGTGATTTCATCTGGCCCAGCTGTTTTTCCTTTCTTCATGCGTTTCATAGCGTTAGCGACTTCTTCTTTCAGAAAAGGTGGACCTTCTAAGTTACTATCTTCTGTTAATTCTTCCCTTTCTCCATCATATAATTCTCTTATATACCCATTCCACCTCTTCATTATAGCACCTTCCTCTAATAATATCTTTCCTGTTTTTGATTTCAAACACCCTGTATTTATTCTTATTTTTCTTCCTGTAAGCTCACTGATTTGTCTGTGCATATTTTTTGTATCTTTAATGGAATTTAATTCAATTTTTTTGCATTGCTCGTTTAACCAACTTTCTTTAGCCTTCCCACATTTATCTTTTATTTCTTTATTTATCTTAGCGTATTCTTGTTTGTCATTTTTACTCTGTTTTCTTTTGTCCATCAGTTTTAAGATTTCTTCATTCATCCATTTTTTCTTAGCTATTTTGCCTCTCTCCGGTAATACTTCTTTGCTAGTTTGATGAATGGAGTCCCTTAACATTTCCCATTGTTCATCTATACTCTGTATTTTAGCTATTGCATTGTACCTATTTTTCACAGTCACTCTGTATTGTTCTTGCATTTCTTTATCTATTTTCAGAACCTCTTTATTAAGTCTCATGTTCTTAACCATTTTTTCCCCTCTCTTTAATCTTACTTTTATTTGTCCACATAGTGGTACATGATCACTATTACAGTCAGCACCAGGCATTGTCTTTACATTAATTAAAGCATTTCTAAATCTTTTATTAATTAGTATGTAGTCAATTTGGTTGCGTATTTTCTTATCAGGGCTTTTCCATGTGTACAGTCGTCTTTTATGGTGTTTAAACCATGTGTTTCCAATTATCATATCATTGATATTTGCCCATTCTATTAGCTTTTCCCCTCTTTCATTTCTTGTACCTAAACCATAATTCCCCACTACATCCTCCATTTTTCCCTTTCCTACTTTTGCATTAAAATCACCAAGTATTATTTTTATTTCTTGTGATCCAATTTGAGCCATCACCATTTCTATTTCGTCATAAAAGTGTTGTATTTCTTCATCACTACTGCTTGTTGTTGGTGCATATACTTGTATAATATTTATGTCTATTGGTTTGCCTTTGATTTTTACCATAATAACTCTATCTGAAATACACCAGTATCCATTAATTGACTTGGCTGTTTTTTCATCTAATATTATTCCTACACCTTTTTCATGTGTATCCCCTCCATAATAAATTATTGTGTGATTGTCAGCTATAATTTTGCCCGATCCCTTCCATCTCATCTCACTAACGCCTAGTATATTCATTTTCATGCTATCCATCTCTCTTAGAACATTGGTCAACTTATATATATCAGTGTGAGAGGTTTACATTAATCTTGTACCTCTTTCACTAATTCTTCTTCTTCTTCTGGAGTCAGGGTGCAATGGTCCCATTCTGCTGGCAATCCACTGTTGGTTACAGACAGGGGTTTGAGTCTCTTTCATGTCTGGACAGATTGTCTAAGCACAACTGTCACAAATGGCAATTTGTGAAGTGTAAACGTACTAGGCGCCGCATTTAATTGGTGATGTGTCTAAGTCAGATATACAATAATATTACATAAACCTATGTTAACTCATCTTGGGAAGGAGGGAGGAAAGATATAATCTCCTCTCTCACCCACTAGTAGTGTTACAGGCAAAAACATGTTGGTTTAAGCGAAGTAGTGGTTCACGCACAAACTGTTCTTCTAGACAAGCAGATAGAAAAGTAGATATTTTGATTAAATGCATCAGAGTGCATTGAGAACGTTACTTCCTACAGTTTCCTATGATAGTGTGTTGTAATATGCTCACATTAAAGACAACAGAATTAAAGAATCAATAAGGAGCGAGGAGATTCAGAGATGAAATTGCGTCAAGTTGGCCTGTGATTTGCACAGGTCGGCCAGGCAATGGCAGCTTGTGAAGTTAGCACGTCAGAGTTTTGATTATTTGTTTTTTTGTGCATATCCTTTACAGGACATCGCTGTCAACACCAGCATCTTTCAGCTGTATGTTGATTTCTTGGCAAGATTACGCTCAGTAGTTTGCCATTATTTTATTAATACTACACTTAAATTACGCACAAACACAACATACCTTAACCCTTTCACTTCTGGGGCATCATATAGAAATAGATCGTAGGAATGGTAAGCTTACCTCGAGTCAAGGACTAAAGCGACACATTTAATTGAAAATTGGCCACCGCTGAGCGACTAGGACCGTCTGCTCGCTCCAGTGTTGCCATCTCCCTTTGATGAAAAAGCACCAAAATCGACCCAAAAAAAGCACTAAAAAGCACAAAAAAAAAAAAAAAAAAAAAGCACCAACTGTTTTTATTACAAATGTAACAAGGTAGCACATTATAATTTATTATTATCACTTCATATTACAATGAAGTTTATTCCAGATCCGCCAAATCCCAATCAGAACTACTCTCGAGCCAAAAAAGCACTAAATTGCTATAATATTTTTTGGGGAATCAATAAAACAAGCACTGGCGGTATTCATTCAAAATGTTATAAAGTAGCACATTATAATTTATTATTATCACTGAATATTAGAATGAAGTTGATTCCAGATCTGCCAAATCCCAGTCAGACAACTCCTCTTCAGTTTCTGTAGCTATTTCCTGCTGTGTTTGCTCTTGCAATGATGATGATGATGATTGAAAGAAACGTGTATATGATTCCTGTGATCCAATTTTTCGTAGAATATCCTTAGGTAGTTTTTAATCATGACAGCATTTGCCATATCTTTTCATTCCATATCTAATAGTCAAAACAGCTGTCAAACTCTTTATGCTCAGTCTATTCCGCAATTTTGATTTTATAATTCCCATCTGACTGAAAATACGCGCCACGTCCGCATTAGAATGAGGTAAAATGAGCACAGTTAAAGCTAAATCTGTAAGATCTTGGAAAGGATTTTCACCGGTGGCATCCCTGTATGAGGCTATTTCTGCCCACAGTCCAAGTAGTGTCAGAGGTCTGTGTCCACTGCATATGATGAAGTTTTCTCCACTGGAAATCGATGCGGGTGAGAGTAGCTGCATCTTCTACAAACATTTTAGCAAGATCCAATATACAGGGCGTCATTGGCTGTAGACATTCACTTCCACTAAGACATGACATGGACTGCAAAACTCGAACGTTATCGGACAAAATAATCGCAGCTGTGTCAACAGGTCTATTAAAAACTGGATGCACCTTCCACGAATTTCTTTCTCATTTTGTAATTTTTGTCTCAACTTGTAGCTTGCTATTTCTTTCTCAAACTCATAACCTAGATTGGGATTAGGATCTAAATAATCTTGAATAAGCATCACTTTCTGTTATTTTTTCCCCAGGAATAGCAATCTTTGAACTGATAGAATCAGTAAGTTGGACAAGATCGCTGAGTAGTTTTGTTGGATCCTGTATATCTGCTTCGAATTTCTTATTCACACTTTGAACTTCTCCGAAGAATATGCTTGAGAAATATGAGATACACATAGTTTTTCATGTCGCTAAACATAGAATGTAGAATGGTCTGCTGTATAACAGCGCTCGTTGAGTCTTGCTATATCAAAATGAGTTCTGAGCTCGACCCACTGCTGCAATATTCTGACAATGGCAGATTGAATGGACATCCATCGTGTCTGGCTTAATTGAACAACCTTCAGCGGATGTTGTCCATCATTTATTGAAGCAAAAAGCTCCCTGTACTTTGCTTGACGAAGACTTGAGTGAGAAAACCAGTTATATGTTTCTCTAATCATGAACTCTATGTTCCTGGGCAGACAAGCAGCTGCAGCCTGTGACACTGCCAGCTGAAGGGAATGACATACACACCTAACTAGTACCAGATGAGGAACTACGGATTTTAATTTTGTATATACTCCATTGTTTACACCTGTCATGACAGATGCATTGTCAGTGGCGAGTGCAACTAGTCTTTGCAACTCAAGTCCATTCTTGTTTAAACAATCTTTTAACGCATTGCATATTGCCTGCGCGTTGCAGTCACTCACTTCAACTAAATCGTATTAAAGTGAGTTAAATTAGTTGAATATTGCGCGGTAACGTACTAAGACTGTTTTACTCCCTCGCTTCAGTTCAAATTCGGCTTTTTAGTGTTCCCAAAATGATGTTTAAAGTAATTTTTACCCACCCCAAAAAATCACCAAAAAATTTTTGTGAAGGACTAAATTTGCGCGGCCGCGCTTAAAGCAAATTTTCGCACTAAATGACTTGAAAAAGCACTAAATTTAGTGCTAAAAGCACTAAAATGCCAACACTGCTCGGCTCCTGTATGAAAAATGCACTTTTCAAAAGTTGGACGCTGTCTACGAACCAATTCGGAGATCACATGACTGTCCCCCTTCAATAGTTATAGATATCAGGGACACTTTTCAGGCTAATTATAACCTGGCAGTTGTCCATCACGAAGTGTCAAGCATGGCGTAAGAGGTTTGTGGTGCTCATCAGTGCAGTATTTACTCTGTTGGGTGTGCTCGAGTTGACGAACTGCAAAATGATGCGTTTCTTAATGTTACGCTGCCCATTAAAAAGATGTCACTTGCAACGAGAAAAAGAGTGTTGAACTGCTATATAGAACCTGTACTTTCGTATGGATGTGAAGCGTCGACAATGATCAGACACTCTGAAAAACATCTAATGGTTGTGGAACTGTGTTTTCTGACGAAAATGCAAATAATACCATGGACAGACAGAACAACTAATGACCAAGCCTTACAAGAACAAGAAACAAATGAAAACCTGATTAGAGAAATTAAACGTAGACAATCACAATTTTTGGGCAGGTTATGAGAAGAAATACATTGGAGAACTTGGTGACAACTGGCAAGATTGAGGGGAAAAGAACGAAAGGAAATCAGAGAAGTAAATATGTGGATGGCTTGGCCCCGTTGTATGATTGAGACAAGAACACTGAGCTGATCCAGGACTCTGGTGATCGAGTGAGATGGTAAAATATGACCGCCCACGCTTATCGGCATGGCATATGATGATGATGAGAAGAACACGTATAATAATAATAATAATAATAATAATAATAATAATAATAATAATAATAATAATAATAATAATAATACTGGTGACAGTATCATTATTATTATGCAGCAAACATGCATACACAAGTCATGGAATAATAAGAACAAAGAATAAGCAGCATGGAGCACTGCCAAATATACACGCATTGATGGCGATAAGGAGAAGTGGGAGATTTTGATCTAGAAGATAATTATCGTAGTACCAAAACCGTCTGACGATAGATTTATGGGATATTAGTAGTAGTAGTAGTAGTAGTAGTAGTAGTAGTAGTAGTAGTAGTAGTAGTAGTAGTAGTAGTAGTAGTAGTAGTAGTAGTAGTAGTAGTAGTCGTAGCCGTAGTAGTAGTGGTAGTAGTAATAGTTGTAGCAATAGTAGGTATTATATTAGTCGTAGTAGTATTGTCAGTAGAAAGGAAAATGAAAGCAGAAGAAGAAGAAGAAGAAGAAGAAGAAGAAGAAGAAGAAGAAGAAGAAGAAGAAGAAGAAGAACAATAAGAAGAAGGTTGTTTAAGACAGAGCAATCCCACCCATTCTGTCATGCTGACCTTATAATACACATATTATTTTTCCAAGATTTAACATCTTCAGAAATAAGAACTAAATTTCAAAATTGTTCATTACATATTTTATTGTGGTTCGTCTTGTTTTCAGACATTACTCATTATCCACGTCTGTTTCACATTCAATAGGTTTCTCTTCGCGTGACATTCAAACTGTAGAAACTGAAGATTCCAGAAATGGCAGCCATTTTGTTTTATCCATCAGGGATGTAATGCCGCCTTTGTTTGGTTTCCCCCCTCAAGTCCGAGATAATTATCTTTCGGCAGCCATGACTCCAAAATCGTTCGGCGCCAGAAAATGATATGTGTGGTCTGAGGAGTCGAGGAAAATCGATGATTTCAAGACATTTTTCGATAATCAATTTCGTACATCAAAATTAAACACAAAGACAATTTTCTTTCGCCAAAATTAAATGCAAAGATCGCTTTCTTCTACGTTCAATTACTTGTGAAATGATGGTATTTATCCTCTTCTTCGTTTTCCTTGCATTTCCGAAGCTGTCCCTTCTGTTGCTCTGCTGCAGGTCTGTCAGTGTTCTCCCCTTATTATTCACTTCTGTCTTTTCTTGACTCGTACTATTTCATCCGCCGGCTCCGTGGCGAAGAAGTTTCGGACGTAGTTCGTAATCCGGCATACCCGCGTTCGAAACACATCTATGGGCGATTTGGCAGCAGACAGCCTTACAATGGTTTTTAATGAAATGGTATGGGCGCCGGTCGTTCAGAAAGCAATGGCAATCTATTGAACATAAACTTGTCCAGGAATCACTAACAGCCAAACAATGCTGGGATTGACTGCTACATCCTGTAAAAGATATGCAACTAATGTTAACTATTTAATATGAGTTTCAAACAAGGAATTGTCTACTTTACAATCTTAAGGTTTGCTCAGTGTGTGTACTATCTATGGATAGCGTCTGTTCCCCACGTCATTATTCCTGTTATGAGTTGAAATGTGAGCTCTGAACACACTGAAGCGTGTACCCGGCCTTTGGCGATGGTCAGGAGAGAAACAGATTTCCTAAACTTGCAAATGAGGGGGTCCTCGTGGTCGAAGACAGTCCTGTCGAGACTGGTTATGGGAATGGTCAGTTTATACGGCCGCCAAGTATTGATAGTAATAACTGTAGATACGTCACCTGTCAAGTGGGTTATAATTATAGTATTTTAGAATTCAAAATCACAAATACTGAAGTATTGGAAAGATCAGGTTTGTGACGGTTTGTTCCATGCTCAGTCTTCGTAGGAGGATGGATGTTGGTAGAATACCAAATGACATCTTTTTTGGTGAATTCAGATGGCCTCTACTACGATACAAAGATGTATATAAGCGGGACATGATTGATACAGGCATTGATAATGCATATTGGGAGCAAGTCACCGCTGAACTTGTTGCATGGAGGGCAAACATCAGAAATGGAATAAAGAAAAAGGAGACAATTATTGCAGATAGGTCACATACAGAGTGTATGAGACGTAAGACGGTACGTGATGATCAAAATGACCACGTGTTCACATGCATCCACAGTGGACGAACATTTACAGCTCGAATTGGCCTTATCAGTCACATTCGCTAATGCCATGGGTTGTAGTTATTATGCCTTTTTGAAGCAGAATTCTTAGTTTCCTTGAAACAAGTAAAGAGTTTCATGTACATAGGAAGTATAATATCATCAAATCGCAAATCAGAAGACGAGATCGAAAATAGATGCAATAAGGCAAACCAACTTCATAACAGGGATTATGTGTGTGTGTGTGTGTGTGTGTGTGTGTGCGTGCGTGCGTGCGTGCGTGTGTGTGTGTGTGTGTGTGTGTGCAATTATATAAATGTAATCCCCCACCTCTCCATCTACATTCCTTAAATTACCTCACTTTTCCATATGAAACAACATGTTTTTAATTTAATTTATTTTGTTATTTTACGTTTCATCGGTTATCCTCCCAATTATCGGGCTTCTTTTTAACTTTTACTTTAATTCATTGTCATTTGTGATGTTCGCATAGCGTTCTGTGAATGTGTGTGTGTGTGTGTGTGTGTGTGTGTGTGTGTGTATGTGTGTGTGTGTGTTTGTGTGCTGTTTGTGTGCTGTTTTGTATTTGTTCTTCTGTTAGACGTTTTTGCTTGCCCTTGTTTCTTCTTTTTCTGCGTTCATCCGGAGTTGTTTTTGTTTACAGCAGAGCTGCGTTCTTGCGCCGTTAGGCCGACACATCCGACTTCTGCTGGCATTTGTTGACCGGGTTAACCTTCCAGGGTTTGCCCTTGTTTGTACGTTGACAAAAACCTAGGTCGCAACGTTTGTTTATGTCCTATATTTCTGGACTTTTCTAGACACATTTCACTTTCATTAATTACATTAAAAAAAACAAAACAAAAACAAGCCTCGTATTCTTCTGCATATTCACCCAAATTGAACTTGCAACACGATTTAATTCAAGTACAGTGTATGACCATATCACCCGATCTTTCATGATCTCACACTAGTGATTAACGTGATCGTCCCACACATCTATTCTACAAAGTTCTCCCTTTTTCTCGGACGCCGTTTGGCCTCGCATCGAGAATTTTGCTCATCATCTGCAGTCTTTGTATTGCTGTCAGGTTTCCCTCTTTTAACACGGCTTAACAATCTTAATCCCTTCGATTTCGTGGCGCTAATAACTGGTGGATGTTTATTAAGATTCATCAGTTCTCGGTTCCGTCGTTCATTCATGAATGTTAATATTTTTAAAGTGTATTTTTAAACTGGTGCGGTTTGTTGTGTTCAGAGTTTCAGAATCATACTGTAACATGAGCATGAAATCGCGCACGCACTCGCGCACGCACGTATCCACACACATATATAAACACATTTGGTGAATTAGATATGGCCTCTCACATAATGTAGAACGAAGAACGTAACACGTTTTCTAAAGCAAAAAAGTAATCCAATGGTAAATAGCGCTGAATTGTTAAGCCATCACATATACTGGAACAATATATAATAGGATAGAATTGGTCATCTCTCTTCCTCGCTGCCATTCCTTCCTGATCGTAGGGAAGTCACGTGGCCAGTGTTAACGTATACAATGAAATTAGTTAGGTATGTGCGACCCCGTTGAAAAATTAAGAGATAATAAACTCAGACACAGTGTACATACCTCACAACGAACGTAAATCCGGCAAACTGAAATCCTCGTTTAAAAATAACAATGATAGCCCATTTAAAGTTAAAATGGTAAGCAATTGATATTGCTGGGCGATCATATGTATGTTTTAGCTTGGAAGATGTATCTAATTATTTTTCTCTATGTTGTGTGACTTCTGCAGAGACGAGATGCAGCGAAATTTGCCAGGCAATAAATCGTACAGTCTATGGTTTGTGTCTTCGTTATTCAAAATAACAATGATAATGATAACAATAAAGTAATTTTATAACAAAAGATAAAAATAAGTTACTCCACAATAGAACGAATCAACGTTTTGATCTTATTGATCTTCATCGGAAACAACACAAACAAATCTAAAGACAAACATGATATTAGAAAATTTAATTAAACATTAAAACGTATAAAGATAAAAGTATTGATATCAAACGTTGTTAGGCCATTGCGCATGCTCCGTTTCCAGGAAAGCTAGGCAAACGTTCAATTGTGAGAGATGCCAAATAAGATAACGTGGAGCCGAAGGTGCGCTAACATTTAGATATGGTTATATTGAGGGGAATCAGCAGACGTTAGTTAGTTAGTTAATCGAGTTCCAACTTCAAGGCAATGGGTCGTCCCCATTATGCTCCATTCATGTGCCTGTGAATATCACAAAAAATGCTCCCCACTGTCCAGTGTGAAAAGTGGAATAGACAGGAGTCTTGGCAATCCAAAAGCTCGCACAGGTACACTGTGCATAATGCCGCCACCAGAATGCCAACACAAAATTCATCCACTAAAACCACAGTTCATAGTCGATGGACTCGGCAGTCACCAGAAAGACCTCACTGACCCGGGTTGTCTCACATGGCTCGATCTTTTACCGCAGGACGACCGAAAGTGTCGCATAAAGCACGAACTCCGTAGCTTCAGCGCCGACTAACAGGAGTCTCCTGAAAAATACAGTCGTCAACCGAAAAAAGCAAATCAGTCAATTCAGCAACAGCCGATAGCCATTGTTCCGAACATACATGTCACTGAACAAGACAGATGTAAAACATTCCACGCGAATTTCACAGCTCACAGTGTCGTCCACGCACTCACTCAGTAGCAGGGCGACTGAACCCTACCAGTCTAACATGAGGAAAATACGATTGCAAACCGTAGCTACAAACATAAACACGCCACGGGCCTTAACGGTTCAATGCCTAACCGCCATGTTGGTGACCGGATGTGTATAGTGGCATCTATAACAGTAGCGTTCTGGCGCGGGTCACCCTGGCAAAGTGTTCAAGCATCTGCCTTGGTTTGCGAAGATCGCTGGGTCGTTATCGGACACCGTTATTCGGTTCTTGACTTTTCCCGGAGAGCCTAAAGGTGGTCGCTGGAGCTATGGATATCGTGCTCTGTCTGACGCTATCTATAGGCCGCTATGAGAAAGGAAGACCGAGCCATATGTGATATAACTCGGCGCAATGAAGTCGATCCTCTTTATTGTAGCACTTTATCTTTAACGTCTCTGGAACGCATCCCGTAAATTCTCTCCAATACATCCAGTTATTTTGTATAATCCACCCTGTTAGATTCCTGAAATCCACACTGTTTCTTTTCTAGAATCTGTCATATTACGTCTCTTGAATTAATCCATCTCTTTATGTAAAATATCTTCTATTACTTCTCTGCAGGGGCGGCTGGCTAGAATGCCGGATTTTCCTTCGGGAAACCCGGGTTCGAATCCTCGGTAAGGTGCGGCTTTTTTCTGTCGGGGGCAAAAAGAAAACGATAACCCGCCTACAAGGTTCGAGGCGACTGCACTAGCTAGGCAGCCTTCCCCAGGCTCAAGACCCCCTTCCATACACCGCAAGATACTATGTAGGCAGTAAATGACAGTTTGACAGTTTTTATTACTTCTCTAGAATTCAATCAGATGTTTTTCTCTGGAATCTTTTATATTTTTTTTTCCCTCTGGAATTCATCTTGCTATTTATGTCAAATCCACCCATTTACTTCTATGTAATCCAAACTATTATTTCTCAGGGAGTCCATACTGTTACTTCAAACCACCCTGTAGCGTCTCCGAATTCTATCTGTTAATTCTAAGTTTTCCGTGCTGTTTCTTGTCTTGACTGAACTCAGAACCAAAGTTGACTGCACCAATAATGCTCCAACTTTTCTCTTTCACCGTTTATTCCCTATTATGGTATAGACCCTCGACCAACGCCCCAAACATTCCTATCCATAGCTATCCCATGCAGCTCCGTCAACGAACTCTCCATAATATTCACTTCTGTCTCTACTTCACTTATTCGTGTTTTCTTTTTTGCTCTTCCTGAATATCTTGGCTCCTTGGTGAAGGAGTTCCGGATGCAGTTAGAAATCTCGCAAACCGCGTTCGAAACACAGCTGCGGGATATGTGACAGAAATCCGTCTTGTGTTGGTTTTTATAAAATAATATATGTGCCGATCGTTCAGAAGGGAAAGGCAAATTACTGAACGCAAACTTGCCAAGAGATCACAAACAACAACAAAAAATGGTGGTCAAGGAGTTATTGCGACGTCCTGTAAAGGATATGCAAGTAACTTAAACTGTTTGTTTTGTCTTTAGGATTCTCGTCAAAAGCCTTTCTAGTGACACTATTCTCATGTTTTCTCCATATGTCTCCATATGTCCGGTATCCAGCCGTAGCGTGTTGTCTTCCACGCTTATTCCTCTGGCAATTGTCTAAACATCTCCGTGAGCTGCCATAACACTTCTGATGACAGTAAAAGTCCCTTCTACCCCCCCCCCCCCCTTTTAAAGCGCCTCGGGCATACGATGCTTACAGGTAACCGCATATCCTTTGCAAGATGTCGCAGTCAATCCCAGCATCTTTTGTGTTTGTGATTTCTTGGCAAGTGTACGTTCAGTAGTTTGCCATGGCTTTCTGAACAATACCATTGTATACAAAAACCAGCACACAGCGGTCTGTCTCCAAATCGCTCGCAGCTGTCTCGAACGCGGTATGCGGGATTGCGAATTGCCAGCACAAAGTGTTGGACCCATATTTTTAAACTTATCAACCGGGACTCGGTGCGTGATTTGGTCAGTATCACATCCGTGGCCTTTACTTCTCATCACATTCTTGGTACCTGTTTTAGGCTGTGTCGAACTGGAACCTCCAAATACCCTTCATTAAGAGACGCTATACTGCAGTTCTAATTTCATTTTATTTGTTGGTGCACATATGTTCCAAGCTACTTGGATTCTTCTTGTGTGATTATCACATCAAGAGCTTTCATGGCCTTACCAATATATTACCATAATAAAGGCTGGCTACAAAACGCCGTGACAGTGCAATTAAATACGTAAAGAATCATCTCCACTTCATTCTGACATAGTGAGTGAGTGGCACCTTAGAGTCTTGACAGACCAAAGTATGTGAATTGGCATTTGGCCAAAATTCCATCTCACAATGCCTTTGCAGAGCTTCAGAGAACATGTGATGCCCACGCAGCAAGTTCCCTCTCTCGGTCTTGCCTTGTTTATTCCAGAGGAATGGATAACCAGTACGTCTGGAACAAGGTAGGCCGCAGACGTTGGCGGGTCAGCGTCAAACCTCCGAGACCTCGCCCCCACGAGCAGGAGGAGAGCGGTGGCCAGACCCTAAACCTTTGGGACTTGACTTAGAGGCGTTCAGCCAAATCCCGCAGGTATTGTGATATACAAAATATTAGTTACATTTCATGGACGTTTCTTGTTTAGACACAAAAAACAATAAGGAACACAATATTACCGCTTGTGAATATTCGACTGAAACCATGCCATGTTTGTTTCTCATCGATATGGCGTGACTTTAGTTAAATATTCACGAGCCGAGATAACGGAACCTCTTCTTCATCTTTCACCCTTTATACCCCCATTCGGCATATGACCTCAATCAACTCACTCCAAGCCCTCCTTTCCTCAGCTATCCCATAACGCCCCGCCCATGTCCTCCCATACTATCTTTTCTGTCTCTTCTTCTCTTACATATTTTTGGATCGTCCTCTATTTCTTTTCCTTTGTGGGATCCAGGCAAAGGCATTTCTAGCCAATGCTTTCTCTGTCTCTTTAGATAACATTAGGGTCACTCCTTCACAGTGTGGGAGACTGTAATCTGTTTGGTCACTGTTTCACCGTTGCTTAGAAACTGTCTGCTTGTTCCAGTTTTAGAAGAGCAGTCGTAACGCAGATCATCTTCTGCTGTTAAGTAAAATTAAAGTGAAATCCAAGAGACACACAACATCCCATAAACACAAAATTCCAAACAATGAAGGATACCTCAGAAATAATAAAAAACTAAGGAACCAATTATGGTCACTGTCTCTACGATGTGCCAGGCCCTACATCAGTTAGTAGACGAAATGAGTACAGATGGCTGCTGGCAGCAGGTTAAAACTTCTGGAGCGAATCATATTTAGACAAGGAAGCTGATATTTCACCATGTGCACTGTGGCACACACAGACCGCAATCCTCTGACCTAAGTGTTAAGTCCATAACGACATATTTATTCTTTCATCACGTGCTACACCGATAAGCATGAGCGTAATGTTTCGCCATCTTATACGATCACAAGAATTGTAGATCAGCTCTTTGTTCTTGTCCCGACCATGGGATATCGTCATGCTATCAAGATATTTACTTCTCTGCCTTCTCTTTGTTCTTTTCCACTTAATCTTACCAGTTATCACTAAGCTATCTTATTTATTTCTTTTCGTAAAAAGCCCACAAAAATGTGACCGCCTCCGTCTAATTTCTCTAATCATTTTGCGACTTTTATTTGCCTTTTGTTGGACTTGCTCATTGATTTTTCTCCCTGTCCATGGTATTCTTTGCATTCTCACCAGAAACGACATTTCCACTGCCATTAGATGTTTTTCAGCTTGTCTGCTCTTTATCCACATTTCACATCCATAAAAAAGTACATGTTATAGTTCCATGTAGCACTTCAACACTCTTTTTGTCGGTGCATTTGACGTCGATTTTGCAAAAGGCTACCTTTACCATAGCGATTCTTGTTCTAATCTCTTCAAGGCACCTCATATCAGATGCTATGACTGCTTCAAGATAGTTTTACCGATTCACATGTTTTAATGATATTCACATTTATCCTTATATTACATTGTGTTATTTCTTTCTTCTTAGAGACCACCATAATCTCTGTCTTCTTACAATGTAATTCTAACCCTGATTAAC
Organism: Cepaea nemoralis; assembly: GCA_014155875.1. Classification (NCBI taxonomy): domain Eukaryota; kingdom Metazoa; phylum Mollusca; class Gastropoda; order Stylommatophora; family Helicidae; genus Cepaea; species Cepaea nemoralis. The sequence continues at coordinate 64,484 of JACEFZ010008042.1, read as the reverse complement.
GATATATACGCGAATTATTGAATTACACACGTGTCAAGTCCTAAACAATCTTAACAACCTTGACACAATTTAACAAAGAAACAGACGAGTTACTTTTATATATATGTTCATTCAAAGTTTGTTTTTCTTCATGTAGTTGCATCAGAAGACGAGATCGAAAATACATGCAATAAGGCAAACTAACTCATTGGACAAATGGCACCAATTCTAAAGAACAAACATGTATCAATAGTTACTAAGAAAGCACGTTGCAACACAATCTTCCTTCCAACTCTATGTTACCAATGCCAAACCTAGACAATGACAGAAAAAGAGAAAAGAAAAATCACAACAGAAATGAGATTTATGAGAAGAATACGCAATGTATCAAGAAGAGATAAGATCAGAAATGAAGAAATCAGGGCTAAAGTGGGGGTTCTAGCTGCACTAGATTTTATTAGAAAGCAGCAAGTCAAATGGTTTGGCCATGCAAGTAGGTTACCAACTAACAGTATACCACAACAAGCAATGATGTACAGACCAGAGGGAAGCAAAGGAAGAGGCCGACCATGTAAACGATGGACGGAGGGAATAACAGAGTCCATGGGAATATCGATACATGAAGCCCATAATCGGGCACTCTCCGACAGTTTATACTTCACATCGACACCGCAAGGTACAGGAGGAACATGATGAGATGAGATGAGATGAGATGTAGTTGCATCAGTGTATGTTTGTTGTTTGTGTGCTAACGAAGACTTTAGCCGCAACGTCCATTTTGTCACTCGTGAACGTGTTCTGGCAAAGCTTACCGATTCTACATCTCGTTTCTGTTGATACATATATTGCATCTCAGCAAGCAAAACACCCAGGTAACATCTAAATAACTAATAAGAAATAACAAAGTCTTTGAATACAAATTTTCGTTATATTTTGGCAATTAAACATTGATAAAATTAAACAAAAGAAAATGAGGGTTTCACCACCTTGTAACAAAAAGTAACAAAAGTTCGAAGCATACAAAACAAACACTCAGTAAAACAACAAAAACACGCATTATTTGATATCTCTAACACGAATTCGACACTGAATGAACTGTCATTGTGACGGTTTATACAATACATGTCTGATCAGAGGTTCTTCGCCTGTGTGCCATTGACCCCCTTGGCAGATGGGGCCTTTTATCTATAGTGTTCTACGGGCAATATATAAAAATCCCATAAAATTGTGAACAATGACCTGGTACCCATTTTTGTGAGGCTGAGTCGATCACATAACTATTTGGAAAATAACCATGTCTGTGCTAGGTGTTGCACCCGTACCTCCATTTTGGTAGACAAGCTCATTAATCACCTTGCCAACGCGGCCACTCTAATATCTGCACATTTCTCCACATCTTGCGATCTCCAGTAACATATTTCAGTTCGTGAGCTGACATACTTTCAAGACTGTCCAATGTTTTATCCTCTCTGAATACTTCTATGATGATACAGTATTGATTGCAGACAACGAGCATGATCTGCAACATTTAGTAAATGCAGTTGTTGCACACAGTGAACAGCTTCTGCATGAATCAAATGAAAACCGAAAACTGATTAGAGAAATTAGACATAGACAGTCACACTATTTTGGTCACGTTATGAGAAGAAATAAATTGGAAAACTTGGTGACAACGGGCAAGATTGATGGGGAAAGAACAAGGGGAAGGCAGGGAAGTAAATAATTGGATGGCTTGGCCACGCGGTATCGTCGAGACAAGAACACATAACTGATCCACGACTCTGGTGATCGTTTGTGATAGCGAAACATGACCTCCTACGCTTCTCCTTATCGGCATGTCACATGATGATGATGATTCTTCTGTGTCTCTTTTAACAAATCTTGTCAATTATTATAATATGTTCTTGGTATTGTTTTCTGATAATTTTGCCAAAAATGATGGCCGCCTCTTTCTGATGTTTGTGAGAAGGTGTCTTTGTTTCTTAAACCCTTTCAAAACGTTTAGATTACTCATTTTGGCTCTCCGAGGAATTTTCAGTATTCTTCTGTAAAACTACATCTCTTGAGCTTCTAGCTCCCTGACCCGTGTAATCCTTGATATATATCCAACATATTTCTGGATCATCGCCGGTGCTACGGAGTTCGTGAACTGAGCTGAGTTTCTCCAGACTCAGGTTTGAGTTAGGAGGAGAACGGAGCACTATGGGTTGCACCTGTGTGCCGTGAGGTTGATCCATCTACTAAACTAAACTAAACTGAGATTTATGACAGGCTGAGACGACATAGGCTGGGAGGCCCTGATGGTGGTTTCTACGGGACGCATTGTGATGTGGTCATGTTAACATTTTATCATGGATTATGCTGGCCGAGCCACTGCTTCCTATAGAAAAGTAGTCCCACTGCAGGTATCGTCATTGAGGTGTGAAGTATTAGATCTTCACATGTTCTCGACATCGACATGAGATGGGCTGACCGCTTCCCATACTCATCGCCCTTCTTTCACAGTCAATTCCCAACACATTACGAAAGCTCTGGGATACTCAATGTTTATGAAGCTTGGTTGAATCCAGCATCATTGTGGTCTGAACAAACATATGATGTCTCTGATGGAACTGAACCTAGAACAGTTGTAGTAGGCAAGCACACTAACCTTTATGCCATCACGGCTTGCTTATTTATATTTGATTATTGTTTGAGCTTCTTTTTCCCTTCAAGTTTTCTTGTTATCGTTTCTTTGTAACCACTTCTCACTATATTGTCAAAGATACCGGATTGTAAATTTCTAATGCAAGTAACTAGATCTTTCCCTAAGTTGTTGTTTGTTTGTTTGGTTTTTTTGTTTGTTTGTGAAATTCCTCAAGAAAACATCATTACTGTGTAAAGAAAAATAAGTTCATGGGTTTCTCAGCATATTCTCGTAGATACGCATTTCAGCAACTTCCACGTAATTTCCTCATGCAGATCCTTGACGTTCTTACGTTGAAGAAATTATTAAATTTAAGAAAAAAGCTAATGCAAATATAGATGCTCTTCTCCCTCAGTATTCAAAAACCTAACAAAGGGGTCCATGGGGCACAGATTGAAAACCTCTGTCTTATATCATCATGAACAAATTGTACTACTGCCGGTAAAGAACATCAAACAGCACCGGGAACTTTCATTCATAATTTAACCACTCATGAGAATTGTAGTCTAGAGTATTCGATGAAAGCTCTTGTGTTAAAATAGAGTGATCGTTAAAATACAACAACATTGATTCATCCAGTTAATTGCTTTTTTGTTACATATATTATTGATATTATTAGGTTCAAAGTGTCACATCGGGTCAGTGATGTCACATGATATGTCAAACAGGATTAATAAATCAGTCAGTTATATACAAACTATCTAACAAATCTGGAAACACAATGACAAAAGAAATACACACAGGCTTATCACATATTATCCTAATGTTAAATTACGACATGAAAACATTGATTGAGAGTTAAGTCCATATCTGGAGTTAACTTGTACTCACTAAACTCAGATGAGACCAGTTGCCATTTGTCATAATGTTCACTGATTAATTAAGTGCCAAAGGATAATATAGAGTGCATTTTTAATTATTTTAATGTGCAGTGTTTGTAAATATTGCCGGTCCAAGTTTTGTATTCACCCTTTGTAAAGTTCATGCAACATAATAGGTAAATACAAAACTTGGAACGGCAATATTTTCAAACACTGCACAGACATTACAAATACACCCGGTATATCACCAATGTGACCTCCCATTTGGACAGAAGGAGATATATTGCCATACTCGGGTCAGAGTGTTATTTGTTTTGTTTCGTGCTATCTCCGACATTTTCAATGCTCCGTGAACAGAGATTAACTTTATAATTCATGTTAATTTGATTGTACACCATGTTTTTTTTCTCTCCAGAACTACTTCTTGTTTGGCAATGTATCAGCTAAAACACACAGGCTACAACAATAGACTGCACGATCTATTGTCAGACATATTTCGTTGAAACATCAGGTGCATTCTCCAGAATCATATATCGAATGAAATGAACAGATTAAGCATATTTTGGCTGAAATACAAAACACATATAGTCTCTGATGCTGTTCGAATGGGGAACAGTGTTATCCTAATGGTAACCGAGGCGTTATGCCTGGCAATAAATCGTGTAACTTATTGTCTGTGGCTTCTTTGCTTAAATTCTCTAAAGGAATACATTGTGTTGAATTTTCACAATGATCAGTCATGTTCCATAGCAGAAAACTGCCGTGGGTATGGGAAGTGTTAGGACCATACATTTTGTAGACCGGAGAAATAGGTGGCCAGTCTCTCCCTGCCGTAGCTAACGTCGAGAGCTGACATCATACCCTCGTCCCACAGCGCTCATGCCACTGTCACGCTGAACTAAATAAAGTCGCCATATTCTGGCAATGGGAGCCACGGCAGAGTAATGGCTAGCACGCTTGCGTGTCGGACCGGTGGGCTTTTGTTCGAACCCCCAATGAGGTTGACTATATCAATTACAATTGATGTGGACACCCATATAGACCTAGCCGTTGAAGGATACCAGGATTGTTCAGGGATGTAATGGCGGATTTGGCCACATATCTAGCGGTGATTTGGCCACATATCTAGCCGTGATTTGGCCACATATCTAGCGGTGATTTGGCCACATATCTAGCGGTGATTTGGCCACATATCTAGCGGTGATTCACATATTTTAATTTTCCCCAAGAAGTTTCCTCCTGTGGGTCGGAGATGTGATATCGCCATCACATTTTGTACTCCAAGAGCAGGCAGTAACAGGTGGCTAATCTTTCCCTCATTTTGGCCAGCTTAATAATATGGTACTAGCACAATATATTCAATATGTCTCACAGCAAGTTAAAGCATTCCCCAAACTGTAGGTATTTTGTTTCGTTTCCTTTTCCTACAATCTTTAAATATTTCCTTTTTGGCCATGTATTGCGATCTAATTTTGAAAAAACAAAATTACTTTCAGGAGGAGAAAAAATAAAAATCAGAAATGGATCCAAAAATGTTACAATAATCTCAAGACATATCTATACGTATTTGAAGAGTTAAGGATTAATATGACAATAATTATAACAGTTAATAATTTACCTAAATTCGGATATGTAAATATGATCCGTTTAACAAACACGAACAAACAAGTAAATAAGAAACACATATTTGAAGTAATAATAGACTATATATATCACAAACAAAACAGGAAGGGTTGATCATGATATTGAAACATTATCATTGTAAATTATTAAAAGATGATTTAAAAAAAATAAAAGAATGTGATCTTACTGAAATTGAAATTTTAAATTAGAAAGTAATTTTCTTATATATATCTTATCTGATTTATTTTTCTCGTCTGCGACAGAATTTGAGTAGAGTAGTGGAAGTTCCTATATGTGCCTGATAACCTGTGGTGATGATTGCTTCCGACAACACGCGTATTCCACCTTTCTAGATTACATATACAATGCAACCTAAAGACTAAATGTCATGGCAGGGCAGACCAGGCCCTAAGCCTTGGTCGGCAACTGGTCTAGGATAGAAGCTCAATAGGTGGATAGTTAGAGCATTGCTTTGCTGATCCGGCAGCATCTGCAGCTTGTATTGTTCCAGATGTATCGGTGTTTCTTCTAGAGTAAATCCTGCAGACCTAGAGAGGGATCATGCTGCATGGGCAACACATGGTCTCTACAATTCAGTCCAGGTTTTGTGCTATGCAGAAGTATTTTATAAACTATCGTCTGTCAAGTCGGCAAGGTACCAACCAGGTACATACTATGTATTACTTGTTTCAGCGATGCTGCATTCTGTGGTGTATTTTTATTTCAGCGATATTCTAAGGCGCATGGAAGTAATTTTGATAAGTGGCCAAACTTTTCCATGTGGTCGCGGACTTCAATGGTCATGTGTATGATGTGGAAGAACCAATACGCCATCATTGCCTGGAGAGAAGTGCAGCAGGGAAAGGCCATAAGTTCTGGACGACATCCCAGCACCCCGAGGAAAGGCCATAAGTTCTGGACGACACCCAGCACCCCGAAGAAAGGCCAGAAGTTCTGGACGACACCCAGCACCCCGAGGAAAGGCCAGAAGCTCTGGACGACACCCAGCACCCCGAGGAAAGGCCAGAAGTTCTGGACGACGCCCAGCACCCCGAGGAAAGGCCATAATTTCTAGACGACGCCCAGCACCCCGAGGAAAGGCCATAATTTCTTGACGACGCCCAGCACCCCGAGGAAAGGCCAGGCGGACACATAATCCGATTGTTGTCCCATTAGTATTATGACTCTTCACTGGTTGTTGAAGATGACTACGGAGCGCGTATTGGAATGTCACGAGTGCTGTGATGTCCGTTCTTGACTCAACTCAGCTTGGTTTTAGGATGAAGTCTGATGCCTGTATTCCTTCAAATTGTTTGTTATCATTATTTCCATCTTGTCTCTCTTTGTTACAGCCGAAGTCTTCATTGAAATCTTGTCTACGTATGTCTGTTGTTACAATAGTTTACTTTGATATCTTGGTTTGGCAATGATAGCATAAGGTGTAATGGAGACATCGCTGGACAAGCTTCTGTTTGTTCCTAGTGGCACGCTCTTGTTTAGTAATGGTGTTAATATCTGACCAATGATCCAACTTTCTTTCTACATTAAATTTCAGCACTGATTATTTTATTTGACATTTGTATGCTATATAGGTATACGAAATTCGTAGCTTATTTTGCTGTTCATTTTTAAATAGAAATTTGTGTTTTGCTTTATTTTCAGACGGTCACCAATAGTTATCTATGATCTGTTCGCACGAAGACGTTGACTTTTGTAAGCATTTGTCTTTAAGACTAGATGGAAGGTTCAGTTCTGAAGCCAGATATGTCCCTGTAGATTGTATTGAGTTTGTGCTTGTGAAGTGTACCTTTCATTGACTGAATCTGTCAATGTCTTGATACTCTTCAAGTTCTATGCCCAAAGTTTCCATTGTGACTGGAGGCGCTCATCAATAGCTGGATGAACGTAATTTTCACAAGATGTCCAACTTCTTTAGATGTTATCTTTCTGTAAAATCAAGTGACGGCTGCTAATCTGCAACCTTGAGCAGACTACAAGAACGTCTAGTCAAAAAGGATGCAGCCAGACAAGAGCGCTATGAATTGTGCCAAAGAAGACGTCAAACAACGCATAACTGGTGTCGTCCGCCACAGGCTGAGGAGGATACTGAAAAGGATATCCGAACACTTATGAACTGAATGGCTCGATGTGTAGCGACATTATTTTGACTCATGACAAAACAACTAACTCATTAATTAACGTTCTGTGAAGTGTCGAATGATACCCATGATCTTTCTGTTGTTATCATTTCTAATTCTGCCGCTTGGAGAAAGTTCGGCAGATTTCCCTCAAGTATGTCATCACCTCGCATGCTCCGCAATGAATCTCATAAAACACTGTCTTAAAAAGTCATTCGTCTTCATCCTTCCTTTCCTGATCTGGAGTAGACAAGGGCGATTTTGACCCTCAATTCATCTACGTCATCTGATATTTTAATGAAGTTGAGATTGTCGATAAATCTATCACTCACATCGCATGCCACATTTCTGTGTCTCTGACTGGTTCACATACATCACAGGTCTCATGTCTGTGTCTCTAACTAATTCTTTGACATGAAAATGGTGACAAAGACTCTGTTATATGTTTTTTCCCCCTCGCAGCCCATTAAGTTTAATGACTATTATGCAATGGTTACATTTAACGTTGTTACTATTTACAAGGCTTTCTTCAGGGAGATGAATACCGTGGGAATGGAGACATACAGCCCTAGACTATAAGATGCCCTTACATTCTAGCGTAGAAGAGGAACATTATTGTGCGGTTGGCTTCTGCTCTCTGCAAATTGGTGATAGCTTTTAGGGATGAAGAACTGAATTAAATCTTTCTGTTTCAGACTATCGGTATTGCTACTTCCAGTGAGTGCACTGAACTGATGTTTGCGTATGGGTTAGCTTTCCCTGTTACTGTAGCCCCCCCCCCCCCCCCCCCCCCTTTTACCCTCCCTCATGATCCGACTTCTGAGGTACTTGTAATTCCGCCTCCAAGTCAAGGACGAGAAGTCAACAGTTTAGTCGAACTCAGTGGTATAGAGCTTGAAGCCGCTACCTGCCATCAGCGTACTGGAAGTTTAAAAGCTAGCACTAAAATCTGTTCAGCCCTGCTGACCTCCACTTGTGATGATAAGAAAGATGCTTAAATTGTTGTTAATGATAACGATCTTAACGATGATATTGATGATGCATATCCGTACGGTAACATTGTGCTGTCGACAGTTATATAACGGTTATTACTAACTATTATGTGGACAATGATTATGTCACTAATAATGACAATAGTAATACATCATATACACAGCACAGGCTCCAGCTATGGAAATAGTAGGATCTATACTGAGACTATTAAAACAATTAATAAAATCAACAACAATATACCACAGCACAAAGTACATAAGTAAAACAATGAAACCGTGAGCAGTTTAGTGTTTGTATATTATTGCTACTAAATGTTGGATGCTTTTTTTAAAATGTTAATAACGACGGAATTTTATATAAGAGAAAATATAAAACATATCTTACGTTGTCAGTTCGGATATTTACATATGACAAAATGAGATGTAATCATAAAACGTGAATGAGACAAGAAATAATGAAATAATAGCAAAATTATACAAACACGCAATGATCCTTTCATGAAATTACAGGATATTTATAGTAATAAAAATTCAATGGTTCTTCACACATTTAATAAATTAGCGCGTACATTAATCTGAAAAAAAGTATAAACAAATATCACAAATCGTAGTTTTACAGTAACATCAATTACCAAATCAGAGCAGCAAACAATCGAATAAGGTATTAATAACAATGGTAAGTTACAGGGTAAGGATTATTATGCCATGGTTACATGTACTCGTGTTACTATTTACAAGGCTTTATTTAGTTAGGCAAATTAATAGTCGGGGAATGGAGATAAAATCCGTAGATTGTAAGGTGCCCCTGAATTCTTGTGTAGAAGAAGAACATTAGTGTTCGGTTTGCTGTCTGTTCTCTACAAACGGGTGATAGCTTTTAGGAATAAATAATTCATTAATTCTTCTACTGTCAAGCTATAGGAATATTAACTGGAGCGAAAACTATTCTTCCCCATGACTTTTGATGGTAAAAGTGACCAATAAAAACCAATACTAAAGAACAAAAATGTATCAATAACTACTAAGAAAACGATTTACAACACAATCTTCCTACCAAGTCTATGTAACCAATGCCAAACCTGGACAATGACAGAGAAAGAGAAAAGAAAAATCACAACATACATGAGATTCAAGAGAAGAGTACTCAATGTATCAAGAAGAGATAAGATCAGAGATGAAGAAATCAGGTCTAAAGTAGGGGTTATAGCTGCACTAGATTTTATTAGAAGGCAGCAAGTCAAATGGTGTGGCCATGCAAGTAAGTTACCAACTAACAGTATACCACAACAAGCAATGATGTACAGACCAGATAGAAGCAGAGAAAGAGGCCGACCACGTAAACGATGGACGCAGGGAATAACATAGTCCATGGGAATATCGTTTATACTTCACCTCGACACCGCAAGGTCCAAGAGGACCATGATGAGATAAGGTGAGTGAACAATAAAATTATGGCATTTTAACACACCATAAGAATAAATTAAGTAAAGTAAAGAACGCATAAACACGCTTTAGGCGCATTGAGTATATCGTGGTAGACCCATATTTTAAACACCAATCGGTACTAGTCGGTCTCTGTACTTTTCGTGAGCCCACTTACCCGCCTTCGAAACACAACTGCGACCGATTTGGTAGCAGTCCGCGTTACGCTGGGCATTAAGGAGTTGGTATGGGAGCCGGTCGTTCAGAAAGCAATGGCAAACTACTGAACGTAAACTTGCCAAGACATCAACAACACCAGTAAAATTCTGGTGTTGACAGCGATGTCCTGTAGAAAAGGATATGAAAAAAAACAACAAAACACAAACATCGATGTTAAGTGGGTGATGAGGTCAGTAACATGCCTTCAAGGTTGACTTTCTACGACATTTTCTGGTACCCAGTGAAGGCTGGGTAGACGTGGGAGGGCTGGGCCAATGTTACAAGTTCCAACCTCATGCATATGTTGAGTTGAGTTGACACAAGAGCCGACATCGCTGCACTCGGGGCATTCCCATAAGCGATCAGTCCTCATCTTCAACAGACAGCGAAGAATTCCATTTCTAATGGTGCCTGCTGCAATCTGAATATATGTCCATCTTGCTTTACCTCCGAATGATAACTGTCAACCATATCCTCTGACCATCCCTTGCTGCTGCATTCTGTCTAGACCAGTGGTTCTCAACCGGTTGGGAACCCTCCCCCCAAAAGGGGTGTGTTTAGGGTTTCCGGGCGGGGTGGGGGGGGGGGGGGGGGTGGGGTGGGTGGGGGGGGGGGTATTAGGATTATTTCAAAATCGCGTTAATACAAGAACCGATTACTTGATATTGTTTTTCCCTCTAAACTTTACGGTTCTGTACTTCTCGCCCTTATACAATGTGTGTTATAACGTAAGTAGCCCCGCAAATCACGTTTTATGGAGATGTCTATATTTGTTCTAGTATGTGTTATTAAATTTAGCTTCTATTTTTATGTATACTGTGTAAAGGGGTGGGGGGCGGCGGGCGGGCGAAATATATAGGGAGGAAATATGAAGGGGGGGGGGAATGACGTTCTGAACATATGGTGAAGGGGTGCATGGGCCAAAAAAGGTTGAGAACCACTGGTCTAGACCATGATAGTCTGTATGTTCTTTGAATTAATCATATTCTCTCACAGGGCCTTCGCAACATCTGCCTTATGTATAAAATTACCCCTTAATGGTGCGACACCAGCCAATCTGTCTGCCTGTTCATTTGCACCCACATTATTGTACCCAAGAGAAAAGATCCAGTGAATACTCACAACCAGCGACCTCTGAACCGTTGCATGCCATTCTGCACGAAGCATGACAGTCCTCACCTTTGTCAGCAAGCTTTGTGAATCAGTAACAATCACAACATGCGTATACAGTTTGTTCTCCAACCAGCGGAAATCTGCAGTAACCCCCCCCCCCCCCACCTCCCCACTCCCCTCCACCGCCATTCTAAGACTTGAGTATGTGGTGTCATATGCCAAGCTCTCCTTTACCAAACATTGGACATTTTCTTTTGCTATGAGTTACCAGGAATCTTTTTACCTCTTAACACAGAGTCATACGTCTAAATAATCGCATCGCCAGGACGAGAGTATTCATGAATTAATTGTTGAATTTCAGCTTCCGTAGCGCCTGCTGGTCATTCCCTACACATATATGCATATTCCAACCATGACGACCTGGTCGGCTGGTGAGAGTATAAACATTACGCTATGGCTGCTTCCCAACCCAAGAAAAAGAAGAATAACAATTACGGTGACAATCAAGACATTAACAGAGAAACAACAAATTCTCACTAAAATAATATGTGGCATGACCTATGAAAAAGAATAACAGTTGTAATGACAACGAAATGAAATATCCTAACATTACATAATATGCAATTTGATTTTTGAAAAAAAGAAAAGAATAATCAATAAATACATTTGGCCTGTAGCACTGCATCGTTCGGCAACACGGACAATGAATAAACGTGATGAAAAAACGTAAATAGACATTTGTGATGTTGTTATTAAAACATGACAGGAACTAGCTGTATTAAAATACAAGAACTAGCTGTATTGAAACAAGACATGAACTAACTGTATTGAAACACGACAAGAACTAGCTGTACTGAAACATGACAAGAACTAGCTGCATTGAAACACAAGAACTAGCTGTATTGAAACACGACAGAAACTAGTTGTTGTGAAACATGACAAGTACAAGCTGTATAAAACACGACAAGAACTAGTTGTATTGAAACATGACAAGAACTAGCTGCATTGAAACACAAGAACTAGCTGTATTGAAACACGACAGAAACTAGTTGTTTTGAAACATGACAAGTACAAGCTGTATAAAACACGACAAGAACTAGTTGTATTGAAACACAAGAATTAGCTGTATTGAAACACGACAAGAACTATCTGTATTGAAACATGACAAGAACTAACTGTATTGAACTAGCAAAGGATTGAGAAATATTTCTGCGAGCTGCGATGAGAGCAACGTTCGGCAAAGGGCTGGCAACGAGGGTGTTATTTGACGAGGGTGTTACATTGTTTTCTATGAGTACCAATCAACCCCTGTGTATTTCGTCTCATGTCATTTTAACTGCTTCCGGGCGTTCTTAACCAAACAAGTGCCGCGGGATGATAAATCGTCTTAAGCGACTTCCCGTATCTTCCATGGTCTTATATATCGCCGACATGTCACGCGAAATGTTGTCTTAATTAAAAGATCAATACGGTAGTTTTCCCTAAGCAACCTGGCTAAATAGTTTATATAAATACAACATGTCTGCTGCCAAATGACCAACTTTTAGGTCATAACTGTGAACACCTGTGCTTCCTATTTTCCACGATCTATTTTTATTTGGTCCAAACCCACTATTTGCTTGGCACAGCATCTGTTAAACATTGATATCTCTACTTGTGCTGTGCTACAGGCCGTGAGCAGTCAAAGTTAAGGGCTTTTTGTGCTACAGGCCGTGAGTAGTCAAAGCTTTGAGCTTCTTGTAGCAAAACTCAAGCTGGAATGCCAAGTATTATGCCCTCATATATCCTTCATTGTGGGTTTAGTGAACGTAGCTTCACAATCCAGACACATCGGCTTCGAAAACAGCCGCAGGTTATTTGGAAGCAGACGGCTTTGCGTAGATGTTTTACAATAGTATGAGCGTTGGCCGTTCAGAAAGCAATGACAAACTACACAACAAAAACTTGCCTACTACAGAACATGAACTTGCTTACTACTGAACGTCAACTTGCCTACTACTGAACGTTAACTAGCCTACTGCTGAACGTCAATTTACCTACTACTGAACGTCAACTTGCCTACTACTGAACGTTAACTAGCCTACTGCTGAACGTCAATTTACCTACTACTGAACGTCAACTTGCCTACTACTAAACGTCAACTTGCCTACTACAGTGTGTCAACATGCCTAGAAAATCACAAACAGCCAACAAATGCTGAGGTTGATTGCGGTGTCCTGTAAATAACATGCGCAGTCAACCACAGCATTTGTTGATGTAACGACGTTTTGTAAAGGATATACAACACACTGTTTAACAATGCCCATCATCTCAGTTGTCTTGCAGCTTATTATTTCCAAAGTAACCCCGGGTGCTTATTTCTCTTCATACCCCAGTAACATCGTACACCAAGGGACTGCCTCCACCAGTGTTTTCGAGACTCAAGCCACCCGCCCGCAAGCGAATCATATAAGGCAGTGGTTCTCAACCGGTGGGGAATTCCCCCCCTCCCCAGGGGGGAAGTTTAGGGTTTCCAGGGGGGGGGGGGAATGAAGACCATTTCAAGATCGCGTTAATACAAGAACCGATTACTTGATATTGTTTTTCCCTTCATAATTTACAGCTATGTACGTCTCATCCTTCTAAAATTCATTTTATAAAGTAAGTAGACCCACAAATCATGTTTTATGTGGATGTCTAGACTTGTTTTAGTATATGCTATTAAATTTACCTTCCATTTTTACATATACTGTGTAGGGGTGGGGGGATTTTTAGATAGGAAATATGAAAGGAAGGGGGGGGGGGGGAATGACATTCTGAAAATACGGTGAAGGGGAGCACGGGCCAAATTTTTGATAGGAAGGGGGGGGGGGGAATGACGTTCTGAAAATATGGTGAAGGGGAGCACGGGCCAAAAAAGGTTGAGAACCACTGAGATAAGGGAATCCATTTTACACTACAAGGGACTGAACTCATGACGACTGTATAAGTTATCAACATGACTTACGCCACCACAGGTCCATGTAATGCAAAAGGAAACTTCATTCTTCTTCTTCTTCTCCTTTTAATCTAAAAATGGAGCATGAGCCAAAACCAACTCACTAAAAGCCCTTATAGCCATGCATAATTTATTACATTTCACAGCTAAAATGTTTTTATATAGGATGAAGTGGTCCGTCACACGCCGAACCTCTTCGTTCGCCTGTACCGACATTCATGGTAGGTTACAGTATGACTATTGTTTGCTTTGCTAATTCTTCTTCTTTTTGTTCGCTCGCTTAAACTCGAGCGTAGTCCTTACACACTGTTTAATGTAGTAAAGGACTGAGTTTTGTGTGGGCTTGCTTTCCCTTTTAAAGGTGTCCCTCGCCATTCAGGCGAGCCCACTCCGACTTCAGAGGTACTTCGCTAATGAAATGGTTGCAGCCAATCCATCTTACATGTTACAATGAAAGAGGTGGTAGAGTGTTAGCAGAAACGGAACAATACATTAGGTGTACGTTACAGTATGA